>CM077243.1:32698848-32768848 GCA_039654775.1 Spinibarbus caldwelli | reverse complement strand
AAACTCTCATGTAGCTCATTTAAGTCTTGTGAGGAATCGATTATATTCATGATTCATACAGCATTCAGACATTTCACATATTCATCATCAATTAAAAACTGATCTCAAGTTGATTTGTCTTCTTTTTTTTTATTTGTGAGAAAAAAAAATCACATGAATTATAAATATATGAGTTATGTCATTAATGAATCATGATGGTTAAAGTTACTTTTCAACTGAAAGGTAATTTTCATAGTAATAATAAAAATGATTGACGCAACATTAAAATAAAACACAAATGTAAGTTAAAAAGAGCACAGAAACCCATCATCACTCAGCAGGACTCACACACACATACAGATCTTACTGTCTATATGAGGATGTATTACAAATATTTATTCTGACATGTTATTTCATTGACAGAAATTCAGCTGCAGCATAATTCATCATTCTATTCTGATTCATCAACACAGTTTCACTGATCCAGGCCAAACCCAAAACCCAGGATAGAGCGGCTGAGTGAATGTGGTCTGGACTGTGTGGATGAGGCTCATTGTGTCAGAGACTCTGTAGAAGGACAGAGTTCCTGCACTGTGATCCACAAACACTCCTATTCTACGACTGATGGACTCTACAGGGAGATCAGTCACTATGTTATTGTGTATGAATGAGTAACTGGAGGGAGAGCAAAACAAACTCCAGGACTGATCATTATTTCCAAACACACACTTATCACTGTCTCCTTTCCTGCTGATGCTCTTATATGACACTGATATATACACCCCTCTATCTCCACTCCATTCAATCTCCCAGTAACAGCATCCACACACACTCTCTCTACACAACACCTGATGACACTCATCAAATCTGTCTGGATGATCAGGATACAGCTGATCCTCTCTCACACGTGTCACCTCTCTGTTCTCCTCAGACAGAATGAGTTCAGTGTTTGCTGTGTTTGGATCCAGTGTGAGAAAACAGGCATCTAGATAAAAGAACAGAGACATTTATAACAACGACAATCACTAAAGCTGTGTGTGAGAGTGAGTGTGAGTGTGTGTGTGTGTGTGTGTGTGTAGACATACATTTCTTTAGTCCTGCTGTAATCCTGGATTCTCCTCCATGATCCATACTATAAAACACACAGAGTCACATTCAATCAGTAAACAAACAAAATCAAATTATTATATTTTCAATTATGATTTTGGCTTCCAATGTTTATGAAAACAAGATAATGAAGATAAAAATGAGTTAAAACATGCTTATAGAGACTTGCGATATTCTAAACATGCTAGAATAGCACCAGCATCAGGGTTGCCAGCTCTTACATGCTTTCAGACTCTGTCTCTCACTTCTCGATTAAACCTCACGCCAAATAACAAGACAACGCAAAAGAAATTACTAAATCTACTCTGTGCCAAGGCAAGGCTCAAACTAGTGTCCTTTTATATTGCTGCATTATAAATAAATAATGTTAAAAAAAATAGTTATGCTTTATTAATATTATTAATGTGATCTTTTAGTGAGTAACCTGTGTGTGTGTGTTGCTTCAAGAGAGCAACCATACTGCTGTGACAACACAAATATAACATGAGTAAGAGATACGAGAATGTCTCCATTTCAAGGTTTTTAACGTCACAGGATGATGTTGTGAAGCAGTAATTTTCCATTGCTATTTCTTGTGGTATAATAACACTGGTTGGATTCGTGTTCATGAGACGAAGTCTGAGCACTGAAACATATGCAACTAAGATTATTTAATAAATCTGCTCCTTTTAATCATCATCACTTCATCTCCAGCTTCTGCTCTTCACTGGCTTTACTCAGTCAAGTTTTTGGATGATAGAAGACTGTTAAAACAGTTTTGGGTACCAGACAAGACTTGTTGTTAATGGGTTTTGAGTATTTGGACAACTTTGTTGAATAATTGTTCTGTTACCCGACAAAACAGATATTTTCTAACAGGATTTGGCATCTGGGACTGGATCTGATATTTCTGGTGTGGAGGCATGATCTAACAATATATACACAAACACACACACACAATATACAGTAGTCAACATTTGAAGTGGATCAAAAAAGTTCATCAAAGTTGTCCTAAGACAAGAACGGGTATTGTTTTTGTTTTAGGACAACTTTGATGAAAGGTTCTGATCCACTTCAAATGTTGACTCCTGTATATATATATATATATATATATATATATATATATATATATATATATACACACACACACACAGACTATGCTGACATACTTGAGTTTGTCCAGTGTGCAGTTTGGATCCTCTAGTTTTCCAGAGAGCTGCTTGACTCCTGAATCTCCTGAGTGATTGTAGCTTAGATCCAGCTCTTTCAGGTGTGACGGGTTTGAACTCAGAGCTGAAGACACATATCGACAGCCTTCCTCTGTCACCATGCAGCCTGACAATCTACAAACACACACAGAAATAGTCCACATCACATTAGTTTGGCAGTCAGATGTCACTAACACACAGGCCCACACAATCTAACACATAATGTGGTAGCTGTCAATTTTTGTAGTTTTAATCACAAAAGTACAAAAGTGTAGACAACTGATACATTTATACCCCAGTAAAAATGTCAGTGGAAATGTTCTGACGAACAGGAACAAAGTATTTCCACATTGTCACTAAAGACCAGGGGTCAAAACATGAAGAGCCATTTTAAATTTATAGTCAAGTCAAGTCCCCTTTATTTATATAGCACTTTTAACAATACAGATTGTGTCAAAGCAACTTCACAGTATCATCTTTACAGTATTACTGTGTCATTTCATAAAAGATCATTTTGTGCTCATTTAGCATTATCAGGAAGAAACAAATATTATATTGGACATTATACATCTTGCATTTAAATGCAAAAGTAAATAAGGTGTTTGAGCTCTCACACAGACAGTAATTGTGTTTACAAGTGTGACTGTGAGAATCTACAAGCAGCTTCCAAATTAATTTTAGTAACGAAGTTAGAAGTTTTATTTTTTTTAATCTTACATTTTCATTTACATTTAATCATTTAGCAGACACTTTTATCCAAAGCGATGTATAAATGAGGGCAATAGACACATCAAACCAACAAAAGAGCAACAACATGTAAGTGTGGTGACAAGTCCCGGTTAGTTTAATGTTAATGCAGTGTACGAAACGGGGGGGGGGGGAGAGAAAAAAAAAATTCTATGTATATAATCTCATATTATGATGTATGCAAATCCATGGTATTCATGTTTTCAGTTTGTTTAATTTTTTTGTCATCTTGTATATAATTATAAGTTCTACAATAATAATAATAAAAAAAGATATGAGCAACAGGTGCACTAACAACTCTACCTATTTTGGTTTTGTCGGCACAAAGGAGACACTGGGCAGCTGCTCGAAAATCTCACCTTTAGAGAAGACTGGTGATTTTGTACTCAAAAAAGTATCACGACTTAAAAATTAAGATTACCCCAGAATGTATTGCATTGCTAGCTCATCCCAACACTCATGCACAATAATTATGATAAATGCTGACCTTTTTTAGTCTTACTTTTTTAGTAAGATTTTACCTTGTTTAGTAATGCCACATTTAAGTGTCATTTGTATAGTTTGAAATCAGTGAATTAGGCTTTTTGAGTCTAAACCTAAACAGTGTTCTGTTTGTGTCATTGGTGTTACGGTGTTTTCTTTTTGATCACAATACATGTTGATAATGCTTAGTGCTAAGTGCTAACAGTAGCCTGCCTTTGCTGACATGGAGAGACAAGCTGCTAGTTGAATTACTTCAGGGCTTATCTGGATGCATTCATTTTAGGGCTTCAGCAATTATTTTAAAAATCAGTTAATACTGCTGTGAGCTTGTGTTTGGAGCTCTGTCAGTTTGATTCTTTATCTTTTACATGCCTCCAATCATATTCTACAACAAAAACAATCAGAGTGCCTTGATATCACTATTTCTATTGATTTCCCAAATCCACTACTAGCCTCACACACAGTATCATTGATTCACTCATTGTTTACTTGCTCTAGTGGTGGATATGTGTCTACCTTTAAGGGCAGGTAAAGACACATTCGAGCTACCTCTCCTAACTCCGCTGCCCACAATCTTAGAGATCACCAACCAGAACTGCTTTGCTTCACTTTGATCAAAGTATTCATTAGAGTGCAAAACTCGGGTTGCAATGATGAGATCACTGCAATAATCATCACTGTAACCTTTCATGTGACAAGAGTAGATCTAAATATAATGCAAAACCTTTCACAGCCTATACCACTGTTGCAGCCATTAAAATAAAGTGTTTATATTTATTTTCATTTAAGTTGATTTAAAAAAAAAAAATTTTTTTTTTTTTTTTTAAAAAGTGACATCCACCCAGCCAGTGGCCGACAGGGAGTTGACCATGTTGGATCAGTTTAGCATTCTCATATCAACACTTGACTTGCCTAAAATAAAATCTGTACTGTAAATATAAAGCATTTCAAGAATATCACAAATCCAGCGTCAGCGTTAGTTCAGGTCATGTTAGTCAAGCTCGCAGCTGACTATCAGCTAATCCACGTCTACCTATAGGGATGCGACACCCATCAAAGCACTCATATACAGTGAGTACGGAAAGTATTCAGACCCCCTTAAATTTTCACTCTTTGTTATATTGCAGCCATTTGCTAAAATCATTTGAGTTCTTTTTTTTTTTTTTTTTCCTCAATGTACACACAGCACCCCATATTGACAGAAAAAAACACAATTGTTGACATTTTTGCAGATTTATTAAAAAAGAAAAACTGAAATATCACATGGTCCTAAGTATTCAGACCCTTTGCTCAGTATTTAGTAGAAGCACCCTTTTGATCTAATACAGCCATGAGTCTTTTTGGGAAAGATGCAACAAGTTTTTCACACCTGAATTTGGGGATCCTCTGCCATTCCTCCTTACAGATCCTCTCCAGTTCTGTCAGGTTGGATGGTAAACGTTGGTGGACAGCCATTTTTAGGTCTCTCCAGAGATGCTCAATTGGGTTTAAGTCAGGGCTCTGCCTGGGCCATTCAAGAACAGGCACGGAGTTGTTGTGAAGCCACTCCTTCGTTATTTTAGCGGTGTGCTTAGGGTCATTGTCTTGTTGGAAGGTAAACCTTCGGCCCAGTCTGAGGTCCTAAGCACTCTGGAGAAGGTTTGCGTCCAGGATATCCCTGTACTTGGCCGCATTCATCTTTCCCTCGATTGCAACCAGTCGTCCTGTCCCTGCAGCTGAAAAACACCCCCACAGCATGATGCTGCCACCACCATGCTTCACTGTTGGGACTGTATTGGACAGGTGATGAGCAGTGCCTGGTTTTCTCCACACATACCGCTTAGAATTAAGGCCAAAAAGTTCTATCTTGGTCTCATCAGACCAGAGAATCTTATTTCTCACCATCTTGGAGTCCTTCATGCGGGCTTTCATGTGTCTTGCACTGAGGAGAAGCATCCGTCGGGCCACTCTGCCATAAAGCCCCGACTGGTGGAGGGCTGCAGTGATGGTTGACTTTCTACAACTTTCTCCCATCTCTCGACTGCATCTCTGGAGCTCAGCCACAGTGATCTTTGGGTTCTTCTTTACCTCTCTCACCAAGGCTCTTCTCCCCCGATAGCTCAGTTTGGCCGGATGGCCAGCTCTAGGAAGGGTTCTGGTCGTCCCAAACGTCTTCCATTTAAGGATTATGGAGGCCACTGTGCTCTTAGGAACCTTAAGTGCAGCAGAATTTTTTTTGTAACCTTGGCCAGATCTGTGCCTTGCCACAATTCTGTCTCTGAGCTCTTCAGGCAGTTCCTTTGACCTCATGATTCTCATTTGCTCTGACATGCACTGTGAGCTGTAAGGTCTTATATAGACAGGTGTGTGGCATTCCTAATCAAGTCCAATCAGTATAATCAAACACAGCTGGACTCAAATGAAAGTGTAGAACCATCTCAAGGATGATCAGAAGAAATGGACAGCACCTGAGTTAAATATATGACTGTCACAGCAAAGGGTCTGAATACTTAGGACCATGTGATATTTCAGTTTTTGTTTTTTAATAAATCTGCAAAAATGTCAACAATTCTGTGTTTTTCTGTCAATATGGGGTGCTGTGTGTACATTAATAAGGAAAAAAAATGAACTTAAATGATTTTAGAAAATGGCTGCAATATAACAAAGAGTGAAAAATTTAAGGGGGTCTGAATACTTTCCGTACCCACTGTATAAGGTCCTTCAGTATTATCACCAGCTTGGCGTTGCTCAATAGCTAATTAAATGGAGAATTCGGCAGGCAAAACACCATCATCGCTAGGAATCGGGCCTTTAGTGAGTGGAATTCATTTCCCCAATGGATTCACCTCCGATTCATTCAAATCGTTAACTTGAACACTTGAATTCACTGCATCAATCATAAGCTGCCTGATTCGGAAGTGACTGAGTTAGCATTACTTCATGCTTCGCTGCATTATTTACATGGACTCCATGAGTTATTTGACCAACTCAAGAACAAGTCCAGATGGGAACTTCATCCCTAAGAAGGATATAATCAAGCATCCTCTTCACAGCTGCTATGTTTCACTCTCTCAAAGGTCTTCACAAGCTAAGTTTCTTTTTAATGCTCTCAGTATTGGCACAATGCATGTTGCTAAGGCTATCCGCATTGCTTAGGCTCATTTAGTTGTTTAGTTGACAAAGTGTGGTACTATCTGTGTTACTGGCAACACGCTTGTCACTGCATTAACATGTCAACATTATTTTTCACTAATATAATAGGCACTGCCCCACACAAGCTGTTGTAAAGTGCATTAAACCTGGAGAGATCACTTTGGCGAGCCGTAAGTAAGGGACCATGGCATAAGTGTCAGTTTTTGCGCATTGATCATAAGTGCCTGATTCGGAAGTAGCATTGATTCACGCATTACTAATATTGATATGGACTCCATGAGCTAAAGACTGACTAAGCTATCTTGGTGTTATTGGTAGTAGCTTGTACCTAAGCTATCTGGTTGCTATTGGAAGCACGCTTGTACCTAGGCTATCTGGTTGTTATTGGAAGCACGCTTGTACCTAAGCTATCTGATTGTTATTGGTAGCAACTTGTACCTAAGCTATCTGGTTGTTATTGGAAGCACGCTTGTACCTAAGCTATCTGGTTGTTATTGGTAGCACGCTTGTACCTAAGCTACCTGGTTGTTATTGGAAACACGCTTGTACCTAAGCTACCTGGTTGTTATTGGTAGCACGCTTGTACCTAATCTACCTGGTTGTTATTGGAAGCACGCTTGTACCTAAGCTACCTGGTTGTTATTGGTAGCACGCTTGTACCTAAGCTATCTGGTTGTTATTGGAAGCACGCTTGTACCTAAGCTATCTGGTTGTTATTGGTAGCAGCTTGTACCTAAGCTACCTGGTTGTTATTGGTAGCAGCTTGTACCTAAACTGACTGGTTGTTATTGGTAGCAGCTTGTACCTAAGTTATTTGGTTGTTATTGGGAGCAGCTTGTACCTAAGCTATCTGCTTGTTATTCGTAGCAGCTTGTACCTTAGCTATCTGGTTGTTATTGGTAGCAGCTTGTAAGTAAGCTATCTGGTTGTTATTGGGAGCAGCTTGTACCTAAGCTATCTGCTTGTTATTGGTAGCAGCTTGTACCTTAGCTATCTGGTTGTTATTGGTAGCAGCTTGTACGTAAGCTATCTGGTTGTTATTGGGAGCAGCTTGTACCTAAGCTATCTGGTTGCTATTGGAAGCACGCTTGTACCTAAGCTATCTGGCTGTTATTGGTAGTACGTAAGCTATCTGGTTCTTATTGGAAGCATGCTTGTACCTAAGCTATCTGGTTGTTATTGGTAGCACGCTTGTACCTAAGCTACCTGGTTGTTATTGGAAACACGCTTGTACCTAAGCTATCTGGTTGTTATTGGAAGCACGCTTGTACCTAAGCTATCTGGTTGTTATTGGTAGCAGCTTGTACCTAAGCTACCTGGTTGTTATTGGTAGCAGCTTGTACCTAAACTGACTGGTTGTTATTGGTAGCAGCTTGTACCTAAGTTATCTGCTTGTTATTCGTAGCAGCTTGTACCTTAGCTATCTGGTTGTTATTGGGAGCAGCTTGTACCTAAGCTATCTGCTTGTTATTGGTAGCAGCTTGTACCTTAGCTATCTGGTTGTTATTGGTAGTACGTAAGCTATCTGGTTCTTATTGGAAGCATGCTTGTACCTAAGCTATCTGGTTGTTATTGGGAGCAGCTTGTACGTAAGCTATCTGGTTGTTATTGGAAGCAGCTTGTACCTAAGCTATCTGGTTTTTATTGGAAGCAGCTTGTACCTAAGCTATCTGCTTGTTATTGGTAGCAGCTTGTACCTAAGCTTTCTGGTTGTTATTGGTAGCAGCTTGTACCTAAGCTATCTGCTTGTTATTGGTAGCAGCTTGTACCTAAGCTTTCTGGTTGTTATTGGAAGCAGCTTATACCTAAGCTATCTGGTTGTTATCGGTAGCAGTTTGTACCTAAGCTATCTGGTTGCTATTGGAAGCACGCTTGTACCTAAACTACAGTATCTGGTTGTTATTGGAAGCACGCTTGTACCTAAGCTACCTGGTTGTTATTGGTAGCACGCTTGTACCTAAGCTATCTGGTTGTTATTGGTAGCACGCTTGTACCTAAGCTATCTGGTTGTTATTGGAAGCACGCTTGTACCTAAGCTATCTGGATGTTATTGGAAGCAAGCTTGTACCTAAGCTATCTGGTTGTTATTGGAAGCAAGCTTGTACCTAAGCTACCTGGTTGTTATTGGAAGCACGCTTGTACCTAAGCTATCTGGTTGTTATTGGAAGCACGCTTGTACTAAGCTATCTGGTTGTTATTGGAAGCACGCTTGTACCCAAGCTATCTGGTTGTTATCGGAAGCAGCTTGTACCTAAGCTATCTGGTTGTTATTGGTAGTACGCTTGTACCTAAGCTATCTGGTTGTTATCGGTAGCAGTTTGTACCTAAGCTATCTGGTTGCTATTGGAAGCACGCTTGTACCTAAACTACAGTATCTGGTTGTTATTGGAAGCACGCTTGTACCTAAGCTACCTGGTTGTTATTGGTAGCACGCTTGTACCTAAGCTATCTGGTTGCTATTGGAAGCACGCTTGTACCTAAGCTATCTGGCTGTTATTGGTAGTACGTAAGCTATCTGGTTGTTATCGGAAGCAGCTTGTACCTAAGCTATCTGGTTGTTATTGGTAGTACGCTTGTACCTAAGCTATCTGGTTGTTATCGGTAGCAGTTTGTACCTAAGCTATCTGGTTGCTATTGGAAGCACGCTTGTACCTAAACTACAGTATCTGGTTGTTATTGGAAGCACGCTTGTACCTAAGCTACCTGGTTGTTATTGGTAGCACGCTTGTACCTAAGCTATCTGGTTGCTATTGGAAGCACGCTTGTACCTAAGCTATCTGGCTGTTATTGGTAGTACGTAAGCTATCTGGTTCTTATTGGAAGCATGCTTGTACCTAAGCTATCTGGTTGTTATTGGTAGCACGCTTGTACCTAAGCTACCTGGTTGTTATTGGAAACACGCTTGTACCTAAGCTATCTGGTTGTTATTGGAAGCACGCTTGTACCTAAGCTATCTGGTTGTTATTGGTAGCAGCTTGTACCTAAGCTACCTGGTTGTTATTGGTAGCAGCTTGTACCTAAACTGACTGGTTGTTATTGGTAGCAGCTTGTACCTAAGTTATCTGGTTGTTATTGGGAGCAGCTTGTACCTAAGCTATCTGCTTGTTATTCGTAGCAGCTTGTACCTTAGCTATCTGGTTGTTATTGGGAGCAGCTTGTACCTAAGCTATCTGCTTGTTATTGGTAGCAGCTTGTACCTTAGCTATCTGGTTGTTATTGGTAGCAGCTTGTACGTAAGCTATCTGGTTGTTATTGGGAGCAGCTTGTACCTAAGCTATCTGGTTGCTATTGGAAGCACGCTTGTACCTAAGCTATCTGGTTGTTATTGGTAGTACGTAAGCTATCTGGTTCTTATTGGAAGCATGCTTGTACCTAAGCTATCTGGTTGTTATTGGGAGCAGCTTGTACGTAAGCTATCTGGTTGTTATTGGAAGCAGCTTGTACCTAAGCTATCTGGTTTTTATTGGAAGCAGCTTGTACCTATGCTATCTGGTTGTTATTGGTAGCAGCTTGTACCTAAGCTATCTGCTTGTTATTGGTAGCAGCTTGTACCTAAGCTTTCTGGTTGTTATTGGTAGCAGCTTGTACCTAAGCTATCTGCTTGTTATTGGTAGCAGCTTGTACCTAAGCTTTCTGGTTGTTATTGGAAGCAGCTTATACCTAAGCTATCTGGTTGTTATCGGTAGCAGTTTGTACCTAAGCTATCTGGTTGCTATTGGAAGCACGCTTGTACCTAAACTACAGTATCTGGTTGTTATTGGAAGCACGCTTGTACCTAAGCTACCTGGTTGTTATTGGTAGCACGCTTGTACCTAAGCTATCTGGTTGTTATTGGTAGCACGCTTGTACCTAAGCTATCTGGTTGTTATTGGAAGCACGCTTGTACCTAAGCTATCTGGATGTTATTGGAAGCAAGCTTGTACCTAAGCTATCTGGTTGTTATTGGAAGCAAGCTTGTACCTAAGCTACCTGGTTGTTATTGGAAGCACGCTTGTACCTAAGCTATCTGGTTGTTATTGGAAGCACGCTTGTACTAAGCTATCTGGTTGTTATTGGAAGCACGCTTGTACCCAAGCTATCTGGTTGTTATCGGAAGCAGCTTGTACCTAAGCTATCTGGTTGTTATCGGTAGCAGTTTGTACCTAAGCTATCTGGTTGCTATTGGAAGCACGCTTGTACCTAAACTACAGTATCTGGTTGTTATTGGAAGCACGCTTGTACCTAAGCTACCTGGTTGTTATTGGTAGCACGCTTGTACCTAAGCTATCTGGTTGTTATTGGTAGCACGCTTGTACCTAAGCTATCTGGATGTTATTGGAAGCAAGCTTGTACCTAAGCTATCTGGTTGTTATTGGAAGCAAGCTTGTACCTAAGCTACCTGGTTGTTATTGGAAGCACGCTTGTACCTAAGCTATCTGGTTGTTATTGGAAGCACGCTTGTACTAAGCTATCTGGTTGTTATTGGAAGCACGCTTGTACCCAAGCTATCTGGTTGTTATCGGAAGCAGCTTGTACCTAAGCTATCTGGTTGTTATTGGTAGTACGCTTGTACCTAAGCTATCTGGTTGTTATCGGTAGCAACTTGTACCTAAGCTATCTGGTTGTTATTGGAAGCACGCTTGTACCTAAGCTATCTGGATGTTATTGGAAGCAAGCTTGTACCTAAGCTATCTGGTTGTTATTGGAAGCAAGCTTGTACCTAAGCTACCTGGTTGTTATTGGAAGCACGCTTGTACCTAAGCTATCTGGTTGTTATTGGAAGCACGCTTGTACTAAGCTATCTGGTTGTTATTGGAAGCACGCTTGTACCCAAGCTATCTGGTTGTTATCGGAAGCAGCTTGTACCTAAGCTATCTGGTTGTTATCGGTAGCAGCTTGTACCTAAGCTATCTGGTTGTTATTGGAAGCAGCTTGTAACTAATGGAGCTTTTCCACTGTGTGGTACGACTCGGCTCGGCTCAGTACAGCATGGCACGGCTCAGTTCGGCTCGGTTTGCATTTCCACTACAGTTTAGTACCGCTTTAGAGTGGGCGGGATTATTCACATATCGTTAAAGTTGCGCAGCCTCTACTGCTGTGACTCCTGAAAAACTTTGTAATTCTGCGTCAATCCATCAAGCTCTCGCTGGATCCGCTCCTCGGCTATCAACGAGAGGAACGTCTGTACTTCCTCAACAGACAACGAAACAGCCATTTTTTGGTTGTTAAAAGAAAGGTGCGCTCATTCAAAACAGTTGCGTTCGATCTTTCGCTGGCTGTGCTGATCTAGCAGGTCTGTTGTGTCTCGTGCCGCAAGTTCAGTGACGCAGGCAGTGATGATTTTCTCCGGCCAATCAGTGATCAGCAGAGTTTACACGTCACGTTTTGGTAACGGTACGGTTCGCTTGGAACCTCGGCCAAGGTGGTACTAAAAAAAGTACCAGGTACTGTACCCAGTGGAAACCCCCCCCAAAAGTAAGCCGTACCGTGACGTACCATGCAGAGGAAAAGCGCCATAAGCTATATGGTTGTTATTGGTAGCAGCTTGTATCTAAGCTATATAATTGTTATTGGTAGCAGCTTGTACCTAAGCTATCTGGTTGTTATTGGAAGCAGCTTGTACCTAAACTGTCTGGTTGTTTTTGGGAGCACGCTTGTATCTAAGCTGTCTGGTTGTTATTGGTACCAGCTTGTTCCTAAGCTATCTGATTGTTATTGGTATCAGCTTGTACCTAAGCTATCTGGTTGCTATTGGTAGCAGCTTGTATCTAAGCTGTCTGGTTGTTATTGGTAGCACACTTGTTCCTAAGCTGTCTGGTTGTTATTGGTAGCATGCTTGTTCCTAACCTGTCTAGTTGTTATTTGGAGCACACTTGTTCCTAAGCTATCTGATTGTTATTGGTAGCAGCTTGTATCTAAGCTATATCATTGTTATTGGTAGCAGCTTGTACCTAAGCTATCTGGTTGTTATTGGAAGCAGCTTGTACCTAAACTGTCTGGTTGTTTTTGGGAGCACACTTGGATATAATCCAATTTGATACTGTTAAGTGCTTTGACACAATCTGTATTGTTAAAAGCGCTATATAAATAAAGGTGACTTGACTTGACTTGACTTGTTCCTACGCTGTTTGGTTGTTATTGGTAGCACGCTTGTTCCAAAGCTGTCTGGTTGTTATTTGGAGCACGCTTGTTCCTAAGCTGTCTAGTGGTTATTGGTAGCACACTTGTTCCTAAGCTGTGTAGTCGTTATTGGGAGCACGTTTGTTCTTAAGGCTATCAGGTTGTTATTGAGAACATGTTGCTGATTAAGCTTTTCAGGTTTGGCAACATACTCGTTAGGTCATCTGGTTAAGGGCAACATGCTGTGGCTATGGCTTATGCGGGTTTTGGCAACATCCTTGTTTCATTCAGTGGGTAAGGGCTATTGCTAAGGCTTGAGATTTTTTGCTGTCATTTTGTGTTGGGGGATATGGCATATGGTTTTGGGGGATTAATGCTGCTCTCCCTGCTCTGTCCATGCTAGACCGCATGGATGCGCAGGCAGTTTTTGCCCAGAACTGAACCATACCGCCAATCCAAACTATATGTTAATTGCCAGTCATCTTTCTTTAACCTATATAAATGTGCACAGTTAGGTGCACATCCCAGTGTTTGTGTGGAGTGTGGGAGCTAAAGTGAGCTTACTGCATGACATGGAGGCGCCAATGCGATCACTGGCATTCCCGAAGCTTGAAATGCATACTTTAAACAATTCAAATTGAAAACAAAAACTCTCTGATTATGTAATCTGTATTAAAGAGGCGAGTCAGTACCATTAACTTCATCTTTGCAGCCACACTGACTAAGAAAAAAATAGATTATTAATGAATAATTAAAATATATTCTTACTATTTTTCCAGACACATTCATAGTCATTACTTTTGCTGGTGGTTTGCCACAAGCTATATGCGTGAAGTTGAGCATGGAATAGGCTAGCTAGCCTACACATTAAAGGCTCGTTATGGTTTAGTATTTAAGTAATTACTACTAATAGTTGGCTAGAAAAAAAATCATTAGTCAGGGAAGCCCTAGTTTTAATCTAATCTTCCTTTTTTCTATAACTCTTCCAGGTGTGCTCCACCTTGCGAGCCAGCCTTGACCGTTTCACTAGTCAAATCTTTTCCATCACCTTAATTCAGGGGTCTCCAAATTCGCTCCTGGAGGGTCAGTGTCCTGCAGAGTTTAGCTCCAACTTGCCTGAACACACCTGCCTGGAAGTTTATAGTATGCCTGGTAAGACTTTAATTAGTTTGTTCAGGTGTGTTTAGTTAGGGTTGGAGCTAAACTCTGCAGGACAATGGACCTCCTGGACCAAGTCTGGACACCCCTGCCTTAATTGATGGATGTCTAAAATATAAAAAGGAGAAGCCTAAAACAGGCCCAATGCCTGGCCCAAGTGTAAGCTATGATGTGAAAACTGGCCTAAAGTCCGGCCCTAGAGGCTTAAATAAGTTCAGCCCCATCGGGCTCGGGCTGAAATGCAGGGATCTACACCAAGCTACTGTTATATGCATGAGCCCCATCGGATTGTTTGTGGCGTCAGTGTTGCAACAATATACAGAGATATTATCAATGTTACTCAGAAAACAGGACACAGGTCTAACTCATTTGAAGTACTCCTGCTTAATGTTACACTGTCAGATACACAGAAAAAACTTTCCTATCTCTTGCTCTGGCTACTGTCTGTAGACCACCAGGACAGTACGCTGATATTCTAAAAGATTTTGCTGATTTCCTCTCATACCTATTGGATAATGTTGATAAAGCGCTAATGTTTCAGAGACTTTAACATTCACACTAATAATACAAATGATGCATTAAGACTTGCATTTACAGACTTAAACTCTTTTGAGAAATTGCAGACAAATGCCCGAAATCGGAGGCAAATCGGTGCTCATTCATGCAAGTGACAATCACGCAGTGTAAATTATTAAAGACGCCATCTGAGAGAATCACTGACGCCCGTGAAATATTTGGCATGCTAATTATCTGGACCAGTTGGCGATTCAAAATAGTGCTGTGTGAAATGAGTTCTGACTGAAAAATGTATCGGTGATGACCTACAGCTAATGAGAGAGTAAGATACAGGGCAGCGGAAAGTTTAGGGAGGAGTTATATGAAACATAGTTTGCGGAACAGACAAGAGTTGTCTGCGATTCTTCCTATTGTAAAGTCATGCAGTGTGTAATCTCCTGTCACCAATCCATCGTGCAATGTGAACACACCAGCAACTGAATGCTACCCCTGATAGTCATGCAGTGTGAAAACAATGGTGATCCAACGACTGTGAAACTCGTGCAGTGTGAACTTGGCATAAGGGATAATACACAGCTAACGAATTTAATTCACGATGTGGAGGCAAAGAACCACCCAATGCAATGCGGGGTGCATTAAATTTGTTTTAATGCAGAGTTAGCCGTGGATTATCCCACTTATGCAATGGTCTTTTGGCAGCATTGACAAGTTAAAGCTGTTGATGTTTGCAGTGCAATATTTGAGAGAAGTGTAAATATTATGATTATTTTCGTGAGTTACAACTCGTTAGCTCTAGCATTTTGCCCCCTTTAAAGTAGACAGAGAGATGAAGTAGTGCAGTAAGACAATGCTTAATTGAATAAATTAATTATAGAATTTATTTGAATTAATTCTCAGGAACGAGAGAGAGAGGGATGAAAGTTGCATGTGTGAATTATGTAATGTGTACTGTGTGTATGTACGTATATGGAAGGATTCAGTAAACAAGTCTGGAAAACCATGCAAGTCTAGCATGGTTTAAGGCATTGTGTCAGAAGTGGGATATTAACTGGATTAATATGGCATATTGCCCAGTTAAGTGAAGAGCTATTCAGTGAACGACATGCTCAAATTTTTGCCACCAGAAAGTTTCCCATTTGAAATGCCGAGAGTGGAAACAAAGTTTCATGCACTACAGAACAGGCACCAAATTATCTTAATAAAATCCACTCACCCTCCACCTCAGACAAATGAAAAAAGTGAAAGTCGTGACGTATTGTCAAGTATGGTGACCCATACTCGAAATTGGTGCTCTGCATTTAACCCATCCAAGTGCACACACACAGCAGTGAATAGTGAACAAACGCACACACACACCGTGAACACACACCCGGTGCAGTGGGCAGCCATTGCTCTAGCGCCCGGGGAGCAATTGGGGGTTTGATGCCTTGCTCAAGGGCACCTCAGTCATGGTATCGAAGGCAGAGAGAGTGCTGTTCATTCACAATCCCCACCTTCAATTCCTGCCGGTGTGAGAATCGAACCGGCAACCTTCAGGTTACTAGCCCAACTCTCTAACCATTAGGCCACGACTTTCCCAAACAAACAAACAAACAAACAAACAAACAAACAAAATTGTATGCAGTATACATGGGTCATACTTCTCAGGGTGGAAAATGTAAACATTTGTATAAATATGAAAAAAAAGCAAATGCAACATTATTGTTGTTATTGTGACATCATTTTGTTACTTAATTTATGGGAAAAAACAAAAAAACAAAAAAACATTTACCTCAGTATCTCCAGCCGACAGTTTGGACTCTTCAGTCCGTCAGAAAGAAGCTTCACTCCTGAATTGTGCAGGTCATTGTTACTCAGGTCCAGCTCTCTCAGACAGGAGGTTGAGGATGGTAAAACTGATGACAAACTCTCACAAGACTGAGCAGTGAGATTACATATGGAACATCTGAACAAGAAAAACCCAAAGTCATTGCATACAGAATAAATCTTAGCAATGCAATTTTAAGTTAATGCATAAATAAATAAATGCATAAATCAATCAATCAATCAGCTAAAGTGTTTGAATTCAGACCTTAGTATCTTCAGCCGACAGTTTGGACTCTTCAGTCCACCAGAAAGAAGCTTCAATCCTGAATCCCGCAGGTCATTGTTACTCAGGTCCAGCTCTCTCAGACGGGAGGTTGAAGATTCTAAAACTGATGACAAACTCTCACAAGACTGAGCAGTGAGATTACACCCACGTAGCCTGTGCAGAGAGAGAGAAAAACAAATAAACAGTAATATTAATGTGTTAATCAGGTAGGGTTTATAACATAGCTATTCAACTGGCCACCCATGGGCAAAGGTGCCACAAGGTGGCCACACTGGCCTGGGCCTTTGTTTCACAGCTAAAAAAGAAGACGGAAGAGAAGGGAAAATTGACAAAGACAAACAACCACAGACCACAGCAACAACAGATGCCAGTGCTGACAAACACTTTTGTGAGGGGGTTGGGAGATATCCACAACCCTTTATCCAATATAAAGACATTATTATCAGTCATAACTTCTGGAGAGAAATATGACAGACACTGGATAAAGATGATTATCATAAAGAGTATACTTTGAAAGGCTGCACTGTTTGAAAGGTGTTTTATTTTTTAATAAAGCTGCACGTGGATCTCAACCCGTCTGACGGTTCATTACAGAAGACTTCAACCATCCACCGATCCAGCAGCTCTTCAACAGCTCACATCTGAGGTCTCTGCTAAAGCTAACATCTTAGTCATTCATCAGCAACAGCTCAACCGGTTGATGATGCTAACCAAGGAGCTAGTTAAGATGCTGCAAACTCTCTGCTTACCCACCACCACTCCACCGAGCAAGGCATCAACTCACACCACGAGCTCATCTACCATGAGCACGGTATCTGTTAATCCATGCCTCACCTTTCCCGAAAAGTTTGATGGGTCCCCAGGTAAGTGTACTGTGCTCTTTGTTTGTTAACCAGCAGCCCACATTATATTCCATGGACAAAAGCAGGATTTCGTTTGTCTGCTCATTTCTTACAGGGAAGGCTTTAGACTTGGCCACTGCCATCTGGGAAACCCAAGGATCCACTTTTCCCTCATTTGAAGTATTTCTTCTACATTTCAGAGAGGTGTTTGAGTATCAGGGAAATGGTGATGACCAACTGCTGTCTCTTCGACAGGGGAAGAGCACTGCTGCAGAGTATGCTTTCAGTTTTCACGTTAGTGGCTCAAACCATCTAGATTGATGATACCTTGCAAATGCTCTTTCACAAGGGGCTAAATTTGGAACTTCTGTCAGAATTGGCTCATCGTGACAAAGGAAAGGATTTGAATCAATTCATCAAATTGGGTATTCACGTTGATAATCTAATATGAGCCTGAAGACCCACAAAGATCACTACGGAGCAGACTCCTGCTCATCAAAGCCCGAACAAGCTCGAACCGATGCAGCTCGGTCATGCATTTCTCACACCTGAGGAGAGAGAGCATCAAATCAAACAGCATCTGTGCTTATACTGTGGCCAACCCGGTCCTGTGAAGGCCACTAGTCAAGTTCGTCCCAACCAGCATTATCCATTTTAGGTAAGTGCATGCTAATTAATGCCTTACTCATCTTCTTGTATGGAAATACCTGTTCAATTGACTGTGTCTGAAAAAACCATTTGTACTACTACCATGCTTGACCCCTGAGCTGCGGGCAATCTAATTGATATTGACTTTGCTGAGCAGAATGATATACTAGTGACTTCTTGTGCATCTCCTTTGTCAGTTGCTGCATTAGATGGAGCACCACTGGCTTCGGGCTATGTCCGCCATGTCACTCAGGATTTAACAAGTGGGTAATAGTGTATATTGACAACATTTTTGTTTATTCAAGTACCTGTGAAGACCATGTCAAATATGTAAGGTCTGTTCTTCAAAGTATGGTCAACAATAAACTTTTTGCCAAAGCAGAGAAATGTGAGTTTCACTTAACATCTGTGTTGTTCCTCTGATATGTAATTAGTCACAAAAGAGTTGCCATGGATGAGACCAAAGTGAGTGCCATTGTCAACTGGCCATGACCCGGACACAATTTTTTCTAGGCTTCGCAAACTTCTACCGAAACTTCATTTCTGGTTTCAGCAGTATCACAACACCCTTAACCTCCATGCTCAAAAGGAACTCTCACAAGCTATCTTGGTCTTCAGAAGCTTAGCAGGCATTTCAAGAACTAAAATTCAGATTTACCTCAGCTCCCATTCTGCATCACTCTGATCCAAATCTCGAGTTCATTGTTGTATTTGATGCTTCCAGTACAGGCATTGGGGCTATTCTTTCCCAACGACATAGAACTTTTCCTTAAATGTTCCCTTGTGCTTTCTATTCTGCAGACCTATGAAGTTGGCAATCGAGAGCTCTTAGCCATGAAGGCTGCATTCGAGGAGTGGAGGCACTGGCTGGAGGGGGCTAAACATCATACGCCATCTGACTGTCCCAATGATACAACCTTCATGTCCCCTGAGTTCCATCAACGAGTTGTGCTAATGTCCCATGCATGCATCCTGGCATCACAGCAACCCTTCAGATAATCAGTAACAAGTTTTGGTGACCTGGCATGCAGAATGAGATCACCATGTTTGTCAAGAACTGCTCAAATTGCAACATCAATAAACCATTCAAACAACCAGTAGCATGTTTACTCACCACACAAAGCATGCAATTGTGTGGGGCCCCCCGGGTTTGGGCTATATGATTGCTTTAATTAATGTGTGGCCCAAGTATGTAAAGAAACAACTATGAAGCGTGCATATCCAAGCGGTGCTCAAAAACGAAATAAAACAAAAGAGAAGAAATCAAATACTGAAAGTTTGCCAAAGCTTACAACGTTTTTTTCTCCTAAATATCAAAATGAAACATCTGAAGAGGAAGAAGAACCAGCCATGCCGCCCACTGAACAAGATGCACCCGCATCTGTCACTACTTTTGCCGGCAGTGGTGACGAGTGTCCTGTCTCTGATACCCAGCCCCTCCCCCACGATCCAGTGGTAAGCAAAATCATGCTTTCTGATGACCCAGCACTTTGGCCTGAGAAAATAACTGACCAACGAAGATGCAGCATTGTCAAAAGGGGACCAGTTCAAATAAAGGATTTCGATTTTCCTCAAAATTGTGACAAAACTCCTCGTCGTTTCACTGCGGAATGTTATCACAAAAAAAAAAAAAGAAAAAGAAAAATGAGGAGAAAATACAGAGAAATTGGTTAGTTTATTCAGTCAGTAGTGATTCTGTGTTCTGCTTCTGTTGTAAGCTCTTTGAAAGGGGAAGCACTTATTCACTTAGTAGTGGTGGATTTCGCTCGTGGATCAATATCCACGGTCACTTAAAAGAGCATGAAAAAGGCAAAGCACATCGTGCAAATATGCAAACCTGGCGCGAACTTGAAGACAGACTGAAATCAGGAAAAGCTACTGACAGCGTGAGTCAGTAATTGTATGCTCTTGAAACATAGCACTGGACGGCTGTTTTGAGCAGAATAATTGCTATTGTCTGTCATTTAGTAGGACGCAATCTGGCACTAAGAGGGCATTCAGAAAAACTTTTTGAGCCCCATAATGGCAACTTTCTTGGACAGGTAGAGCTCATGGCACAGTTTGACCCTATAATGAGTGAACACCTTAAAAAAATTAAGAAAAAGGAGATCAAAGATCACTATTTCAGTAACATCATCCAAAACGAGGATGCAATTCTTCAGAAAGTCAAAAAGGCAAAGTATTTTTCTATGATAATGGACTGTACGCCAGATATTAGCCACAATGAACAACTATCCTTGGTACTTTGCATTGTGAATTGTGAGTCACTGGTGGGAGCAAATATTGCAGAACACTTTGTTGGATTTGTCAATGTGAATGATACCACAGGGAAAGGCCTGTTTGATACCCTAATTGAGCTACTTAACAGTTTCAGATTGAATATTTCAGTTTGTCGTGGTCAGTCCTAAGATAATGGGAGTAATATGATGATACACAAGCAGGGATTCCAGAAAAGACTGCTCAAGATCAACAACAAGGCTCTGTGTGTTCCCTGCAGCAGTCATTCACTGAACTTGGTTGTGGCAGATTATGCCAAGTCATCTGTGCTTTCTGTGACATTTTTTGGCATTCTTCAGCGTCTGTATAACATCTTTAGCTCATTAGTACAACGCTGGTCAATCCTGCAAAGCCATGTGCAGCTCACTGTCAAAAATCTGCCAACAACAAGATGGGAACGTCGCACTGACAGTGTGAAAGTACTATATCACCAGTTGCCTGAGATGGTAGAGGCCTTAACTACACTTGGTGAACATGCAGCAGAAAAGAAGAATGGAGAGACACTGTTCACACCAGAGGAACAATTCAATCAAGTTTTTTTTCTTCCTCTGCTTGATACAGCACTTACTAGTGTCAATGAAAGGTTCACACAAATTGACTTTTTTTTTTCTCTGTTCGGATTTCTATATTCGGCTGATAAAATGAAGAAGGCAGTTCAGGAGGGCACTCTTGATGAATCATGTAAGAAACTGGAGCAGGCACTGGGAGACATTGACAGACATTGACAAAGACTAGAACACTTTGTTGGCATTAGTGGAAGTGCCTTAGCATGGTTCAAATCGTACTTATCTGACCGCCATCAGTTCGTAGCAGTGAATGAAGAGGTGTCATATCAATCACAAGTGCAGTACGAAGTACCTCAAGGCTCAGTACTAGGGCCGTTACTTTTCACGCTTTACATGTTACCCTTGGGAGATATTATCAGGAGACATGGTGTTAGATTTCACTGTTGTGCTGATGATACTCAGCTCTATATTTCTTCAAGGCCCGGTGAAACACACCAAATTGAGAAACGGAATGCATAGTCGACATAAAAAACTGGATGACGAGTAACTTCTTACTGCTAAATTCTGAAAAAAAACAGAGGTGTTAATTATCAGACCTAAAAACCCCACATGTAATAACCTAGAACACTATCTAACACTTGACGGCTGCTCTGTCAATTCTTCTTCATCAGTTAGGAACCTAGGTGTGCTGTTTGATAGCAATCTTTCATTTGAAAGCCATGTTTCTAGCATCTGTAAAACTGTGTTTTTCCATCTCAAAAACATATCTAAATTTCGACCTATGCTCTCAATGTCAAATGCAGAAATTTGACGTTGCGTTTCATGTGTTTATGACCTCAAGGTTAGACTATAGTAATGCTTTACTGGGTGGTTGTTCTGCACGCTTGATCAACAAACTACAGTTGGTCCAAAATGCAGCAGCTAGAGTCCTTACTAGAACCAGGAAGTATGACCATATTAGCCCGGTTCTGTCAACACTGCACTGGCTCCCTATCAAACATTGGATAGATTTTAAAATCTTGTTAATTAATTATAAAGCCCTGAATGGCTTAGCTCCTCAGTACTTGAGCGAGCTCTTATCACATTATAGTCCTCCACGTCCGCTGCGTTCTCAAAACTCTGGCTGTTTGATAATACCTAGAATATCAAAATTGACTACGGGCGGCAGATCCTTTTCCTATTTAGCACCCAAACTCTGGAACAATCTACCTAACACTGTTCGGGAGGCAGACACACTCTGTCAGTTTAAATCTAGATTAAAGACACATTTCTTTAACCTGGTTTACACATAACACACTAATACGCTTCTATCATTCAAATCTGTTAAAGGATTGTTAGGCTGCATTAAATAGATCAACCGGAACCGGGAACACTCCTCATAACACACGATGTACTCGTTACATCGTAAGAAGAATGGCATCTACGCTAATATTTATCTGTTTCGTTCCTATTCTGTTTCTCAGTCCGTGTCTGGATCAGATGGTGATCGGCGCCGGGAGATGATGTCTGCGACCCTGATCGTCAGCGGAGACCAGGACACCTGGATGAGCCCCGGGGACATATCCCCAGTGAAGACCTCGACTTAAATACAGTAAAACTAAAAATTAAACAAAATAACTAAAAATATAATAAAATACCTAACTACATAATACTATTATTGTTAGAAAGTGCAACAATATAAAAATAGAAATATAATACTCTTATACATTTAAAATTTTAATTAAAACAATAATATACAAATATGAAAAATTTATAAATACATTTTAAAATAATAAATAGTATAATATAAATGTGTATATAACATTAATATATTAAATGAACTAAACTATAAATTAAATTTATAATAAACAAACAAATATATATTATAAAAATAGGCCGAGAAACAATAAATGCATTAAACTATACATTACAATTATACCAAATGAATAAATCATATAAATGAAAAACTTCAAATAATGAATAAAACACAAATATAACAAATACATTAAATTATAAATTAAAATGCCCCATCGAGACAAGACCACGTGAATCAGATAAGCCATTTGCACAATCTGACATGGCTGGGGTTGGAATTGAACTGCGGGTTTCGTCTGGCCAGAGGAGAAATGGCCCCCCGACTGAGCCTGGTTTCTCCCAAGGTTTTTTTTTTCTCCATTCTGTCACAGAGGGAGTTTTGGTTCCTTGCCGCTGTCGCCTCTGGCTTGCTCAGTTGGGGATACTTAATTTCTAGCGATTATCATCAATTTGATTTCACAGATACTATTTAAACTAAACTGAGCTAGACAATGACATCTCTGAATTCAATAATGAAACGCCATTAACTGAAAATTGAGTGTTTAATCTTATCATTATACATTACTGACACTCTATCCTCCAATTTGATACTGTTATGTATCTGTTGTGTTTTGACACAATCTGTATTGTTAAAAGCGCTATATAAATAAAGGTGACTTGACTTGACTTGACAGTCAGGAAATGATTCTTGAAGTGAGGGCAGCTGTACATGTTTTCCCAGATCACATCTCTACACCTGCAGAGATGTTAGATTATATTATCTACAAGGAGAATCTTTTGGAGTTTTAAGGCAATTTAAGCATTGTCTTGCGTTTACTGTTGACATTGACTATTACTGTTGCCTCAGGAGAGAGGAGCTTCTCCACTTTGAAGGAGATTAAATCTTACATGTGGTCCACAATGTCCCAGGAATGACTGAATGGCTTAGCAATGATTTCCATTGAGCAGAGAGTCAGAAGATCTCTGAACATGGAGGATATAATTAAGAGTTTTGCTGAAGCCAAAGTCAGAAAGGTTATGTAGATTTTTGAATATGCAAGACAGTGAACAAAAGGAAGACTCTTGCTCAAGGTAAAACCAAGACCTTTAATTTCTTATAGCAAAAAGGATTCTGTATCATTTTGAATAAGACAGAGGACACTTAAAAAAAATAAATAAAAAATTATGTCTTATACCAAACTGCTGTTATGCAGTTCAAAGTACAATAAATCCAGTTTTTATATGTCTCACAATTCTGTGTACTCAATATTACTGTTGTGCAATTCAAAGGAAAATCTTAAGCAAGGTTGGGGCGCAGGGGGCCCCAGATCCTCACTTTGCTTAGGGCCTCCAAAATGGTAAACACGCCTCTGCAAAAAACTGCCTGCCGGTTTGCGCCAACCTTTAACCATTCCTTGAAGACCTTGGTCCCACATCGCCATAGACTTTGTTACCGATCTTCCGGTGTCCCAGGGTCATACCACTATCCTCACTGTTGTAGACAAATTTTCCAAAGGCTTGCAGACTCATACCGTTACCTAAGCTCCCCTCAGCTCTACTCTTTATCTCTGGGTTTTTGCACTTTATGCGAGCTGTTCTCTATATTTTGATCACATTTGTGAGATGATGATGCACTTGAAGTCATTCACCTGAATACTTGCCTGTATCAGAATTTGTTGAATAAAACTCCTGCATTTAAGTCCATCTCCCTCTCTCTTTTGTTTACATCTGTTACAATAACGATTTAATCTTTGGATAAATTATACAATATATACAAATATCACTTCCCAGCCAGCACATGCATATGGGGCCCAAAGGAGCCACATCAGGGCTACCTAACTGAGTGAATCTAATATTTATACACAGACAGCACTCCCAAAACTTTGCAGCCTGTGGCCTTTGGTCTTCTTAGCAGCCTGAAAATTTGATTAAAACCACATATGGAGGTGGTTTGAAATGCGATTTCAATCAGATTCTTACAGATGCGCCTAAGTCTGGACACTCTGGCTGCTCAAATCAGATTTCAAATAGTCTTTTGCATCTTTCTTAACGTGACACACAATGATTACATCAAAACCTGTGACAGAAATGCCAGAGGTAATCATGCAGTATTCAAACAAAGCTGAAGCCCACAGTGACTACAGCATGGAACATCACAATATATACCAGTCTGCTCCATCGCTGAGTTTTACTTGTGCAACAGAAGAGTTCTGCACCACAACTCAACAGATCATTTATTTGGAGAATGAGATGATGTAACCTCATTTTTCCTGCATCTGTTTTGAAAGCTTTATCAAAAAACATGGTTACACCTGCATTGTTTCCAAAACAACCCATGCAGATAAGTTGGTTATGCCTGAACACACAAATCTAATTTGATCACTTGCAGTTAATACTGAGGACAGTCTGCCTAAAAAATGATTTTGAGAAGAAAAAAAAAAATCTAAAAATACTAAGATAAATTCAGCTGCATAATTTATTCATGCCACAATGCATGCACTATAGTGGTGTGAAGCTGTAATGTGTGGTTTGGGTTGTGTTTTTGGGTTCATGTTTTCATGTCTTTTATTTTGAGGTTTAGACATGTTCCCTGTTTGTGTCTTGCTTCTCTTGCCCTCATGTCTTCATGCTATTGGTTCCCTTGTTCATTGTGTCATGTTCTGATTGGTTGGTTCTTGTCATGTGTCCAGTCTTGTTTGCTATAAGTAGCCATGTCATTGCCTTTGTTCCTTGTCGTGTATTGATGTTGTAACCTGTTGTCGGTGAGTCAAGTCTGTTCAAGTCAAGTCTGTTCAAGTAAAGTCTGTTCAAGTAGGGATGTGCTGAAGGAAGCTTCTGAAGCAGTGAGGCTTTTACAACAAACTGCGTTGATGATTTTGAGACAGTGCTCTACTGCACCATCTGGTGGTCAATAAAAATTCCTACACCAACTGTGTCATTCAGATGATTTGTTCGTTGGGATGTCATTGTAAGATTTATTTGTATATTAATAAGCATATATGTCATTAGCAAGATGGTGTCGCGCGTGTGTGCAGTGATAGAGTTTCCAAATTTTATTGTTTTTTGCACAATACAATGACAATAAAGACTTTCTCTTCTTCATATGTACTCACATCAAACTTGTGTATTTTCACCTTCTATGTTTAATATGCTAATAAATTAGGCCTGTGTGATTTTTTTTTTTTTTTTTTTTTTTTTATTGTACCATATTTGTGTGTTCCTTACGAAACATCACAAACATGCACATTGTTAAAAAACACAAATGCACAAATACAAATGCAACTACACATTTTTATTCAAGAATATTATTTGTTCTACTGTGCTGGAGCTTAAGCGGCTCCTTTTTTTACTAATCACATCGCCAGCTTTATAAAATATTCGTTCACACGGAACAGATGTGGCTGTAATAGGTAGATATTTTCTGGCCAAAGCATATAGATGGGGGTACTCTTTATGGGCCTGCCAGTATTTGAGAGGGTCCTCACTTCGGGGGAGGTATGCATCACTGATGTATCTCTTGACCTCTACGGTGGCATCAGCATTACAGCTATGATGCCATTGTGTTTCACTGACCCGGCTATCCAGGAGGTCCCACAGGTCTTCTGAGGCTGGAGGATTCTGAGCTACTTGAGATGATGATGATGCCTCTGCTTGTGAAGCATGCTCAGTGGTTAGCCGGATTATTGAAGCACATTCACCCATCAATAGCCGTCCATAGCCGTCCATGTCGATGTCAAAAATACCAATGTGAGCTGAGGATGGCGTTTGAAAGGACAGTGTTTACAAGCAGCAAACAAGTTTGTAGTTGAGGAAGGACTTTTATTCTTTTTTGGGAAAAGTGGTTGAGCCCGCAAAGTGTTTTAATTTATATTCAGACAACAGACATTCAAAAGTCATTTTTTAATAGTAATACTTTTATTAACAATAATACACCTCGTAAAAATAATATAACAAAAAAATACTACAGACATATAGGCATGACATGATGGATATAATTATTAAATTGATATAAATGGATCGCGGGTATGGGAAAGCGCAATTTGAGCGTGTTTGAGCCCAGCGTGAAGTGTCAGTGAGGTAACGAAGCTTCGTTTTCACAGGTCACGTGACAGCCTCATTTCAAGTAATGCTCCAGAACACTGTTTCGAAGCACTAGTGTGTCGAAAACTCGAGACGTGTGTCGACACTAGGTGTCGATCTACCCATCCCTATGTTCAAGTCAAGTCAAGTCAAGTCACGGATTATGTTTGTATTTTGGATCACTTTGTAAATAAACTACACTTGGGTTGTCACTACGCTCGCCTTCAGTGGACTGAATCGTTACAGAATACACGACCACCACCATGAACCCAGCAGTTACTCGCCTCCTCTGCCTTCG
This sequence comes from Spinibarbus caldwelli, assembly GCA_039654775.1. Taxonomy (NCBI): domain Eukaryota; kingdom Metazoa; phylum Chordata; class Actinopteri; order Cypriniformes; family Cyprinidae; genus Spinibarbus; species Spinibarbus caldwelli. The sequence goes on along the minus strand of CM077243.1, from coordinate 32,741,924 downwards.
ACAAGGTAACCGGGCCATTGAGGACTATGTTGTTGAGTTTCTTGAACTTTCCAACCAAGTGGACTTTAACGAGGCACTTAAAGACATTTTTCGAGTGGGTCTGAATGAAACCATTCATTCTGGATTGCCAGGAGGTAAGATCCTTTTTTCCCTGGCTGAGTACATTGATTATGCCCTGTTACTCTGTGGATCATCTTTTACTCTGGGTGTCGTGGAGGAGGAACATCACTCACATCATGTCTGCTACGCTAAAGCCTGCTAACATCATGCCTGCTACTCCAGGACCTGCTCACATTGCATTTACATTTACATTTAGTCATTTTGCAGACACTTTTATCCAAAGCGACTTACAATTAGGGAATACATAAAGTGATTAATCTTAAAGAGGCAACAGACAGAGGAAGTGCTCGTAATACCAAGTCTCAGGCATTGTTCAAATAAGTACAAGCTAGAAAGGGAAGGAATAAATAAAGAGAAAGACAAAGATTTTTTTTAAGATGAAGTCAAGCAGCGTCGAAAGAGATGGGTTTTCAGTTGTTGCTTGAAAATTGTCAGGGATCCAGCATTCCAGATAGGGGTGGGAACATCATTCCACCATCCAGGAGCGGTGAATGAGAATGCTCTGGAGAGTGATTTTGAGCCTCTCTGTGATGGTACCACGAGGCGTCACTCACTAGCAGATCTCAGACTTCTGGAGGGGAAGTAGATTCGTAATAGTGAGTGGAAGTAGGCGGGTGCTGAGCCTGTGGCTGTTCTATATGCAAGCATCAATGTCTTGAACTTGATGCAAGCTGCAACCGGTAGCCAGTGCAAGGAGATAAAGAGAGTTAAGTCAAAGTTTACTCATGTCATGTCTACTAAGTCAAAGCCTGATCACATCATGTCTGCCAAGCCAGAGTCTGCTAACATCATGTCTGCTACTCCAGGGCCTGCTCACGTTATGCTGGCCACTCAAGAGATTCTTCACAACATGGCCGCCATTCAAGAGCTTCGTTGCAAGATGGCCACCACTCAAGAGTCTCTTCTCAAAATGGCCGCCGTTCTAGAGTCTCGTCACGTGGCAGCTGATCGTCCAGAGTCTCGTCAGGTCTCAGCTGATCTTCCAGAGTCTCACCATAACATGGCCGCCATTTCAGAGTCTGCTCACATCAAGCCTGCAACGCTGGCCGAGATGGCCGCCACGCCTAAGTCCCCGGCCAAGATGGCCGCCACGTCTGAGTCCCCGAAAATGGCTGCCACGCCTGAGTCCCCGGCCAAGATGGCCACCACGCCTGAGTACCTGAAAATGGCCGCCACGCCTGAGTCCCCGGCCAAGATAGCCGCCACGCCTGAACCTTGCCATGCCATGGCCATCACGTCTGAGACTCGTCATGCTACAGTTGCCAAGCAAGTTTTTCCTAAGGATTTTTTGGGTGGGGGGCGTAGTACCCAAGCTCTTGCGGATGCAGAGCTTGGGCCAAGACTGAAAAGACTGACAGCTAGCGTGATAGAATTACTACTGATGTCGGTGAGAGCTGCAGGCATCCCGGTGACGTCAACACCCTCTGCTGCCCTTCCTGTAATGGCAGTCACCAATTTGAGAGTGTGGGCGGCACACTGCGCTCCTGAGGCCTCTCCTGTCCAAGAATCTGCTCCTGAGGCCTCTTCTGTCCACGAGTCTGCCTCAGAAGTTTCTTTTTTCCATGAATCACCTTGAGAGGGCTCTCATGACCATGAATCCACTCCAGTGCCTCCAGAGGTGGCGGCTTCCGCTGCAGAACCTCCAGAGGAGGCGGCGTCCACTGTAGAACCTCCAGAGGAGGCGGCTTCCACTGTAGAACCTCCAGAGGAGGCGGCGTCCACTGCAGAACCTCCAGAGGAGGCGGCGTCCACTGCAGAACCTCCAGAGGTGGTGGCTTCCGCTGCAGAACCTCCCGAGGTGGTGGTGCCCACTTTTGAACTCTCTGTCTGCCCTGTTACAGCCAAGAAGGCTGTTTATGAACTCTCCACCTGCCATGTCACAAGCACGGAGGCCATTCATGATCTCACTGCCTGTCCCGTCACAGCCAAGGAGGCCATTCATGAACTCACTGCCAGTCCTGTCACGGCCACGGAGGCCGTTCATGTACTCATTGTCTGTCCTGTCACGGCCACGTAGGCCGTCCATGAACTCACTGTCTGTCCTTTCACGGCCACGGAGGCCGTTCATGAACTCTCTGCCTGTCCTGTTACGGGCACTAAGGCCGCTGCTAACCTATCTACGCTCTCTGTTTCAGTCTAGCCTGATCCGCCTTGGTGGATATCTGCTCTGCCTGCTCCACCATGGCTCCCTGCTCTGCCATGGCTCGATGCTCCTCTGGATCTAACATGGCAGACTTCTACTCCACGGGTTCAGTGTCTGCCTCTGTTCCATGGCCTAGGTCCGCCATCGTTCCATGGTCTGCCTTTGCTACATGGCCCAGGACCTCCACTGTTTCACGGTCTGTCACTGCTTCATGGCCCTGGCCCTCCACTGTTCCACAGTCTGCCACTGCTCCATGGTCCAGGCCCACCACTGCTCCACAGTCTAGACCTGACTTTGCCGTATGGTCTAGGTCCACCACTGTTCCACAATCTAGACCTGCCTTTGCCCCATGGTCCAGGTCCACCATTGCTCCACAGTCCCGATCCGCTGCCATGCCATGATCCAGGTTCTGTTCCCTTGCATGGGCCTGGCCCTCCATCCATCCCCCAGTTCCACCTCCGCTCCACCACCCTCCTGGACTGTTTCGGATTTGTTTGGGTTGGGTGTTTTGTTAGGGCGTCTGGAGCCGCCCTTGGGTGGGGGGGGTTTGTCCATGTCAAGTCAAGTTTGTTCATGTCAAGTCTGTTAAGTCAAGTCTGTTCAAGTCTGTTCAAGTCAAGTCTCGGATTATGTTTGTATTTTGGATCACTTTGTAAATAAACTGCACTTGGGTTCTCACTACGCTCGCCTTCAGTGGACTGAATCGCTACAGAAGCAGTGTGGGCTGGTGGGATCAGTGTTAATGAGTGGCATTCATACCACACACCAGACTCTTGAGTCTCACAAATCAGGCCTGGTTCCAAAATTGAATCACTGAGGGTACTTCTGAAATTAGTGAGGGTGCTTTAGCCTTCATGCTCATTTATTTTGACATATTGTATTTTTATCCCATCTATTGTTATGATTATTATTCTGTCAGTCATTGTGATTATGAGAGTGAATCCCGTTTTTATATGCAGACGTCACAACCAAAAGTTTCCAGCACATGGCCGCTTGTCGTCTTAGCAGCATGAAAATTTCAGGTTTACCAGGATACCTGGGGACCCTGATTTTTTTTACAGATTATTACTTTCTCATCAGGTGTTATTGAAGAGACACTGCTTGTGTCCTCCAGGAAAATGCCACTGATAGATTCATACTACAATATAAAGTGTATCTGCTAGTCATATTAATGAAACAGCTATTCATACACCTATTTGAACATAATAAATAATAAATAATAAATGAATGAACATGAAAGTCAAACCTTAGGATCTCCAGCTGACAGTTTAGACTCTTCAGTCCATAAGAAAGCAGCTTCACTCCTGAATCCTTCAGGTCATTTATACACAGGTCCAGCTCATTCAGATGAGAGACTGAAGATTGGAGAGCTGAACACACAGTTTCACAGTGCTGATCAAAAGGGCAACATCCAGCAAGTCTATAACAGAGCATGACATAGTGAAGTGAGGAGGAGATGGATGGTTAAAGACATGTTTTCTGTATTCTGTGCCTGACAATAAAATGTCTTTTATTGATCACGTATCTAATTTCCTATGTGACATGAAGGTGACATGAAAAAAGCAGAAAGATTCATCTATTTTTTATTGTTTTTGGAAGAAGACACACTGTGAGGAAAAAACTAGAATTTACCTTAGAAGAACAGAGCGATCCAGTGTGGCTTTATTTAGCAGAGTATATAATTTCTGCAGAGTAAGTAATGTATTCTTACTTATATTAGTTAACATATTTTTAAATGTACACATTTTACTAGCTAGGCTTTTCTCAAGCTATATTGACGAAATGAAAGGTATGAAATTGAGTGAAATGTTGAAATCTAATAAATATAGCCTATTCAGTCAACTTTTTATTACATCTAAATATCGTACATAATGAGGATGTCAATTTTATGTTGTATAATGTAATAGCTCTATGATATATAATACAATATAAAAGTACTATGAAAGTTTACAATGTAGCATGAGCAGTCTAAGAATGTTTACGTCAGTGTTTGCTGTGAAATACTGTGTTTGCAAATACCTGCTCAGTTGTAAATGTTTACAATGTGGTAAGCAGTAATAATTTTGTCTAAAATATAAAAATGATAATATCCAAATAGAATTTCTCATTGTTCCTTTCTCATGTTATTCATTATTTATGACTCAAAACTTTGTGAATAACAGATCTCTTCGGCTTTTTTGCAGCAATGTTTCCTCCTTTTCTTGTCTAGTCTTTATATTTCTTTGAAGAAAATGTATTTTTACTACTAAGTAACATTTGGTTTGGAGTATAAAAGTTTTTAATTATGCTTTTGATTCTGAATGTGAGATGGTTATGAGCGTTTTCCACACAGCTGTGCTTTCAACTGCTCATATTCTATCTGTTTCAATGCTCATAAATGAGAAATAAATGATTTATATGAAAATAAATGACATATATATAAAAAAAAAACCCAAAAAAAAAACCAAAAAAAAAAAACCAGGGTAATCTGATAGATTAGTGTGAGACTTAAGTATAGGCTAATCTGTTTCTTATGTGATGACATGAATGAATACTCACAGAGCTTTTTTGCAGTTACTCACAGCTGGTATCAGTCTTCCTCTACCCTCATCTGATGTGTTGTATTTCATGAGATCCAACTCATCCAGCGGCTCCTCTGACATCTGAAGCATGTAGGCAATTGTTGAGCAGTTAGCAGGAGAGAGTTCATTCTCTGAGTATTTGTCTGATTTCACAAACACCTGAATCTCTCTGGACAGAGTCTGATCTTTCACCTCCAATAGACAGAGAAACAGACTGATGGATCTTTCAGTGGAGAGTTTCATGATATAGTCTTTTTTCTTGATCTTGTCTTTAATGTATTGTGTGATTTGTCTGATGCTTTCTGAGCTGTTCTCTGTGTGTGTCAGTAGATCCTGTAAGAGTCTCTGATTGGACTCCAGTGAGATGCCCAGCAGGAACCGCAGGAGCAGATCCAGGTGTCCATTCTTACTCTCAAGGGCTTTATCTATTGCTGATCTTAGTAGATCATACAAAAAGTTTTCCTCAGAACTGTTTCTTTCATAATTAATGTCCTGCAGTGGCGCCATATTCTTTGTCAGATGGCAGTAAAACAGATAGAAAGCAGCAAGAAACTCCTGAACGCTCAGATGAATGAAGCTGTAGACTTTCCTCTGATGAATCACTGATTCCTCCTTAAAGATCTCACTGCAAATCCCAGAATACACTGAGGCATCAGTAACGTCTATGCCACTCTCAATCAGGTCCTCCTCATAGAACATCACATTGCCCTTCATCAGCTGTTTGAAAGCCACTTCAGCAAGTTTCACAATCACTTCTCTGTTGGACTGCAGGAGTTTCTCTGGATCTCTCTCTTCATACTTCTGGTTCCTCATGTTGATCTGAATCAGCAGGAAGTGGATGTACATTTCAGTCAGAGTTTGAGGGATTTCTGCACTCAGATCTTCTTCCAGGAGCTTCTGAAGCACAGTGGATGAGATCCAGCAGAAGACGGGGATGTGGCACATGATGTGGAGGCTTCTTGCTCTTCTGATGTGTGAGATGATTCTGCTGGCTTGATCCTCGTCACTGATTCTCTTCCTGAAATATTCCTCCTTCTGAGGCTCAGTGAATCCCTGAATTTCTGTCAGACGGTTGATGTATTTGGAGGGGATCTGATTGGCTGCTGCTGGTCTGGAGGTGATCCAGATGAGAGCAGAGGGAAGCAGCTCTCCTTTCATGAGGTTTGACATCAACACACCCACTGATGAAGTCTCAGTCACATCACAAACTTTCTGATCATCTGAAAACATCAGTGTGATTCTGTTTTCATCCAGACCATCAAAGATGAACACAACTTTACACTCCTCATAAATCTGTGAGTCCAGATCTTGAAGTTCAGGATGAAAGTCCAGCAGAAGTCTGTGAAGACTGTACTGATGATCTCGGATCAAGTTCAGCTCTCGAAATGGAAGCACAAACAAGAAATCTACATCCTGATTGGCTTTTCCCTCGGCCCAGTCCAGAATGAACTTCTGCACAGAGACGGTTTTTCCAATTCCAGCGATGCCTTTAGTAAGAACAGTTTTGATCTGGTCTTTCTCCTCACATCCTGGTTCAGCTGAGGCTTTAAAGATATCATTGCAGTAGATTGCAGTGTCTTGTGAGTGTTGTGTTCTGGCAGATTTCTCCATCTGTAAAACCTCATGTTCTTCATTCACTCCTTCACTCTCTCCCTCTATGATGTAGAGCTGTGTGTAGATGCTGTTCAGGAGGCTTTCATTCTCCTGGAGATTCAGTCCCTCAAATAATCTCTCATACTTGTTCTTCATGCTGGTTTTGTGCTGGTCTTTGACTCTTTGTAGTTCATCATTCACTGGTTGAGGAGGATCCTGGTCTCCAGGCTGATCATCTCTATCCACATAACAGAAACACGAAGAACAATAAAATGAATGAGAATGAAAAGAAAGATCTTCTAGTAAAGTCATGTGTGTCGTTCTCCGGACCAGATGAGACACAATAAACAGCTTTAATACAGACCCAAACTATTTTAATGCAGAAACTATCCCAGATCAGCTAGAACCAGCTTAATTCTTAAAATGACAATTAGTAAAAATCCTCTCTCCATGTTTGTTTTAACTGTCAAACACTGTATTTATAATATCATGCTCCACAAACGAGATCTTTAACTCAAGTCTGTCCTTTATGAATGATGAGAATGAAATGCTCTGAACTGCAGAAAACTGGAACCAGATTCCCAAAAACACTGTTAAAGGACACACAGCTGATGACGATAATGGATGAATCTGGTTCATATTAAAATGAGAGCGCTCTATAATGGATGCATTTTTGGTGATGCTCGAAATATAGTTAAACCATATAATGTGCGTTCCAATAATGGTATCGTTTGTTAAAGAAGACATTGATTTCAAATATGGGTTCATTAAATTGTTTCACTTTCATTTTACTGCAGCAGTTCAGTCAGCTGCATGTCTGCACATCGTCTCACCTGGAGTTAAGGGGTTCATCACTGAATTTAGGCCGATCTGGCATGGATTTTTCACTCCTCACAGACACACAGCTGGACTCTGAAGATGCTGCTCTCTTTTTATTTTTTCTAGTGACAATGAAAAAATCACATCAATAATTCAGATTATTTCTCTCTATCACTGATGTTTATCATTCTTAGAATATTGTCTCTTGTCTCCAGCAGTGGTTATTGTCTCACCTGGGGTTAAAGGGCACTGGTCCATCACTGAATTTAGGGCGATCTGGCATGGATTTATGACTCATAGACACACAGCTGGACTCTGGAGATTCTGCTCTCTGGTACCGAAAGTGATCAACATCCTCCTCCTTTCCCTCCTGATAGAAACTCATTTTACAACCAGTCTTCTTCTGCGTCTCCATAAAGATTTCTGTTCTGCATTTGGGCATACATTGACACACAACTGTCATCTTCAGACAAACTGTAAAATAAAGCATTTCCTTTAATATAAAGTTCTAGTCTATACTGGAGTCCACATTCGGAGCAGTGCCAAATTCAGCTAAACATTTGTGATGCATTAAACGTCTCACAAATTGTTAACGAACTGTTGTGGCCTCATGAAAGTAATATAACTTTAGACATTCCAGGAAATCTCTAATATGGACAAAGATTATCACTGTAGCTGAATAAAAAAGATAGAATTGACTGATTAATGTGTAGACAATAAACACATGGCTGCAACAATATATGCCCTCACAGGAATATTAGTTTCTCCTGTTCTCAACTACATTTCCCATGACTCCATTTGACCATTTAAGCTCTAAGCTAAACTCTGCTCAGTGTGTTGTCTTGTGCTTGCTAATCACTGAATATTTTCTACTCCTGTTCTGACTGCCTTTGTGTTTTGACCATTAGGATGTTTTTTTGTTTGTTTGTTTGTTGTTGTTTGGTGCATGCCTTGTTACCTTTGGTCTGCCTGGATTATTTTTGTGATTGTTAGCTGCCTTCCTCAACCCTGTGCCTGTGTTTGACTACGCATTCTGATCTGTCACCCATAACCTGTTTGTCTGCATTCTTTAAATGTGACATGTCAGTGTATTTTCATGGACTGAAATATATAGGGCAAAATATATTTTAGATGCTTTTAAATATATGGGCCATTCTACAGTCGGAGTCTGAGTTTCCGAGTTGGAAACATCTTGATTTTTTTTTTTTTCAAAAACATTTGTAAGTATGCAAATTGTATATTATCTTAGGTACACATTTCTAGTAATAGTGCAGTTAATTCTCATTTAGTATTTTCAGAAAGCTTTGGAATATTTGTCCTCTCCCCAAATTTGTCACTACCGAAGCACAGTAATAATAATTTAATTAGAAGGGTTATATTGACCTATCAAGATTTTTCTTACATCTACATTGTAAATATTTTTTCAGAGGTAAATCAATAACAGTTACATTTTTAACAATACTTCAAGTGTAATTTATGAGATTTGTTGTATTTTGAATCCAATTTTTCTTTGTAAAAGGCAAAATGTTCATCTTACTGATTTCAAAGTTAATGATTCATTAGTTTGAATATACATTGAACAAAAAACTATCATAACATCATAGTTGATAATTCAGTATACTTTATTTTTGACAAAACATCCCATGTTTCGGTAGTGCCTGCACATTGTCGGTAGTGACAGTAATGCTTTGTTAATGACCACATCACATTACAGAATTTTAACTTGCATACTAAAACACTACTAAAACATACTAAAATATAAGAAAAAATTGCATAACTGTACAAAAAATGTGTTTATTTCCCCAAAATATGAGGATTATGTGTTCCCTTTTGTCACTACCGAAACAATGATTGCATGTTTCAGTCGTGACAATTTTATGGGATAACACCCGATATGGGATAATACCGAAACTCCACCAAATGTTTTAAAATCTAGCTCAAAGATGCTAATCAGCACATGATTAGCTAGCACTGAACAGTGGTACACATACAAAAACTAAATGTTATGAACAACTCCCAAAAAGTGTGCTTAATTGCAGAAAAAAAGTGTTCGGTAGTGACGTTCCTTAAAGTTACACACAGATTGTTCAGACTTTTGAACACATTTACCTCAAAATGATGGGGCCTATCTATTCACACTTTGTAGCTATGAGAGAGGGGGACACAGGAATATTTCCTGATAATAAATGTAGAGGTGTAGTTAAAATCAGTCTCAGCCAATGACAGACTAAAACACACTGTTTCAGTAGTGACATGAAAATGCGGGGCAAATTTTTATAATTTACAAAGAAAACATAAAATTACAAAAAAAATTTAACTTCACTTTTTAAAAGATTCAAAAAGATACTTTTAAAAACAGGAATGGAAAAAAATACAAAATTATTTCAATATCATTTTCATAAGTTGAAATTTAGGGGTTAGGGTTCGGGACAGCCACCTCCCAATTGAAAGTACCCAATAAATGATGATTTTATATTTATTAAGCTTACTGATATTTTAAATATTATTGTCAGTTTCAATAGATAATAGAAGGATCTTAGTAAACATCTAAGATTTAAATACTTAAATGCTTTTTAAGTGTGTTTTTTTGGATGTGGGAAAGCAGTTTGCACCAATTCTGTAGAATGGCCCATATATTTATATATTTTTAACATATATTTTCAAAAATATAATTTCTATGTGATCTAATTTTCAGTATTTTAAACTGCAACACATTTAATAAATAAGCACATTTCCCAAAATTTCAAAGGTCCACGTTTGTGTTAATGGCTAGAGCTTATGTGTGTACTTTTAAATGAAAAACTGGTGGCTTCAGTGGGATTTCATGAAATGTTGTAAGTAAATCCGCTTGTGTGATTACAGACACTGTGAGAAAGAGTCCCATCTGCTGCGCCGCCACTGATGATGGCATCATTAATACTGCGCTTCAACATGGCAGCAGGCGAGAGAAGCTCAAGGAGGAGCATCAGCATCCAGACACAAGAGTAGCCTTTGTTTAAAACATGCTCTTTCAAAAGATTTTCTTTAAATAAAATGTTTTTAGTACTGTTTATGGTTGCATTTCATTTCCTGTATTACTTAATACCTAATGCATTTACATTCTGTAATGACCAATTTAATATATTTTTATTATGGTTTGATTGATTGAGTATTACATTGTTACTAGCAGAGTCCACCTGTAGATAAACACAGCATTTAGAGGAAACTCTGCATTTACTGTATGTTCCCCAGCATAACTCATTTTGTTTGGCATGATCCTCACTGATAACTGATGGTTCTTACTGCTGTAGCAGAGCTGCATTAAGTTACTAACTCACCTTTAGAGAACAAACACAACTACAAACCCAGTGGCTCAAAAGAGTGAGATTTAGTTCATGCAAACCTCAACAAAATATTCATGTAAAACAGATCAACTCTGTACATCACAAAACAAGCTGCAAAAAAATTCACCACAAAACAATACAGTAAATATTTAGAAAAACAAATTATAAAGACAAATCTGCTGCATAAATTATTAATGCCACAATGCATGCTGGGAGCACACACATTAACACTTACTTAAACACTCGTACTAACACGATCACTCAAACACACACAATTAAATATAAGTGACAGCACTTATCAGGACAAGTCAAACTCAGCTCATGGAGGGACACAGTCCTGTAGTTTAGCTTCAACCTGCTCAGTAGTGTTCATTTCATCACCCATCTGCTCTAATACATCTGGGGCCTCTATACTGAATGAGCCTTTTCTTTACCAAATAGGCAGTTTCAGATCAAGATTGAATGCAGACGCATGAAGCTGTCAAGTGATAGTTTCGCTCTCAAAAAGTGAAGAGCGCATGATAGGAAATACCGCCTTAGAATCACAGACTCACTAATAAACACAGTAAAATCATTACACAGCATGTGACAACAATATCAGAATGAACGGCTTTCTGTGATTCACTTACTAAGACACACTTGAACATCTGTTTGATCACCACATGAAGAGATTAAAATAAAATCATCAAAATGATTTCAGAACAACATTAATGTCTCAGAAACACACAAAGTGACCAAAGACACATCATAAGATGACACTCATACATGAAAACAACTAAAGAAAGATGAAACACTCACCACAAATTATATTTCTAGGTCTTTCTATTTTCTCCTCTGAACTGTCATGTTGAACAGTAGATCTGAAATCTCTTTCACTTTACAGAACAAACTGGTTAAACTGGTTTTCTACAAAAAACATGAGAAAGAAAAGAATGACAGTCAGGCATGTCAACAGACACACACAATCACCCTCACGCGCACGCACACACACACACACACACACACACACACTGGTTTCCATGATTTATGGGTTCATTCCATTTGTGTAATGGTGTTTCTACTGTACAAACTGTATTTTCTATCTCCTTACCCTAACCCTACACCTAAACCTACCCCTCACACTAAACTACAGGCATTTTTAGATTCTCAAAAAACTCATTCTGTATGATATATAAGCTTGTTTCCTCATGGAGACCAAAAAAAAAAATTTTCTCATAAGGTCAAAATTTACTGATATTTCTATACTTGTGGGGACATTTGGTCCTCGTAATGTAGTGAATACCAGTACACACACACACAGATCTGATTTTGTTATTCACAAAGCTTCATTGTTAGGAAACTGTGCTCAACTTCTCTATGAGTAGTCTTATAAGTCTTATAAGTACATTAAATGTGTATCAAGTGAGTCTGTGTATGTTTTCATAGTTTGCTTTTCAATATGAAATTGAATAAACAGAAACGTACTCGGTTACTTTCGTAACCTTGGTTCCCTTAGATATGGGAACGAGTACTGCGTCGTAAGACGCTTGTATGGGAAAAACTCCTTTTTTCCTCTTCAACTGAAGCCTTTTCAATCACGCAGTGAAACTGCACATCCATTGGTTCGTGCAGTGCTATAAAAACGAACCAATGGCTTGGCGGTGGCAACGAGCGAGCCTATGGCTGAGCAGCCCACCATAGCCCGCCAAAACGGGCGGGGACTCTGGCTATATAAGTGACCGCTTCGCCGCCACATCTCAGATTTCTTCGAATGAAGCGACTGAGGCGTGCAGCTCATAGCACGGCCAGGAACACAGTACTCGTTCCCATATCTAAGGGAACCGAGGTTACGAAAGTAACTGAGTACGTTCCCTGTCGATAGTCTCACTCGTACTGCGTCGTAAGACGCTTGTATGGGAACCAGTACAATCATGCCGTGCTATGATGGGGAACGACTCAAAACCAAGACTCCCATGGGAGAAGACCCAGTGGAGTCAATGGAAAACACCAAGCACAGGCCTGGGTGTCGTCCCCTATAGTTTATACCTGGTATCTGTATAATATGGACCGTCCAGGTGAAGGAGGGATTTGAACAATGCTGGTCAAGTGAACCCATAAGACTGCTAAACTAGCCGGAGGCGGCAAACTAAGCAGAAAGGACTCTGGCCTGTAAGTCAGGGACATCCAGGTTGTAAAAAAAGGTGGAGGGTGAGGACCAGCTGGCCACCTCACAAATTTCCGAAAAAAAATTTCAGATTGGTATGAGCATGTCCCCTTATGTCCGGCAGGAAGAATTGACAGGCATGGCACACATTTCTAGACAGTTGATGTGCAGACCCAACTCTTCTTCGGACCAAAGACCGAAGGTCGGTTTGCCTTCGCACAGCGCTCCCCAACCTTTTTTGGAAGCATCTGTCGTGACAACCTTCCTTCTGTGCGCCGTGTCTAAGATCACACCCTGCTTCAGCCAGAGGGGATCCCTCCAACGGGCCAGGGCTGATACACAGGCCCGAGTCACCGTTATGCGATGGCGACCGTGACGCCAAGCCGCAGAAGGAACCCTCTGCTTCAGCCAGAACTGGATGGGTCGCATGTGAAGCAGGCCCAAGTGAAGTACTGGCGAAGCTGCTGCCATAAGGCCCAGCATTTTCTGGAAGGCCTTGAGCGGGTGAGCGGTCCCTTCCTTGAAGGAGGCCACGCAGCGCTGAATTGTCATGGCTCGTTCCACTGAGACAGTTGCTGTCATCTGCACTGAGTCGATAACTGTCCCCAGGAACGAGACTCGTTGTCTGGGTGACAGTACGCTCTTGGCAAAGTTGACCCTGAGCCCCAGGCAATCTAAGTGGCTGAGGAGGAGGGTCTTGTGCAATGCTGAAACTGCCTCTGACTGGGCCAGAATGAGCCAGTCGTCGAGGTAGTTGAGGATGCGGATTCCCATCTGTCGCAGATGGGAGAGAGCCGCATCCATGCATCGCATAAAAGTGTGGGGAGCCAGGGACAGCCCAAATGGAAGGACCCTGTATTGATATGCCACCCCATCGAATGCGAATCTCAAGAATCGTCTGTGATGGGTGGCTACCTGGATGTGAAAGTATGTGTCTTTCAGATCTAGTGACATGAACCAGTCCCCTGGGCATATTTGTGAGAGGATCTGCTTCAATGTGATCATCCTGAACGACCTTTTTACCAGGGCGTGATTCAGGAATCTGAGATCTAGAATAGGTTGCAGGCCGCCGTCTTTTTTGGGGACGAGGAAGTAGCAGCTGTAGAAGCCTGACTCGCTCTGGGCTTGAGGAACGACTTCTATGGTTCCCTTTACCAGCAGATTCATCACCTCTGCGCGCAGGACTTGAGCGTCCTCGCTGCGCACTGTGGTGGCGACCACACCGCGGAAGCGTGGTGGTCTTCGAGCGAATTGGAGTGAATAACCTCGTCTTATCGTAGCCATTACCCATTCTGACACACCGGGGATGGCCTGCTAGGCCTCAGCCCATGTGGCAAGAGCCTGAATAGGCTCTAAAGACTGGCTGCATAAGGGCAGGACGCTTATGGTAGGCAGAAGAGGATATTTGCTCTCTTTTTGAAAATGTGTGTGTTTTATTTTGTCCGCTATCACAGCGGTTGAACAGCCAATAACACACTCCCCTCTGCACCCAACGCTGAGCGGGGTGACAAGGCACATTAGAGGCCGCTTGCGGGGTGTTCCGGAGGTAGCGAGACTCGGGCCCCTCTTCTTCCTGCCTGACTGATCAGGAGGACTTCTGAGGCGCCGGATCCAAGGCGATCTTGGGCCGGGATCCTTGGCGCTTTGGGAAGGGGTAGCGTCTTGCCAAGCGGGAACGCCCTCTATCCTGCCGATCCTTAGGAGGTCGGGGCTCGGGAGTGGCCGGCGTTGGCTTGGCAGGCTGCTGAGTCGGCACAGGCTTGGGGCGACTAGAAGCAGCAGAAGAGCTGGTGCGTTTCGGGAGAAAGTGTCGCATCGCTTGAGATGACTTCTGAGCCTCCGTAAAATGCTCCTCAAAGCCCTCCACAGCTGGCCTGAACAGGCTGTTCGACGAGACCGGAGAGTCGAGGAAGGGAACTTTATCCACCTCTTTCATCTCCGTCAACGTGAGCCAAAGGTGGCGTTCCAACACTACCAGGCTGGACATCCGACTGCCCGATAGCCTGGGTGGTGGCTTTGGTGGCGCGCAGGGCCAGGTCCGTCGCGCTCCTCAGGTCCCTGAGTGAAGCTGCATCGAGACCGGTCTCCTGACTGGCGAGCATCTTGGCCTGGAAGACCTGGAGCACAGCCATAGAGTGCAGCGCCGAAGCCACTTGTCCAGCTGCCGTGTAGGCGCGTCCAGCGAGTGCAGACGTGGCTCTGCACGGCTTGGACGGATGGCTCGCCCTCGCTTTCCATCCGATAGCCGTGGGCGGGCAGAGATGCACAGCCACGGACTCATCCAGAGGGTGCAGGTGCTCATATCCCTTCTCTTCAGCGCCGTCAATGGATGTAAGGGCAGAGGAAGCAGAAGGACGGATGCGAGACGAGTAGGGGGCGCACCACGATTTAGTGAGCTCGTCGTGGACTTTGGGGAAGAAAGTGGACGAGCGTTCGCGGGGGGGCTTGCTGGCACCTGGGAGAAACCACTCGTTCAGCCTGCTGCGAGACGGCTCCTCAGGTGGAGACCACTCAAGCCCGAACTCACTGACAGCCTTAGTCATCACACGGACAAGCTCTTCGTCCGTTCTGGGTCTGGCGCTGCGTGAAGAGGACGGCGTCAAGAGGGCGGGCTCAGACACCGAGCCCGATAACTCCTCCATGTCTGAAGCCGCCAGA
This sequence comes from Spinibarbus caldwelli, assembly GCA_039654775.1. NCBI lineage: Eukaryota > Metazoa > Chordata > Actinopteri > Cypriniformes > Cyprinidae > Spinibarbus > Spinibarbus caldwelli. The sequence goes on along the minus strand of CM077243.1, from coordinate 32,726,564 downwards.
GAAAGGCTGTCATCCATCTCATCGTCACTCCCACCGAATGAGATCATGTCGCTCGCAGCCGCGGAGGGACGCTGATCAGGTTGAGTGAAGAGGACCGGTAAATCCTCTCTCTGCGGTGACTGCGAGGCACGCGGGCACTGAGCCTGAGTGAGCTCGCTTGTCTCCGGCCGCTCGAATCCTCTCTCCCGCTGTCTTTTCCTCGCAGGTCCCTGGGAGGAAGAAGACGGGAGGGCGCGAGGGGCGGAGTCGCTTTCTGAAAAGAAAGCTATCTGCGAGCGCAGAGAGGCAAGATTGAAACTCTCGCAATGAGAGCAGTCAGTCCGCTGAGCGCAGCGTCAGAGTGGGATTTCCCCAAGCATGACACACACTCAGTGTGACCGTCATCAGCGTGCAGGGGAGTCCTGCACGTCTTACAATGATGGCGCGGCATTTGAAACAACGCCGTCAAAATTTGCTCTTTTGTAAGGCTCTTTTAGATAGTCGCCAGATGGCAGCAGGGGATAGACCGGGATCTTCAAGGTGAGCGCTGCAAAAGGTCCAATCTGGCTGCTGAGGCGTTTCAACGGCGAATCTCGGCGTCAGCGAAGAGTCAACGAGGAAGAAGCTTCGTCGCTGAAGAGAAGAAATCTGAGATGCGGCGGCGAAGTGGCCGCTTATATAGCCACAGTCCCCGCCCATTTTGGCGGGCTATGGCAGGCTGCTCAGCCATAGGCTCGCTCGTCGCCGCCGCCGAGCCATTGGTTTGTTTTTGTAGCACTGCACGAACCAATGGACGTGCAGTTTCACTGCGTGATTGAAAAGGCTTCAGTTGAAGAGAGAGTGTCAGTGCATTTTTTAACCCTGTGTAGGTTTCAGAAAATATAAATGTCACCAAAATGCAGGGTGTCTCTACATTTCCATTGCCCAGTATGTAAAGATTCTATGATAAGGAGAAAAATGTTCTTTAGTCATTTATTGAACTGCGGAGAAAGTGTCTCCACATCGAGCCCCGGCAGAGTCTTTATGATCCCATTCTCATTACAAAAAGTGCAAATATTTTAACTCTTACACATGGAAAGTCTTTGAAAGTAAGTGAAGATGCCATATAAAACTAATTCCTTATTGTTGTGTAATATTCATGCATTAGTAGAAACAAAAACACATCTTAATATCTTTTTTTGACTGATTGATTGATTTATGTCAAATGATCAACATTCTTAAAAATGCTTCTATTGTGGAATGATATACCAATATCAAGAGTGGGCCGATGGTATACACAACTATGGGTATTTTCACATATAGTTTGTTTTAAAAGAACCAAACCCAGTTAACTTACAGTGAACCAGAAAAGGAACCAGCCAAAAGTGATCTCAGTCCTTTTGCTGTTCACCACATAATGGACTCAAAAGAGAACCTGGTTGTTTTCTTGGTCCTCTTGAGCACTGAAGTGATCTCAGACCCTTTCTTCTGCACACCACAACTTCACATGAACCCAGCTTTCTGTGCAGCAATGGAATGTTGAAGTCTGACCTGGAAAATGTGGAGGATGAAGTGGACAAGTAGAGAAGAGATGGCAATCAGGTATATTTAGGGGTGCGGTCAGGTAAGGGGGATCATTTTCAATGCATGATTTAGAAACTCCCACCAGTTTGAAAACACCCACAAAGTTAGAAATGCCCACTTTTGTTCTTCAGAGACCTCAAACTCATTTTATGTGTAAGTTAGCACTCAACACATGCACACTAGAAAGATGTCATTGCCGCTCTGTTTAAGTGATAACCAGCTCTTGACCCATTTGAATTCGACACACAACACAACATATGTGAACAGTAAAGGCTCTGTGGTGACTAGCTGAAAGCCGATTAAATTTGTTTCAGCACCACTACTATTACCAGTCACTAACAAAGTGTATTGTTTGTGTTTGGCTATGCAAATAAGTTCCACAGAAGGAAACAGCCAATCATAGCACCGAAATGGTGAAGTGCCAAATTGCAATCTCTTCCTCATTGGAAAGGTACCCTTCAGTAAAAGTCTTAGAGTACAACTACTCCAGTAAAACAACTTCAGTAACAGTCTTAGAGTGTCTGAATTTAGCAGTACTTAAGTATTTTACTTATACTAAATATAGGCTCAAAGATGTACTAGTCAAAGAGACATGCCAGTCCAAAACTGTAACGTTGTGGAGAAAACTGACAGAGGCAAGCATCTATGTGCAGGTATTTCATGGAAAACTAGAACAAACAATAAGTCAAAAACCAAATGGAACAGAGAACAGAATATGTATATGTACAGGAGACTAATAAGCTGAACAAGATAAGATACAAACGGACTACAAGCACCACGTATATATATATATATATATATATATATATATATATATATATATATAAATAAAGGTGACTTGACTTGACCTTGGCTACTGTATAGTATCAGTATATGATTTTCTAATTCACATTAGATGTGATATAGCTGTTTGCAGTTGATAACAAATAATAGTTCATTTTTTTTTTTTTTGATGCATAATAAGGCTCTTCACCTTTTTTGTTACAGAGTAGCAACAGTTTAACTTTTCATAAGATAAAGTAACTCTTACAGAGCAACTCCCAACTGAATCATCTGCATTTTATGCATCTTATGCACTTTACTCCTTTTCCATTCCTGGTATTCTGTTGATTACTCTTGTCTATCTTTTGTTAATGAAATGTATTTTATTACACTTGTGTCTTCCTTGTGTTGATAATACAGTAAGAGGATCTACAAGTTAGATATCCCACCAATCTTTCTTATCTCATGTACACACAGGGCCGTCGCTAGTGGGGTGAAAGGTGGTGACGATTCTAGGGGCCCACGGCTGAGGGGGATGGGGGGGCGGCGATCTCAACCGACTGGCTGAGGCCACCCTAAAAAGACGCTCAGGACAGTTTATGGGCCACTGCTGCGCGTCGTCACAAAAGCTTACCGTTTGCGTGTTTTTAAGGCTTGCCAACTTAAAAATTTAAAAGAGTTTAAAGCATTCAAACAAGACGCGGAAAAGCTCAACTGAGTACTCTCGCGCTGTTCGGAGCGCACGCAGAGAGCCGCGTCTCACGGACAACAACACCGAACCGAGTTCTCCTTCGCGTCCTCCTGCACCTGAACGAACAAATGCAAATCGCAGTTTACACATGCAAACAGAAAATGATGTGAAAGACCCCAATTCAGCACCCGCGCGCGGTGTTCTGTGCGCACAGGGCGCACGCAGAGAGATGCGTCTCAAAGCGCTTCAACACCGAATTTGCCTCTTCTTGCTCTTGTCCCGACATACTGTATACATACAAAATTATGTCAAAATACCGGTCTTGGAGAGCATCCTCGAAAAAACTGTGGGTTATTTCTGAAGTGAAAGTAAACAGTGGAGAAAAAAATTAGATGTGTATCATTATAATGGATGCAGGGCTCGACATTAACACTTGTCTGCTTGTCCGGGACAAGTGAATGTTTTGGACGGACAAGTGAAAGAGAAATTTACTTTAAATTTACAATCGGACAAGTAACTTGAAAAAGTCAAGACCAAAAACAGTAATGACTGCCTTTATTTATGATATAGCCTTTGTTATAGGGGTGTGCGATATGTATCATTTGAGATAATTTCGTAATTGTTGTATTAACGAGTGTATTGCAAGAATCAAACAAAACACACCTACAGAGTGCACGCAAACATTACATAAAGTCGTCTAGGTTAGACTAGCGCACGTGCGAGTGCGTTCTTTCACTGCATGATTCAGTATTACAATGCATGAAGAATGATCAGAAAATTAAAGATATGGGAGCAAAAAATGTATTTATATAATTTCATATAGTTTCACACCATTTTTTTTTTTCCAAAAACCATTATGATTACAAATGTGATTTTATGCAAGAGTTCAATAAACAAGAAGTTAACATTAAGAGACTTACGTTTTAGACACCATATTTCCTGTTTCTGCTCTGTTTCACCAACAAAAATCATTCCAAACACAGCCACAGCGCTGTTTTGCGTCTCTGAGCAACATGAAGGCGTTTCGGTCCTGAATGAATCAACCGTTTAAATGATTCGGTTCAGTTGCAATGACTCACTTATTAACAGTGACTTGATGCCACCTACTGGTGGTTTTAATTTCACATTTACAGTATCATTTCATTTTTTAAATAATTTCAAATATCAGTATTATGAATCAAAACATTATTTATTCATTTGTAACTGCAGTTTAAAGCATTCCATGTCCCTCAGAGCTGCATTAACAGTGGGTAAATATATCTATTCCACTTCAGATGCAGCTTCTGTGTTTCCTACATTGCAAAGATGAATTTTGTTGATACTGATTTCATTAGTTTGGTAACAGCCCAAATGTCTTATTATACTAATTGTCTGATTAAATTGAACTAATTAAAAAATTAAAAAATTAAGTTTGAAAATTCATATATAAAAAAGAAGTAAATATTAGCATTTTATTTTTAAATTTAATGTAAAATAATTATATTTGTAATTAACACTCCCTTTTTATTTTAAAATATAACAGTGTTATCACACTTTATTATTTTATTTAAAAAGAAAAATCTAACTAAATAAACTAAATGTGTTTTTTATAACTACAATAAATAATTATATTTATATATATTTATAAAAAAAAAAAATCGCTCACTGCTCTTGACTGAATTACTTTGTAGTTTTAACAAGAATTAATCCACAGTCAAACCAAAAATTAGTCAGACACCCAATATAATATTATTATTATTTTTATTTTATTTTATTTATTTATTTATTTATTTATTTTACTAGTGGGTGCAGGACACTGTAGTTCATTTATGTAAGTGTGTATAGCAAAATAAAGTAAACTGTGACATACCCAAAAAATCTTCATACAGTGGACTACAAGTCAAATTGATAAAAAATTTGGAACCAAAAATGATTTAGACAATTTGACCTGAGCATGTTTTGCTTAAGTGTGTTTTCTTTAATTGCTAATGTGAACTTTTTGCACCACAGACTGAACAAAATTAAGCATTGCTTGGTAATTGGTCAACGAAGTATTGATAGTTGTGTAAATATTGTCATACTAACAGTTTTCTGGATTTTTAGTTGATTGTAATCCATTACATACTTTTCTGTCAAAGTTATCTGACATTATCAAGATGAATTTGTTCTGACACAGTTTAACTCTGAGTTCTTGTCATATTTTATTACCATTTTCTAAACTATAGTGAATAAACTGTGATAATGTGAGAAATGTGTCTGAATAAAGTTTGGTTTGACTGTATATTTAATTTTTAGACTCTGCAGTGCTATTTTACATTTGATTATTCGGTTTCTGTACCTGGACATCTACAAACTTGAAAAAAACAAATATTGTATAAATAGCACAAATAACTAAATAGAACAAGCATACAAATTAAACAATTTCAAACAGGGCCCACGCGTACAACCTGCACCGGGGCCCTGCAGACCCCAGCTATGGCCCTGTGTACACATAACCACACCTTAAGTGATTTGGCCCTGGTCAAGGTAATTTCATTCACTTTAAATATCAGAAGAAGAGATTATTTTCTCTTTAATACAGATGATGCGGAGTCATTAATAAATTAGTCATGACAAAAAAATTATAAGCAATGTATTTTTCCACGAGTCCGCTTATGTTAATGATTATAACGTTACCTAGCTTGTTTTGTAGCTTGTTTAATATAGCTTGTTGGATAGTAAGCCTATGTGTGAACTGATATTAGGCTAATATTGTCGATCTACCGTTGTTTTGGGTTTTGCTCAATATGATGTTAAGTGGCAGATCAGTGGGCAGTAAGAGACGTCCTCAGTCCCAGACAAAACCTAAAACACTATGTAGAGGACGCAAGGATAATTGAATAATTATAATATGACCACGTGGTCAACCTATGAACCCAACTCATATTTAAACAACTAGCCTATCGTGAAGAGAAAAACGTTATGAATGCTATAATGTTATTTTATAGACTCACCGCAGCAGGAAGGGTTTCTGAGGCCATGGAACTGTCATTTGATGTGAAGCTAGCTCTGTACAGCCGTATACTGCAGGGATACATGCATTTTGAAGCTTTGACAGAACATAAATACACATATTCATGTGTAAAATGTGGCTCCAATCCAGCCGTTGTTGTAATGGATCAGCATAAGAAAGCCATTTTCAGCCTGCCTGGTGAGGAAAATGTCTTTTCAGGCCAGGAAACTCCAGAAAACCTTGAGCCCTTGTTTAGGGTTAGTATCACATTTACATATATGCCTTTAGCAGACACTTTTATCCAAAGTGACTTACAAAAGAGGAACAGAAGCAATTTGTCAAGGACCTTACAGCAAATAATATAATATGGCAGGCTTATTTGATAGCTCCATTAGGAAGCACGTATTAATATAAGAGTTTTGGCTGTGGATTTGTGATGTTTCTCCTCCATTTACCGCTGGATCTGTGCTGCAGATCAACTCAACATTAATCCATTAAAGGATGATGTAGCATTTGGACCAATCAGACACACATTTGTTCATCAGATTTAACAAATCAAATTAGTTATTAGATTAACAACTAAGCACAGACCCCTCACCCAACACAAATTCTGAGTGCCAGTATGTCTGTGATGACTCCAGGCCCCCCCGGTGCCATGGCAACCTATCTGATAACACTAGTTTTATTGGTCAAAGGAATGCGGGCAGACTTCATTTTCCCTTAGGAAAGTGAATGCACATTTTTCAATGGACTCTTCTCTAATTAATTCATTGAAAAACCTTTCTTTGAATGAACACATATCCTCAGGTCATTGTGTATTTTGTTACTGTTCGTGTATATTGTCTTTTTGTACTGTATCCTGTTTTATGCATGTTTATGATAGATCACTAGTTAATATTACCTCACTTATATCATGTTTGATCTCTATCAATTCGTCTTCGGATGATCTAATTGAGAGTATATATTATATGTTGCTACCTATGCAACATATAAGTGTTCTAAGAATCTTCAATAGTTTGTATATCCCGTATTAATCCAACCCCATGCAAACTGCCATGCTCAGAGACAAAGAGTCGTAAAACCTCCCCTCCAAAGAGAAGGGAGCCCATTGGCTCTTTGACTCCCCAGAGGTGTGAGCTCTATACCAGATAAAGGTCTCATTCACAGGTCCGACCCTCTTCTTCTGAAAACCTCTCTTCTAAAGACTTCTGCTGCAAAGAGCTTTTCTGCTATCTTCTGCGGGCGCGCCCGGTCAGCCCCTAACATAGAGCCATGGGTGAGCTCCCCAGCCTGGGGATGACTCTTGACCACAAAGACCCAGTCTAGGATCTGTTAGACCCTAAAAGGATGAGCAAGATGTGAGTAGGAACTCTTCTGGACCCTTAAGTTATCGTGTCAGGCTGATGGCCTAGTCTTTCCATTCAATCAAAGCTCCTCGGACCTCAGCAGATTCCTTTCTTAAATCTTTTTCCACTCTCTACCTGGAAGTCATTTCTACCTCAGAACATCTTTGGAATTCATCACTCTTCAACCCGGAAGAACGTGATCGCGAATCCAAAAACCTTGAAACCATCAAGACTTTTCAACGAGACCGCATTCTGGACACAAAGGAAGTGCTAGTATAGTACATTTAACTAAACAAAACAGAGGTTTAGTATAAGTTATAGACCCCGTTATAAACGGCGCTGATGGTTTTACTCAGGTGGTTAAATGACTTTTTCCATAACAGCATTCTCTGGTTTTCCTGATGATTTCATCCATCAACTCTCATTAGCCCTTTCCCCGTGTATGAGCGATTGTATGTTTGTGTGTTTGTTATTTGTTTGTTTGTTAGATTTGTTATGTGTGTTAGCGTTTAGTTAATAAAACTCTTGTGCACAAATTACCTGAGTTTCTGATTCTGCCTTGCATATTAATGTCCCTTTACGATTTTGACCCTTGCTACATGCTCTAATGCATTAATAGGAAGATATTTTCTGTGGCCACGGAAATATCCTTTCTTAGAGTTGATATGAATTTACACTGAATGTTTGCTGGACGAACAGATCAGCTTATGGCAATTTAACTCTGCGACAGTTAATACTGTCAGCCGATATAAATAATTGTAATTAATCATAATTAATTGTAATTATTTATATACGATTCCCTTTTTGAGCTAATTTGCTACAATGAACAAAAAAACCTTTCCGTGAATCTCTGCATCAAAGCTTAATTCTGCAATTTGAACAGTCTGAAAAACAGATTTAAATAAAAACAGTTATATTTCCCCTACAGTCTCAACAAAGACTCTAATAAGTGACAATCACTAAAAAAAAAAAAAATACCACAAATACTATGAACATGATAATTATTCAGTATTATGGTATTACTGTCAATTTACCAACACTGTTCTAGAGACTTCATAAATATTAATCAGAATATAATAAAATCATACTCGATATGAAAACTAAAGTGAACGTTGTAAATTGTCAGACAGCGATGAAGCAGGAGAGTGTGAGAGATGAGACGAGAAAAACAAACAGGCTTTTCTTTATTATGCACACTCTTCTTAGGACAACATAAATAATGGTAAATGCATAAGTGTAAGTTATGCCCTTAAGTGATATTTGCAGTAAAAGCTTTAAGACTGTCACATGCACATCAGCTCAAGTTTCTTGTAGGCACATAAATGTTTCTCTGCTTGCACAAAAATGTCCTAGTACACATGTGACAGTCTCAGGACTTTCATTTATGAGTAAAATGTATGTTTTTGCAAACATTTGTCATCTGTATGTATGCGCATGTACCCATATTTTTACAGTCCCGTATAAATCTAAACTAGGGCCAGAATTGTAAAGTGCAGCAATATTTTAACTTGTTGGATAAGACCATATTAGGTATTAAAATACTCTGGAAAAATACATTTATATATAAGCTTGTATTATTCTCATGGTTAATAAACATTTGTTTACCTAATGCTACTAGATGTTTGGCATACTGGAGTGTGAATTCTACATGAGAAATGATGGAAATAATATCAGTAATAAAAAGAAATCTGTGATTTCATTGTAACGAGCGACATGAACGCAGTGATCCGCGTCCTCCATCATCACTGTGTCGCGCAGCTCGACTGCTTCACCGACTCGGCCTCAATCAGCTTCTTCTCAATTTCAACCTTCAAGACAAATGGCATATAAAAGAGAGTAAATGATTTAATATTGAAGCAGTACCCACTTTACTGCATGTGATGGGTAAAGTTTCTGTACCTGGCAGTGGTAGTATGCCCTGCTGCTCAGGTGTTTCAGCGGCTGAACGTCACTTTCGATGCCCACAGATTTCACACGCGTGTGGGACGCCACCGCATCTGCCACCTCACACTCAACCCTGACAAACGGGAACCAGTCGGCGGGAATCTCCTGATCTGATGCCAGCTCCAGCTTACACGCCAGCGACTGAGGCTGCTCCAGAGCTAATGAAGAAGACAAATCACAAAACCTGAATGACCAAACAAGACGTGTTCCATTCCTCTGAGCCTCACCTGAGATCAGTGAGACACCAAATATCAAGAGCAGATCTCACTAGAACCGACTGAAGATGATGATCTTTGTGAGATATAGTATATGTATAGTTAGATTACTGCTTTCAGTAAGTTAGTTAAGTATAGGTTTAAAAATTGTTCTTATGTCTAGTGTTGTATGTTTATATTTATGTTTATTTATGTAGCACCGTGGTCCTGCGAGACACGACATTTCGTTCCACTGTATGTCCACACATGTAGCGGAATGAGTGACAATAAAGCTCGACTTGACTTGACTTGAGATCAGCGGTCAGTCTTTAGCATTCCACAAAGAACACCATCAGTTTCCTTTTATATCCTCACAAACACGTCACAAACAAGCATTTTACCTTTAGTTCTGATCTGCAGACCTTTTGTGTTGTGTATAATGGTGATGAAGTAAACCCCAGCCAATAATGCAGGTTCAGCAATCCAGTATAAAACTGGATGGTTTCTAATACACTTCTTGTTATGTAGAGAAATGTAATTTATCTGTGAAACACTCATACAGAGGGAAAATAAGGGAAGTCCAATTCATTTCCACAAATACGCCCTTTCAAACATTTTCTCGGTGAACTAGTTTTGTTTAGATTTATATAATTGCTTATATTTCAATATTTGTTTGATTAATAAGTTCAAGCATTGCAATTTGTCCCAGTTCATATTTGTTACTCTGCTCATAAAACAATCATTTTACACTGAACTATATTAAATCCCATTTACATTTCTTAACTGGTCTGTCAGGTTCATAAATATATTTATTCATACTAAATTAATGTATTAAAACCAACTTTCTGTGTATGTGTTCATAAAAACTGTCATTCATTGAACCAAAGAAATATTTATTAACATTTCTGCTGTTTGAGTAATAACTCTTTCCCTGCCACTGACAGAATTCTACTGCTTTTCCCATTTTTCACTGTTATACAGTAGGAGGAGCTATTACACATCTTCTGAAAGAGTATTGAACATCTGGATCAAAACACAGTGAAGAAGCAGCAGAAACAAGCGATTGCATATATAAGCAGATGCATATGTAAAATAATGTAATCATCAAACATTAAACAGCATGTAAATCAAAACTGCTTAATGTTACCGAATGAAATGTTGACTCTCTACTCTTGAATGAAGGACTTTGTAGCTTTAATAAGAAACAAATAAAGCTTAATTCTTGCAGTGAAGACTATGCTGTTTTATTTTACATATGATTATTCATTTATGTAGTAGGCTGTTAACTGAATACTTTAGACTTGCATTAAAAAAAAAAAAAAAACCTTAAAGCAGTTTAATTTAGATCTTTTTATTCTATTGTATTTGTACTTTGTTTTTTTATTACTGACATTTCAATTTTTTGTTTGTTTGTTTGTTTTTCACTATAATTAGTTACCCTAGTACTCTGCTGTGATATTGAGAATCGTGAAATTTCGCTGGTCTCTAAAATGTAGATGTTATAGCAACCTTATTTACAGAAAATATACATTTGATAGATATCACTATCTTTAAATAAATCACTCATATAAAGTTTTGGCCATATGGCCCACTCATAATCGTGTTAAATAATCGTGATTACAATATTGACCAAAATAATTGTCATTATGATTTTTGTCATAATCGAGCAGTACCACCACTGATATTTAAATAGGGAGTTGTGTTGCGTTTTCTTACCCACGTTCTTGGGAGGAAGCCGCTCGATTCTCCACACGACAGCTCGATGCACATTCTCATATTTGACCGTGCCGACAGACACGTGCATCACAGACTGAGACTCGGCCACATGCGCTGAGCCCAGACACGCGTTTCTGTTCATGCGAGCCTTCAGAGACTTCTGCCGCAACAGCGACATGCTGTTGGGCACTTTGACCCAGTCGCCAGGGAACGGCACCTGCAGCACAACGTTTTCACATACCATCTCTGTAGGCGATGGGAAACTGGACAGGATGTTGAGGAAGACCTGGAGCTCGACGCAGGCACCCTGCACAGTCACCATGGCTTTAACAGAGAGCGGCGGCTCCCCGCAGCGGAGCGACGCCGTCCTGTAGCGCACCAGCTCCACGCGACAGGCGTCCGGAGGACAGAACTTAATCAGACGCTGGTCTACAAACTCTGCCTCTCTGACACACCGATGGAAATGGTAGTCTGCAATCTCCATCCAGTCCTCCTCATCCTCATCAGAAGCGTACGCTGGAGCTTGTCTGAGAAGCCCCAGGTCATTCAGAGCCAGGAAACACTCCGCTGCCCCGTTCAAGAAAGCGAGACAGTGGATTTGTATAATGGCTGTGCACTCTAGAACAGTGCCGTCCTTGCTTTGACGCATCCAGACGCGGTCAGATATCTGCAGGGACAGCTTCTGCTCTTCATAGTGTTTGTGCTGCTGGTGCGGCACTGGTAACCGCAGGAGCTCTTCTTCTATGGACACCAGCAAGTCCTCCAAGTCTCCGTATTCTGTGGTGCCAAACTTCAAGAGTTGCTCCACTTCTGGATCGTGGGTCACCTCGTGTTTGGGGTGATAGCGCTTTCTCTCGACGTATGACACATGCTCGACCTTCAGCGTGGCGATCTTGCGCGGCTCGCCGTAACTCTCGAGTTTCGGACCTGAGAGAGCACAGTAAGCATGCAGCTGGAACTCTTTGAAGGGTTTCTCCAAGCCCTTTTCGTAAAAGAGCTGCAGCAGCGCTCCGGGCAGCAACTGCAGGTATATGGGACCCCACTGGCGCGAGGACATGCGGTTCTTCTTCTCCGGGATCCGAAGCATCAAGGACCAACCATGTCTTCTCTGACTGAGGAACAATCCCTGCGGCACAAAGGCAGAAGGAGTTCTCTTCATCGCTTTATCTTTCTGAGCACCTAAGCCTGAAGGTTGCTTCTCCTTTTCTGCTTTCCCATCATCACCTTTCTTCTGGTTCTCCTCTGTTCTCAGCTGTTCTAGCTTATGGCATATGTAGGAGTAGGAGTACTGAAGGTGATCTTGGGGCGGCTCGTTGCCGTCCTTGGTACGGATGAAGAAACGGGGCAAACTGGGTCCAGAGTCGGAGTCGGACGATGAGGTCCAGGACACTCGTTTATGCTCAGCTTCCCCCCAGAAGGGGTTAAAATGGCCTGGCTCATCATGGGATGATTGGAGGGAAGCAGAGCCGTCAGTGATTTTCATGGAGTCTCTCTGAGAGAAGCTGGTCAGACCGCTGGAGAAGTCCGGCTGCTCCTGAGGAGCGTAACGCAAGGGAGACAGACCCGCCGGAGTCAAACCCACCGGAGTGTGCAGAGGAGTGTTGCTGGGCACACATGAACTCCCATTGAGGCTGAAATCCATGGAAGGGGATTCGATGGAAGAGCTGAAGCTCCATGATTCACTCCCCAGGGATGGCAGAACAAGTTTCAGCCCGTTGGGCCGAGGTACTGAACCTGAGTTTGATGTAGAGGAGCGCAGGGATTTCTGGGGTGAGGAGAAGGTCGTACCTTCATCTTCAAACGTAACCCAGTTGGCTGGATGATTCGTAGAGCACATTGCTTTACTCTTCTTGTTTGCACAATCTTCTGTAGAAATAGAAATAGCCACAAATAAGGTACTTAAAAACCTGAACGAGTTTCAAACCAGCATGACTAGTTTGGTAATGCTGCCACATTGTTTCAAATATTTGTTGAACACACACAGATCATGTGTTGACTAGTGGACACACGGGATGCCCTGACTCTGCAGAGAGAGAGCACACACACGTTATTATGGGTCTCAGTTGAAGGGGAAGAAATATTGAAGACTGTAGCTGAACTTAAATAAGAAAGCAATGATGTGAGTCTCTTTGACCGGCTCTAGAGCTTCCTAAATGTCTTGTGCATGACAGAATCTCCTCACATTCCTCAGGGACAAATGAATAAACACATGAAACATTTAGTAACTCTCTTTTTTAGCCAAGAGACACTGTTTCTTCCACCCCAGTTCCAAAACCCCTTCGTTTGGTCTTCTGAATCTGGAAAACTTATTTACATGGTTCCTGAACATTATAAATCTAACGTTTATCTGTGTAGAGAACCAGAGGCTGATAATACACAGGTCAACTTTCTGAGCAATTTTGCTGTTCAACTTTTTTTGAGCAATGTTGCTTGGGCATGTATAACAGTTTTACTGCAGTTTATATAATACTGTTGTAATTAAATACTATATTGAATACATAACTGCAGTTAATTGTAAATGGTTTATAACATTGTATCTAAAAAAAAAAAAAACCCACTCTGAAACGTCCTGTAAAATCCATTCTGCAGGATCCTCTTTATTCGTAAACATTCTCAGGGTCTGAATCGGCTCTAACTGGTATGGCAAACTGACGGCATCATTAACATTTAAAGCTGAGCAGATGAAACTCACGGTTATACTAAGGGGGCGTGACATTTCTGCAGCACGCTCTAAGCAGTTCACCAATCACAACACACTGGGCCGGCTAACCAATCAGAGCACATTTTGTGTTTCGGAAGGAGGGGCTTCATCAAAACAGGAAGTAAACAAAGAGAGACAGGTTCTAATAAACCCCAAAAACCAAATCAAGACTTTGTAAAAGGCCATAATAGAAGATGAAATGACCATCTAAAATATACACTAGATGGCAGAGTATATGTACAGTACGCCATAACATCATGTTATTGTGATATATTGCTCAAGCTACCAGTTAGCTCTTTGTTAAGCTAGTAGGCTAAGCTGAAAACACAACAAAGAGAAATATTCAATTTGTTACTGTGTACAGGCTGATTTTACGCTAGTTGGTTTGCAGAGGTATCTGAGGGGTAATCCAGACAGCACGATCAACCTAGCGTCATATAAACTCTGAGCTCACTTGATTAACCCACACACTGCTTCATCACTGTCATCAGTACCAGAAGCTGTAATAGTGATAACTCTTATGTCTCTTGTTTTTCTTTCCTCTCTCTCTGGAAAGTCCCACTACTAACTACTCTCTTAACCGGATAAAGGAGCAGAAGTGTTTTTTCTGGAAGAGGCAGTCTCAATGATGTATGTGGCAGACAAATGGATAAATGGAGCTTGTGGATCTCTCCTAAGCAGCTGATGATTTGAATCAGACGTGTAATCAGATGTGTTAAATAAGAGAGACGTGTGTGGAGCGGTGGATCTCCAGGACTGGATGTCCTTTCCTCAGTTTCTTTTAGTGGATTATCAAAGGGCCTGTTTACACCTGGTCACTTCATGCGTTTTTTTCTGGTCGGACAGCTATCAGATTGTGAAGAGACCAGGTGTAGATGCCCTCCAAAACACATTTAAATCCGATTGGTCAAACCACTGGGATGCAGTCCAGACAAAACTGGACAAGTGTAAATGCATCTGCTTGTTGAAATCACATATGTAAATTTTACTCCTCCCCAAAAGTTAAAATAATAAACGTGTGAGAGTGTGTCAGATATGACAGCACTAATGCAAATCTACAGCCACGAATGAGTAGTTAAGTGTCTCTTCAGCAAGCAGACGCGCAAACTGCCGCAAATGAAACTGAAAGTAAGTCGCGGACACTCAGTCATCTTCATTAAAAGTAGTGCGAGTAACTTATTAGTAGTTGACTGAGCTGGGCAGTAACTGATTACATATTTACACTAACTGATTACATTATGTAATCTGGATTACGTAATCAGATTCCAAAAATGAACTACTTGTAATTAGATAAAATTACATTTTAAAATACTCATAGACTACAGTTACTTTTTTATTCATTACGAGTACATATTATTCACACAATAGCAATAAATTATTCATAATTTATTCATTCTCCCTAATTCCTCTTTTCCATCTTTTAAATTTTCCTTCCTAAAATAGCCTACTGCTCATATACACTCAGAAAGTCTTCCAGTTTATCAGTCATTACAGCATTTGTCCACTGGATTTACAAACATCATTTCAGGTTTAAGAAGTGTTTTCTCAGCATTTCAACATTGCATTTTTTTATTTTAATTTTTATTTAAATTATCACTCAGTGTGTTTTTTAAGCATGTATTACTATGTCTTTGGATGGATTTTGTTTTCACAAACTCACATTATTTCTTATTTACATGTAAAGCAGGCATCCCCAAACTTTTTTTTGTCAGCTGAACCTCTTTCATCTAATTTATTTACTTAATAATTAAGTATCACATTTGCATGTTCACAGTTATCTGACATTGGTTATGGTCACATGACATGCAGGTAAACAAATAAAATATTTTTATTTTTATTTTATTTTTTTAGTAAGTGTTTTATTTTGATTGGTGTTATTTTAAAATGACTTATTTTAAGTTTACATTTTGATGACTGAATTCATCCACTTTAGCAGCTAAAGTTGCTGGGCCCTCCTGTTATTCAGATAAAGCAGACAATGTTTAAACAGTTAACCCAGAGTTGGAGTTTATGTTTATCCAGAAACAGATTCATAGAGCACTGAATCCACCAAACAGATGCTAAGCTCAGTGTTGCCAACTCATTTTCAGGGGAAGTTGCTAAAGGAAGGTTGATTTGTTGCTAAAAGTTGCTAAATGACGTTGTGATGTCATTGCACGATGACATCATTGCGTAATTATGACGCAAAAATGTCACTACATGAAATCTCAGCAAAAAAAAATGTTTTATATATGTTAATTTAGATTTGCTTGTAAAATAATATAAATATATTATATAATATTAAAATGTATTGTTATTGTAAAATGTAAAATGTAACTATTTTTAAATACAGCATTGAATTATCGAACACTTACACAGTTTTGAACCATTAGATTTATTTATTTTTTTTATTAGCTAATAAACTAGTAAAACTACACATTCTGAACATTTATAGTTTTAAGCAGTATATTAGTAATTAGTGCGCTACACTAAGAAAAGTCTGCAAAAATAGGCCACAATCTACTATGTTAATGTTAAGGAGTTTTCCGTATTGATTTTTCACGTTTTTTTTTTTTTTGTTTTGTTTTGTTTTTTTTACCTGCATTTTAAAGTACGCATTGTATTTTGTGTTTTTGGGTTACAAAGGATAATGGATAAAGGATTTTTTTTTCTTTTTTTTTGCTCCGTTTTCATTTGGTAAGTTAAGTTGGTATCATTCATCAATCACGGTGAGTAATGGCTTCTTCTCCTGCTATTGTTGTTTGCACTGTTTGCCACATGTACAGTTTATCTGTCTCTGTCAGCAGTGAGGGATTCACATGTGATAAATGCAGGGAAATAGTTAGGCTGACAGAGAAGATTTTAGACACGCATCCAAACTTTAGTTGAGGATAGTAAGAATGTGAGGGCTGTAGATACTGCTTTGGATGTGACTAGCTCAGGGACTCCTGTACATTGTTCGGTTCCGGTTGAGCCCGTGCAGCAGGGCAACTGGGTGACTGTGAGGCGGCCTAGTCGCAGGTCAAAACACCGCTCTTCCGTTCCGATCAAAACATCAAACAGGTTCTCCCCACTCAGTGATGCACCCACTGAGAAACCTGATGTAAGTGCTCTAGTTCTTGGCGATTCTATTGTACGGAACGTGAAAATAGAGACACCAGCCACCATAGTCCAATGTTTACCAGCAGCCAGAGCGCCTGACATCTTGGAAAATTTAAATGTGCTGGCTAATGCTAAACGTAAATTCAGTAAGATTGTTATCCACGACGGCGCTAATGATGTTCGACTTCGCCAGTCGGAGATCACTAAAAATAATGTTAAAGAGGTGTGTGAACTTGCAAGTACGATGTCAGACACTGTAATATGCTCTGGTCCGCTCCCTGCTTACCGTGGTGATGAGATTCATAGCAGACTGTCGTCACTCAATGGCTGGATGTCTAAGTGGTGCTCGCAAAATAACATAGGCTTTATAGACAATTGGAAGAGTTTTTGGGGCAGACCTGACCTGTTGAAAAGAGATGGTGTTCATCCCTCCTGGGGTGGTGCCGCTCTTCTCTCTAGAAATATGGCACATAGTCTTAGAGTTCGTACTTGACTAACTAGGGCCCAGGTCAGGAAGCAGACAGACTGGCTAAACCGACCGTCTGCTAGCCACCTCACGCCACAGAAGTCAGTTAATTCTCAGCACATAGAGACTCCATCACCTAGATATGACACTATAGAGACTGTGCCTGTTCCCCATACTAGAAAATACAGAAAACGTCCAAACCAAAGTAATAGTAACAATTTAACTGATGTTCAACAAATAAAAAAATGTTTACAATACAGAGAAACAATTGATAAAACTTGGCTTACTGAATATCAGGTCCCTTTCTACAAAAGCACTATTTGTAAATGATTTGATCAATGATCATAACCTAGATTGGCTCTGTTTGACAGAAACATGGCTAAAACCAGATGAATACATTACTTTAAATGAGTCTACCCCCCAAGATTACTGCTATAAAAATGAGCCATGTCCAAAAAGTAAAGGGGGAGGTGTTGCTACAATTTATAGCAATATTCTCAGTATTTCTCAGAGGGCAGGCTTTAAGTATAACTTGTTTGAAATTATGGTGCTGCGTATAACATTATCTAGAGAAACACGTGTTAGTGATAAATCCCCTGTGATGTTTGTATTGGCTACTGTGTACAGGCCACCAGGGCACCACACAGTTTTTTATTAAAGAATTATATGATTTTCTATCTGAGTTAGTACTGGCTGCAGATAAAGTCTTAATTGTTGGTGATTTTAATATCCATGTCGATAATGAAAAAGATGCATTAAGATCAGCATTCATAGACATTCTGAACTCTATTGGGGTTAGACAACATGTTTCAGGACCTACTCATTGTAGAAATCATACTCTAGATTTAATACTGTCACATGGAATTGATGTTAGTGGTGTTGAAATTCTGCAGCAAAGCAATGATATCTCAGATCATTATCTAGTCTTGTGTAAACTCCATATAGCTAAAACTGTAAATTCTACTCCTTGTTACAAGTATGGTAGAACCATCACTTCTATCAAAAAAAAGACTGCTTTGTAAGTAATCTTCCTGATTTATCTCAATTCCTCAGCATATCCAACAGTGCAGAAAAATTTAAAATTTAATGATGTAACAGAAACTATGGACTCTCTCTTTTCTAGTACTTTAGATACAGTTGCTCCTTTACGCTTAAGGAAGATCAAAGAAAACAGTCTGACTCCGTGGTATAATGAGCACACTCGCACCCTAAAGAGAGCAGCCCGGAAAATGGAGCGCAGCTGGAGGAAAACAAAACTAGAGGTATTTCGTATAGCTTGGCGGGAAAGTACCCTATCCTACAGAAAAGCATTAAAAACGGCTAGATCTGATTACTTTTCGTCTCTTCTAGAAGAAAACAAACATAACCCCCGGTATTTATTCAATACAGTCACTAAATTAACGAAAAATAAAGCATCAACAGGTGTTGGCATTTCTCAAGAGCACAGCTGTAATGACTTTATGAACTACTTTACTTCCAAGATCGATACTATCAGAGATAAAATTGTAACCATGCAGCCGTCAGCTACAGTATCGCATCAGATAGTGCACTATAGATCCCCTGAGGAACAATTCCACTCATTCTCTATTATAGGAGAGGAAGAATTGTATAAACTTGTTAAATCATCTAAACCAACAACATGTATGTTAGACCCTATTCCATCTAAACTACTAAAAGAGCTGCTTCCAGAAGTCATAGATCCTCTTTTGGCTATTATTAATTCATCATTGTCATTAGGATATGTCCCCAAAACCTTCAAATTGGCTGTTATTAAGCCTCTCATTAAAAAAACACAACTTGACCCCAAAGATCTAGTTAATTACAGACCGATCTCAAATCTCCCTTTTCTATAGATAAGATACTAAGATACTAAGATACTAAGATACTAGAAAAGGTAGTATTCTCACAATTATATTCCTTCTTAGAGAAAAATGGTATCTGTGAGGAATTCCAGTCAGGATTTAGACCGTATCATAGTACTGAGACTGCTCTCATTAGAGTTACAAATGACCTGCTTCTATCATCTGATCATGGTTGCATCTCTTTATTAGTTATACAGGATCTTAGCGCTGCGTTCGATACTATCGACCACAACATTCTTTTGAATAGACTAGAAAACTTTGTTGGCATTAGTGGAAGTGCCTTAGCATGGTTCAAATCGTACTTATCTGACCGCCATCAGTTCGTAGCAGTAAATGAAGAGGTATCATATTGATCACAAGTGCAGTATGGAGTACCTCAAGGCTCAGTACTAGGGCCGTTACTTTTCACGCTTTACATGTTACCCTTGGGAGATATTATCAGGAGACATGGTGTTAGCTTTCACTGTTATGCTGATGATACTCAGCTCTATATTTCTTCGTGGCCCGGTGAAACACACCAAATTGAGAAACTAACGGAATGTATAGTTGATATAAAAAACTGGATGAGGAGTAATTTCTTACTGCTAAATTCTGAAAAAACAGAGGTGTTAATTATCGGACCTAAAAACCCCACATGTAATAACCTAGAACACTATCTAACACTTGACGGCTGCTCTGTCAATTCTTCTTCATCAGTTAGGAACCTAGGTGTGCTGTTTGATAACAATCTTTCATTTGAAAGCCAGGTTTCTAGTATCTGTAAAACTGTGTTTTTCCATCTCAAAAACATATCTAAATTGCGACCTATGCTCTCAATGTCAAATGCAGAAATGCTAATTCATGCGTTTATGACCTCAAGGTTAGACTATTGTAATGCTTTACTGGGTGGTTGTTCTGCACGCTTGATCAATAAACTACAGTTGGTCCAAAATGCAGCAGCTAGAGTCCTTACTAGAACCAGGAAGTATGACCATATTAGCCCGGTTCTGTCAACACTGCACTGGCTCCCTATCAAACATCGGATAGATTTTAAAATCTTGTTAATTACTTATAAAGCCCTGAATGGCTTAGCTCCTCAGTACTTGAGCGAGCTCTTATCACATTATAGTCCTCCACGTCTGCTGCGTTCTCAAAACTCTGGCCATTTGATAATACCTAGAATATCAAAATCGACTGCGGGCGGCAGATCCTTTTCCTATTTAGTGCCCAAACTCTGGAACAATCTACCTAACACTGTTCGGGAGGCAGACACACTCTGTCAGTTTAAATCTAGATTAAAGACACATTTCTTTAACCTGGCTTACACATAACACACTAATGCACTTCTATTATTCAAATCCGTTAAAGGATTGTTAGGCTGCATTAATTAGATCAACCGGAAACGGGAACACTCCTCATAACACACGATGTACTCATTACATCGTAAGAAGAATGGCATCTACGCTAATACCTAACTACATAATACTATTATTGTTAGAAATTGCAACAATATAAAAATAGAAATATAATACATTTATACATTTAAAATTTAATTAAGAAATATAAGAAAAACCAAAAAAAAAGAAAAATAAATAAACAATAATATCCTGGCCAGAGGAGAACTGGCCCCCCGACTGAGCCTGGTTTCTCCCAAGGTTTTTTTCTCCATTCTGTCACAGAGGGAGTTTTGGTTCCTTGCCGCTGTCGCCTCTGGCTTGCTCAGTTGGGGACACTTAATTTCTAACGATTATCGTCAATTTGATTTCATAGATACTATTTAAACTAAACTGAGCTAGACAATGACATCTCTGAATTCAATAATGAAATGCCTTTAATCTGAAAATTGAGTGTTTAATCTTATTATTATACATTACTGACACTCTATCCTTCAATTTGATACTGTTAAGTGCTTTGACACAATCTGTATTGTTAAAAGCGCTATATAAATAAAGGTTGACTTAATGTCCTGAAAAATTACTAGCTTTTCCATTTTTCTAGATATGTTTCTTACAGTGTACTAACAGATCAACAATCACAGGTACAAGCTAAGGTGTATCATAAATGAACAATTATTAAATTATTCAGTTATTATTATTATAAAATTGAATTCCGGCAATTGCAAACAGCAGCTAACTTAATTCACATGATGTGTGTACTGCTAGGCATCTTTGGTTTCCTCATTTTGTGTAATTTAGATGGAAATTGTGTGCCTTTTTATCATATGAGTCACTTATGAAAAGTTGCTAAAAATTGTCAAATACATTTTAAAAATAGCTCAATTTGTTGCTAGGTGCTTCTGGAAGAAAAAGTTGCTAGGGTAGTGTGAAAAGTTGCTAAATTTAGCAACAAAATTGCTAAGTTGGCAACACTGGCTAAGCAGAAGCACAGCATATTTCTTTCTTCTTCGTTTGTATAATGGTAAATGTCATTCTCAGTGCATATCGCCACCTACAGGGCTGCTGTGCAATCACTCTAAACATCTGTGTCTCCGGCAAATACTTCAGTGACGCACAACGATGTTTCGATGACTGTGAACATAATTATACTGTTTGTTTTTCTCCAGATCAGGTTTTGTTCAGAGATTAGTGACTAACCCCTCAGCTCTGGTAATCCTGGCATTATCTAGTTCTGAGATGGTTTGATTATATGATGCCAGCAGCAATTTTTTCACTGTGTTATACTAATGTGATGCAAAATAATTCAATATCACATATAACTACCTGACAACTCAACAAACTGACTTAAAACAGTCACATTTACGCGGATAGAATAGAGTTCACTATGAAAATAACTTACAAACAAAGAACTCAAGTCAACTCTGGAAAGAAACCCCTAAAGAGATGCTGGCTCAGTTTTATCACGCTACTGAAGGTTTGAAACTATAATCTTCATCAAAGTCTTGTGTTTTTCCTCACAGTGAAGATTAAATATGTGTTCAGATGAACTTCGGGGTTTGTTTGTGAGAGCCGCTATGTCTGCAGCAACTTTATATCTACATAAAACAACGACAGACAGCTGAAAACAGTGGTTATGTGTGTGTGTTTGAGATATTTGGTCACCTCATGGTTTTAGATGAATGATCCGGTGCAGACGGTATTTTCTCAAGATGGCAGAAATAAGTGGAGCGGACGCGATTCCAGCCAAAACATCCCGAACGGGAAGCGGATTCTGCCGTTCTACTACGACGAAGGACTTGCGTTAATATTCATGAGGCACGGAAGAGCACCAATCAGCGTCGACACAGCCTAATTAATATTCACGAGATAACCCTTCAGCAGCATATTAATATTCATTAGCGCATATTTTCCTTCAGTAGGTTACCGGCAACGTCAGCGCGACCTAATTAATATTCATGAGCTCGCCGGCAGCGTCAGCATGGCCTAATTAATATTCATGAGCTCATCCTCCGCCGTAGTAGGAGTCGAAATTAGGCGAACGGGAAGAACTTCAGCTCCCAAAAACTTTATTTTTTATTTTTAGTCTCCTTAAGATAAACATTGGGCTGGTGAAATGAAAAAAATAAATAAATAAATAAAAAAATAACACAACGCAAAAGGTCTGAGTTTACAGCTTTATTGTCTTGATTTTGGTTGAATCCAGTACATTGTGCTGCTAAACAGATCCATATAAAGAGAAATAAGAGAGACTAAGATGAGATGATCATGACACACATGCTGCCCTTCATCAGCTATCAGAGCGTTCAAGAGCTGAATGGACTCAGAGATAGATTCACATCATACTCTACTGCACAATAATCTGTGATATATGACTTGATATATGAACTCTAGACAACAACAATAGATTTAGTGCATAAAAACATGGTTTATTTTCTGAGGAAATGAAGCAGGGAAATCACTGTGGATTCAATGTGTTCTTTCACATGGACCCTTCTCATCCAGACGATTTGTTTGGAAAACAGCACGAGTTTACCATGATTTTACCTCTTCACGTTACCGATTTACCTTGTGAACTGATCTCACACACTTCTCTGCAGAATTAAAACAGACTTGTGTGTGTTTGTGTGAGACATGATTTCTTAACATCTGCGTGAGAAGAAACAGATGTGCGCACGCACACACACACACGCACACACACACACACAGAGCCATGGATCCTCTGGAGATCAGCTGCTTCCGGTCACATGTCTGGTGTTTGGTGTGGGAATGTTCACTGACACAGACGTCTGTCCACATTATCGGCTCTTGTTCTTCTTCGAGTTTCCCTGCAAGAGTCCAGCAGAACAGAGCTCAGACTTCACTCATTCAAACATCAGATTTAGCAAAGATTCATTATTACAGATAAGTCTTTTAATCGAAACAGTGTTTCTATTAGGGCTGGGTATTGACACAAATTTCGCAATTCAATTTTGATTCACAAGCTTGCCATTCGATCTGATTCTGATTTGATTCAATATCAATTATTTTATATCTATCTATCTATCTATCTATCTATCTATCTATCTCAGGTACAGTAAAACTCTCAACTAATGCTGTAAAATATACAGTAGAGTCAGCTGGTACTACATTACTATAATACTGAAGGTTAAAATTAACTGATTTGTACACAAACACTTAAACTTCACTTAATGAAGTTTTTATAATAAAGTTATAATACTAACTTTTTTGTTTACAAGATGTAATGACGTATTTCCACGGAAAGAGTGATGGAGGGATTACATGATAGGATATGCATTTCGGTAAGTTGTACTCTTTCTTTTAACATAGCTTCAGATGTTCATTCATGTTTATTTTCATGCTGTAACTGCATACAGTCGTGCATACCTTCTTCTGTTTCTTTCACTTTCGAAATATAAAAATGTGTGAATGACCTGAATAAAAGTGTATTACATATCAGGCACCATTCCCACTCCAAGCACTGAATGAGCCAGAGATGACTCCATCACATCCAATCTATAATATCTCACAAATGTGTTGTCTAGCTCACCCCGAATAGAAACTCCCCTGAACAGTGCCCAGGAAGTAGCCATTCCTCTCACGGAGTGGGTGTGAAGTCCGGGTGGAGGTTGTAAATTTGTTTCTTTGTAACACATTGCAATCGCATTTACCACCGCTAACATGAAATAGGTCTCCCCTCTATAACTGTCAGCCCGAGAGACGAAGAGCTGATTACTTCTTTGTAACGGACTTGTGTTCTGTATGTAAAACCAGGCATAAACAGTGTAACAGCTCTTCCTCTGATGAAGAAAAAGGCGGTGGAAAGAACGCTAACAATTCCACCGATCTGTTTGCTCCTGTTGTATCCCTGACCTTAGGAACAAACGCCAGATTAGTTCTTAGTTCTTAACTTTAAATCCAAAAAATGAAGAGGGGGGTCCCCACTCTGGTTGCTTGGTGGACGAGATGAGATGAGTCTCCTCTCACGGGTTCATGCAGGAAAACCAGAACAAATAGAGTAGCTCTCTGGGTTAGATATAGCAGCTTGGGCATGCTTAACACCTAAACATGCTATACAAAGAGGATGTGAATCCTTAACTGAAATAGATGGCACAAGCACATGCGAGGGGAGCATCTTTCTCCCCTATGCTCTCTGCCGTTCTAGCAGTGGCCATAACTCTCTTCGTTAGGTAAACTCTCACGTGACGTGTAGGTTTACTGCAGAGAAGTGGTATGCAGAGTTATTTTCTTTGAAATAAACCCCTATTTCCCTGTATATGAACTGAATCGTATTCGGAAAATCAGGGTGCCTATTCCCGTGAATGGAAAAACGGACGCATGTTAGAAAGAGAGCAGTATTTATTGAGTATTGTTTAAAAAAAAAAAAAAAAAAAAAAAATGGACAGAATTTGAAATCTGAGACCTTATTTTATATGAAAAGTAACAGCACAAAACTTATTGCCATTTATTGGATGGGAGGTACGCTACAATGTTCTTTTCATTAACTGAAAACAGGCTAGAGTAATCGATTCTTGGGATTTGAGAATCAATATCGTTTCACAAAGAAAAAAAAAAAAACAAAAATCAATATTTTTTACCCAGCCCTAGTTTCTATACTGACAAGCAGCAGCAATATATTGTTTGTTTGTGAAGAGTTAAAGGGATAGTTCAGCCAGAAATGATCATTCTGTCATCACTGACTCATGCTCATGTGGTTCCAGTGAGTTTCTCTCTTCTGCTGAACACAACAGAAAATGAGTAATCAAACAGCTGCTGGTCCCTATTGACTTCCATAGTCTTTTTTCCATAATATGGAAGTCAATGGCTACCAGAAACTGTTTGGTTAACACATTCTTCAAAATATCTTCTTTTGTGTTCAACAGAAGAAATAAACTCACGATAATGAGTAAATGATGACAGAATGATGATTTTTGCCTAAACTATCCCTTTAACCATGTCAGTGTGACAACTATTAGTAATTTTACTACTATCATAACGGTTATGAATTGAACAAAACCTTCCAGGTTTCAGAATTCTCAATACCACCACATAACCAATTAATACCTCAAATTAATAATTAATAATAAATTATACAACTACTGAAAGTATATCCAATTTTACCTGCATACTTACAGTATATTCACAGAAAGCGATATTTACTATACAGCAAATTTCATCTCAAAATGTAAACTATAATATTACCCAGCGATATATTAAAATTTCAGTCAAATATGGACGCTGGAGTCTTAAATCTTGAAACAGAGGCCAAACAAATGGTTTTGAGATCTAGCTTGTGTCCAGTCTGATAATGTGGAGGATGCAGAAAATAAATCATTTTGGCAGCTGGTTTCAGCAAATTCTCCAGTGAGGAGGAAAACGTGATCTGAAACCCACAGTATTTTATAGTACAATGACCTTTTACATGTCTAAAGAGCACAGAAAATCACCAAAAACCAACTTACATTTTGACAAATCTAGTAAGTCATATTTTAACACATTCACACAGCAGCTGAAGAGCTAAAAATGTTTAGCTAAAAGAGTTCCTATAACACCAGCATTAATTTCCACTCAACTGTCACGGTAGTTCTTCCTAAGATATTAATAAAATAAAGAGTTGAAAAATGAATTTTACTCTCTAAGACATCTAAACCATATTTCAGAGCTAAAATGATCCCCTGTGAATGCTGACGAGCGTTAGCGCTGAGGTCTGACCTTGGAGGCGAGTTTGAGCGTGTCGATCTCGTCGCGCTGCTTGCTGAGCGTGTCGTTCATGCTGCACAGATGGTCGCTCATCATGCTCAGCTGATCTTCATAGCTCCTCTTGGTGGTGCTGAGCTCGTCCTGAAGCACAGTCAAGTCAAGTCAAGTCTAGTCAAGTCACCTTTATTTATATAGCGCTTTTAACAATACAGATTGTGTCAAAGCACTTAACAGTATCAAATTGGAGGATAGAGTGTCAGTAATGTATAATAATAAGATTAAACACTCAATTTTCAGTTAAAGGCATTTCATTATTGAATTCAGAGATGTCATTGTCTAGCTCAGTTTAGTTTAAATAGTATATATGAAATCAAATTGACGATAATCGTTAGAAATTAAGTGTCCCCACAGCAGAGCCGTCAGCGAAACACAACACTACAGACACACCGAGTCTGATGAGCTGCTGCTAGCTGTACCTGTAAACGCGTGACGTTCTGATGAGCCAGCTTCAGCTCTTCCGTCAGCGTCTCGCGGGACTTCTCTGCCATCGTCAGACGTTTGGCAACAGCTCGACACTGGAACAGAAGACAATGAAAGTAAAACTGAAAGACCTTCACAACAACCCGTCAAAATAAAAGTCTGGTTTAACTTGAAGAAATTATGACAGAATATATTACTATTGTATACTAAAACATACTTATCAAAATAATAATAACATTAATAATATTTTTAAGGAATATGACACAACCAAGATATTTTTTCATCCATGTTTTAAATTTATAGTCTTCTGTTGTGCTGCATCTTATTTGACAAAAAATAAAAATGCAATGTTTTGTTGTAAATTAATTGATCACATTTTATAAGATTAATGAAAGTTTTATTAATTCAGTTAATTTCACCATTTTGAATGATACATTTGTATTGAATTATCAAACACAAAATCCAGAAAAAAATTAATAAATAAAAGGGAAAATAGAATTTAGGGGAAAATAAAACAAATGGGGCCTACAATTAAAGTGTATCTTACTAGTTTACCTGTGAACAAAAAGGTTTTGTTTACATTAAATCTCAAGGTCTAACAAACAAGTGGAAAGCGTTTCCTTCCCCATTAATGGTAAATGAATATCATAATAGATACTGATATCATATGGGGAAAAAAAAAAATCATCATTATAATATGTTTGTCCATATTGCCCAGCCCTACTGATAACCCACATCAGACTCTGTGACTACGGCTATTTTCCACTTAAAACAACTATTGTACGTTTATTGATAATTGTTTACTCAAATTTAGAACAAAACTGACTAGTATTTAAGTCTGTTAATTGTCTTTGACAGCTCAGTCATTTACTGGAGTCACTGATATA
>CM077243.1:32641348-32693848 GCA_039654775.1 Spinibarbus caldwelli | reverse complement strand
ATACCATGTAATTTATCAATGGAATGATTCAATGACTCACTCAAGATTTAATTGTTTCATTACTGGATGAATCAGTGTTTTTGAATGAATCTCTTGAATGATTCAAAGACAAATACATTTTAACAGCCCCTTTTCACCACCTACTGGAGTAACAATGTAATGATAAATCTTCATCTGAAGTGTCAAATTACTTTCAAAAGGTGATTTACTCTATTTTAATCGCTACCGTACACATCAGAGTTTATATCGGAAATAAATTTTTATCCCAGTAGGCTACTTCTGTGATTTGAATGTTTGTAACACAGAAATAATGATACTGTGTGGCTGAAAAGACTGTGAAGCTGTTTCATTCATATGCATGACAGCTGCTCTCTTTAGGTCAGCGGCTGCGCGAACGAAGATTTAAAATGTTCAAATTATACCTGTGTGATCGCGCAAGAATTAGTGCTTTGTCATGTCAGTGGTGACACCTCTCTTGCAACACGTTTAGCTTATCACAAATATTATACTGAGCTTTTTAAGCTTCTGATCGCATGTCTAGCCAAACTTTGGAGCGCTTAGATTAGCGAGCAAGGTCCAGGTTGGGTCCTCACAGATGACAAAAAAAAACAAGAACCGCACACAGGAATCGATAGGCAGAATCAAAATTTTCATTTTACAAGAAGTATCCGATTCTGGAATTGGAAAGCGCTGCACTGTGTGTCAGAGGTGCGTGTGTGTGTGTGTGTGTAGACCTTTCCACAGCTGTTGGTGAGCGAAGCCAGTGAGGAAAGCAAACACTCGTTAGTAGTGCGAAACTTCTGCGTGATGGTGGGCAGATCCTGCTCCAGAGACGCCTTCTGACTGTAGTGCTGCGACAGCTCTGCTCACACACACACACACACACACACACACACACACATTTAAGACCAGTCTGAGACCATCTAAAGATTTCAGGAATAAATTGAAGGAAACTCAATGTGTCAATACGTTCTCTAAATCTAAATGTCCAGACAAACGCTGAGTTTTATTAGCAACACTTTAAAGTTTAAAAACACAACCTTCTACAGATCTCTATACTTTTTCCTTTTACATTAAAGTATCTTTACATAGAATATGGAAATAATTGTTACTGAACCTTCTGATCACACTGCAAAAAATGCTGTTCTTCATCAGTATTTTTGATTGTTTTAAATCACATTAGGTAACAAGTCTTGTTTTATGAGAAACTGATCAAAATGAAATGAGTATATGATTAAAACAGTAACTTCAATTCAAAGACAAAAGTTTTCATTGTCAGATGTTTGTTCTTGTTTAAAGCATAAACTCAAAGTTCATTTTGTTAAATTTCTCAGACTTCATATCTTCATTCTGCATCTATAGTAAATGTATCTTGATTTGATCCTGTTTAGATATTTGCACTGGAAAACAACTCCACGTTTGGAATATTTTCATGTTTTGCAGCGAGTGCAGCATTAGATGCCTGTGATGTGTGTTGTGTCACCTGTGGCGGCGTCGTGCAGGCCGTGTAAGCTCGCACTCATCTGAGTGAAGACGGCGTTAGCGCTGCTCTGACACATGACATCTGAACGCACACCTGCGGCACAAAACACCGCTCATTAATCAAACACACTCAGTATATCAGCGGCTCACGCTCCTCTCACACTCACTGGGCACAGCTAGCAGAGCCACGTAAGACTTCAGCTTCTGGAAGACAGCCGTCAGTTTCTTCATGTCGTTCTGTAACTGCCGGTTCTTAGACGCCAGCGCTGACGAGCAGAGAGACCCCTCACACTCCTCTTCTAGACTGCACACACACACACACACACGTTCAAATTCATGACTGAAAACATGTTGCCCTGCACTAACCAAAAAACTGCACTGCATTAACAGAGCTTGCATTTTAACACCTTGTTAAAAACATGATTTTATATTTCACCCGGGAACATTTCGATTGCAATCTCTGAAAATACAATCAAATGCAAGCACTGTTAATGCACTGTTAATATTATATATAAAGCTGAACACCTCTGGTGTGACTTTAAATGCAGATCTTGAGCCAGAAACTCTTTACCAAACACCAATGACTTGTACATACACTATATGGACAAACGTATTGGGACACCTCCTTCTTTAGAACAGAAAAAGGCACTTCCAAAACTGTGGCAACAAAGATGGAAACATAATTCGTGTATTTAAAAATTGTATTTCCATCTCTGTTGCAACAGTTTTGGAAGTGTCTAAAATGACTGTACCCATATGCACAAGTCATTGGTGTTTGGTGATGAGTTTTTGGCTCAAGGTCTGCATTTAAAGTCACACCAGAGGTGTTCAGCTGGGATTAGGACTTGGCTTTCTGCAGACCAGTCAAGTTCTTCCACACTGACTAAATCAATCATTTCTTTTTGAACCTTGCCTTATACACAGAGGCATTGTCATGTTAGAATAGAAAAGGGTCCTGTCCAAACTGTTGCTTTAAAATTAGAAGCACACAATTCCCTAGAATATCATTATATGCTTAAACATTAAGATTTGTACTCATGGAAATTACTAAAGTAGTCAAACCTGTTCATTAGAAGGGGGTGACCCAATACTTTTGGCAATATAGTGTGTATATACAGTGGGTACGGAAAGTATTCAGACCCCCTTAAATTTTTCACTCTGTTATATTGCAGCCATTTGCTAAAATCATTTAAGTTAATTTTTTTCCTCATTAACGTACACACAGCACCCCATATTGACAGAAAAACACAGAATTGTTGACATTTTTGCAGATTTATTAAAAGAGAAAAACTGAAATATCACATGGTCCTAAGTATTCAGACCCTTTGCTCAGTATTTAGTAGAAGCACCCTTTTGATCTAATACAGCCATGAGTCTTTTTGGGAAAGATGCAACAAGTTTTTCAAACCTGGATTTGGGGATCCTCTGCCATTCCTCCTTGCAGATCCTCTCCAGTTCTGTCAGGTTGGATGGTAAACGTTGGTGGACAGCCATTTTTAGGTCTCTCCAGAGATGCTCAATTGGGTTTAAGTCAGGGCTCTGGCTGGGCCATTCAAGAACAGTCACGGAGTTGTTGTGAAGCCACTCCTTCGTTATTTTAGCTGTGTGCTTAGGGTCATTGTCTTGTTGGAAGGTAAACCTTCGGCCCAGTCTGAGGTCCTGAGCACTCTGGAGAAGGTTTTCACCCAGGATATCCCTCTACTTGGCCGCATTCATCTTTCCCTCGATTGCAACCAGTCGTCCTGTCCCTGCAGCTGAAAAACACCCCCACAGCATGATGCTGCCACCACCATGCTTCACTGTTGGGACTGTATTGGACAGGTGATGAGCAGTGCCTGGTTTTCTCCACACATACCGCTTAGAATTAAGGCCAAAAAGTTCTATCTTGGTCTCATCAGACCAGAGAATCTTATTTCTCACCATCTTGGAGTCCTTCATGTGGGCTTTCATGTGTCTTGCACTGAGGAGAGGCTTCCGTCGGGCCACTCTGCCATAAAGCCCCGACTGGTGGAGGGCTGCAGTGATGGTTGACTTTCTACAACTTTCTCCCATCTCCCGACTGCATCTCTGGAGCTCAGCCACAGTGATCTTTGGGTTCTTCTTTACCTCTCTCACCAAGGCTCTTCTCCCCCGATAGCTCAGTTTGGCCAGACGGCCAGCTCTAGGAAGGGCTCTGGTCGTCCCAAACGTCTTTCATTTAAGGATTATAGAGGCCACTGTGCTCTTAGGAACCTTAAATGCAGCAGAAATTTTTTTTGTAACCTTGGCCAGATCTGTGCCTTGCCACAATTCTGTCTCTGAGCTCTTCAGGCAGTTCCTTTGACCTCATGATTCTCATTTGCTCTGACATGCACTGTGAGCTGTAAGGTCTTATATAGACAGGTGTGTGGCTTTCCTAATCAAGTCCAATCAGTATAATCAAACACAGCTGGACTCAAATGAAGGTGTAGAACCATCTCAAGGATGATCAGAAGAAATGGACAGCACCTGAGTTAAATATATGAGTGTCACAGCAAAGGGTCTGAATACTTAGGACCATGTGATATTTCAGTTTTTCTTTTTTAATAAATATGCAAAAATGTCAACAATTCTGTGTTTTTTTTGTCAATATGGGGTGCTGTGTGTACATTAATGAGGAAAAAAAATGAACTTAAAATGATTTTAGCAAATGGCTGCAATATTACAAAGAGTGAAAAATTTAAGGGGGTCTGAATACATTCCATACCCACTGTGTGTGTGTGTGTGTGTGTGTGTGTGTGTGTATATATTCATATATATATTCATATATATATTCATATATATATATATATATATATATATATATATATATATATATATATATATATATATATATATATATATATATATATATATACACACACACACACACACACACACACACACACACGTGTATAAATATATATATATATATATATATATATATAGAGCTACATATATAGCTCATTTAGTGCACTTCCACGTTTCATCAAGTCATTGTTTCATTAATTTAATGTAAGCATCAGCCAACATCAGCATGATATTTTGTTGGTCAGTCAGTTTGTGAATATTCTCAGTATATGTGTGTGTGTGAGAGTGATGAATGAGCAGGCTGGCGGTGACAGCGTCTGGCGGTGGTTCTGTGAGCGGTCACCTCTGGAGCTGGTAGGGCAAGATCTTCTGCAGGAAGCTGCTGTAGGCGGAGAAGGATCTGGAGAAGTCCTGCAGTCTGGCCAGCGTCTCCTGCAGAAGTGAAACACAGACGGTCAGGCTGCGGTCAGGCGTGAGTGCGGTGCGTGCTGCAGCGGCGTCTCTCACCAGAACAGTGATGGCCTCCTCTGTGATGCTGTGATGCAGCTGCTGCAGATCCTCCTCCAGCGGACGCAGGTATGAGGCGTTCTCATGCAGATACTGAGAGAACTGCACAAACACATCAGATCTGATCATACGGGGCCTGAACCTCAGGAGATTCAACATTACATGAGCTCTTTAATTCATAACACTGAAACATAATCAATACACCCTGCATGGCCAACAGCTGCAGATTTAGCTGAGCTCTTTTAACATTTAATCCTTAAAACATACTAGTATCAGTTTTCATTCTACTAGGACTTATTTTTAGCTACTAATATCTATTCCATTTATTATTTAGCTAATAGTCATTTAAAAAGAGAAACTAGTACTTATTCATTAGATAATAGTATGTATTATTAGATACTAGTTCTTATTCAATAGATACTAGTTCTTTTTTGAATAGTGACTAGTAGCTACTCTAACTACTCTATACAGACGTCTATGGTGATCTGTCATTCAAATATCAACTATTCAGTTCTGACTAGTATATATTACAATTGTGACTAATACATATTTTTTATATACTAATAGTTATTCATTAGGTACTAATACTTGTTTTTTAGGTAACACTTTATTTTAAGGTGTCCTTGTTACAAATGTTACATGTGCTCACTATTATAATAACAATAAATTATGCATAATTACATGCAAGCAACCCTAAGCCAAACCCTAAATATATTAAGTACATGTAATTAATTAATAGTACTCAGTACTTAAATGTATAATTACACTATAACAAGGACACCTTAAAATAAAGTGTAACCATTTTTTAGATACTAGTACTTATCATTAGATGTTTGTATCTTGCAAACAGATACAAGTATTTGTTTATTACATACTAGCATTTATTCATTAGATACTAGTTTTTATTTATGAGATACTAATACTTACTTCAAATGTTACTCGTAAGATTTTTTATTGAACTCTTCAATGGCCATTCTTACTAGTCATAACATAGGCTGAGTCAAAAAAGCAGTGGTGACTAGTATATAAGATTTGTTACTAGTTCTTGTATATAATGAATACTTGCTAGTAATATTTAAAAATACTAGTCACAGTTGGAATACATACTAGTCAGAACTGAATATTTGATATTTGAATGAAACTCAATGGCAACAATTCCTAGTCACTATAGAAATAAGTACTAGTATCTAATGAATAAGCACTATTGTCTTTAATATGTCACCAGTACCTAAAGAAGAGCCGCAGTACCTGGAGCAGGAATGGCCATCTTTGGTTCTGGAGAGTTTGATCAAGGCTGGAGCAGGACTGTGGCTCTCCAGAACCGATGTTGACCACCCCTGACCTAAAGAATAGCCTCTATTAGCTAAAGAATAAGTACTAGTAATAATGGCATAGATATTAGTAGCTAAAAATATGTTTGATATGTAAGAGATAATGAAGAGTCGGCCTCTGCGTAATTAAAGCGTGTTGTGGTGATGAAGATCCGTCATGGATCACATCACTGTCCAGAGAGGAACTCTTCACCTGCTCACATTCATCACACATTAAACACGTTTGTCCCATTGATTAAACAGAATTATCATTAGATGATTTTCTGTACAATGGACTCTTTTCACAAGACTGTGATGATCATCAGCATCGTAAATCCTACAAAGTTTTTGATATTTAGATTTTTTTTTTTTAAATGCATGTAACACTATATTTTGTATTATATTACATTTGCATCAAATTACAAAAATAAAAACTGACTTAACGCTAAAGTGAGGGTGTTTCTAATACAGCGTCTATGGGAGTGAGGGTAAATCTGATAGTTCTCTCTTCTGACTTCTGTTATCAGTCTCTCTCAATTTTTTTCCTTTTTTTGAAAGTCGTGAAAACATTATTGTGGAGTTTTTCTTTTGCTATCTGAGCAAATGGGCATGCAAAAAATGTATTTGTGGTAGACTCTTTTTCTTCTGCTGCTGAGAAATCCAGAAATATGAAAAAGGTCTATACCTCTGCTTAAGTGGCTGAATGATTGAGCTAAGTTCATTCAATCAACACCATAATTAGCATTAAATGAGAAAACAGAACAAGATTGTTTTCTGCCACTCAAACTGCAGAAAGAGCCACATGATCCCGTTTTCAGAGATGCACTCATATTTCAGCAGCTGAAACAATATCCATCTCTTTTAATCAATCATTCATTTTGATGGAATGAGATCTTTTAGTCTACACAGTATTCAGTTGATGAGTGAACTAAACTTCATTAGACATTATCTGTAGCTCTAGCCATCCAATAATCACAATAAGCTTTGTTACTTTTAACACATTTTCTCAGTTTTCAAATTATGTAAATTTCATCACAAAATTCAATCAATAAATCTGGTTTTGTGACTCTTTAATGCAGCGTGGCAGAGCACAATAGCAGCATGTGAATTTATTTTCACTAGGGCTGCAACAAACGATTATTTTGATAATCGATTAATCTAACGATTGTTAGAACGATCAATCGACTAATCGTCGATTATTTCACTAATTAATCAGTAGACTTTAATTGATTATTCAGCTTTCGCAGTTAGTTAAAATATTGCGTTATACATATTCTAATAAATAAATAAAGGTAATCACTTCAGCTTTTGAAAATCATATGTGACCCTGGACCACAAAACCTGTCATAAGTGTCAATTTTTTTTTTAAAATTGAGGTTTATACATCTGAAAGCTGAATAAATAATCTTTTCATTGATGTATGGTTTGTTAGGATAGGACAATATTTGGCCGAGATACAACTATTTGAAAATCTGGAATCTGAGGGTGCAAAAAAATCTAAATATTGAGAAAATCACCTTTAAAGTTGTCCAAATGAAGTTCTTAGCAATGCATATTACTAATCAAAAATTAAGTTTTGATGGAACATGAATATGATCTTTACTTAATATCCTAATGATTTTTGGCATAAAAGAAAAATGGATCATTTTGACCCATACAATGTGTTGTTGGCTATTGCTACAAATATACCTGTGCTACTTATGACTGCTTTTGTGCTCCAGGGACACATATGTAATTAATTACAATTATTACACAATAAATTGGTAACACTTTAAAATAAAAAGTTTCATTAGTTAACATTAATTGACTACATTAGTTAACATGATCTAATAATGAACAATACTTCTACAGCATTTATTAATCTTAGTTAATGTTAATTTCAGCATTTACTGATGCATTATTAAAATCACAAGTTGTGCTTGTTTACATTAGTTAATGCACTGTGAATTAACATGAACTATCAATGAAGGACTGTATTTATTAAATAACATTAACAAAGATTAATAGTGTAATAACTATTGTTCATTCATGATAGGTAATACATTATAACACCTTACTGTAAAAGCGTTACCAATTAATTTATACAAATAGATATATTTGGCACACAAAGTGAGATGACAGACAGAAACTCTCTTAATCACCATTAGCTGTATGAAAAAATAACTAAATGACACATTCTGCCTAACATCTCATTTTGTAAGTCGTATGGATAAGAAACAAAACAAAGGTAAGTGATAAGACGCTGTATTTTTTGGTTAAACTATTTTATTCACAGCATATAGTAAGATAATCTCTGCCTTAACCGCTCTAGAGCTGTGTGTCTCTTCTTCTCTTGAACTGCATCAGAATTACAGTCTTGCGCTACAGCGCCACACTGGTCCAACCACATTATTGCAGGCTCTTACATTAGCTCATATGAGACAGAACGACTACTCGACAACAGAAATATTTGTCGACAATTTTTTATTGTCGACGTTGTCGATAATGTCAACTAATCGTTTCAGCCCTAATTTTCACTTTCAGTTTTCAGCTAAATGAAAGACTGAGTTTTGGTAAAAAATTAATTTGGGTGCATCTCTATTTTTTCCATTTTCCATCAGTTGATCGTTAGCTGAACAGATGCCGTCAGTGTCAGTACCTTCTGGTTGACGGGTGAGATGGCCTCGATGGAGGAGTCCAGTGGGTAGATGTGGACTCTCTGCTCAGTGTAAGAGTGGAAGTTCAGCAGAGCCGAGACCAGATTCTGCACAAACCCCAGAGCCTGAGCCACCACGTCACGAGCCTTCAGCTGCACACACACACACACACACACACACACACCCCGGTGATCACACAAGAAAAGAAACTTGTCAACGCTGCGCCGTGACATTTATTAATAACAGTTCAAATACTGAATCGCTATCCAGCAACGAGAGGATAAAATTGCTGTTTTTGAAGTAAACTCACTCGTTGTAAAGAGAGACGCACAGAGGCACATACACGCAACTTTCATCTCAATTTGGCAATATTTGAGAAAAGGGTTTAGCAATTTCTAATTATTGGGGCACTAGCCCCACTGAATTTCTAAGGTGGTTATCGCCCTGATCAGACATGAAAGTATGTTGTGGCACTATCGTGCCGTCAGTGAAGATATGACGTTAGCAAACTTTAGCAAACATTTCTTTGAATAACATGACTGTAAATATGAACTCACGATTGAATGTAACATAAAACAAACGATTACTTTTCATTAAAATCTTTATTAATGCCAGGAACGCTTACATTTATGTGTCTTTTTGTTCACTTGGGCAGCCATTGCCGCTGTAGCCGGTTTACGCTGAGATCATTCATACCCCTTTGTTTGAAGTGTGGTCCCGAAAAATCTTCGTTTGAAGGGCTATCTGGCCCTTACCCTTACCCCTACCCCTCCATACAAAAGAGAATCGAGACAAAGGGGAAGAGCTAAGGGTAGAATCGGGATTGTGCCTAACAGTCACACTGACAGCAGGAGGATCCCTCTCACCTGATGCCTTCTGTTGTGCAGAGGAACGTTCAGACTGTTGTAGTCACTCAGCTCTGCAGGAAACACAATACTCACAGTCACACACAGGAATAATCATCAAACACAGGTGTGTGTGTGAGTGTGTGAGTGAGTGAGTGAGTGAGTGAGTGAGTGAGAGTGAGTGAGTGAGTGAGCGTGTGTGTGAGAGAGTGAGTGAGTGAGTGAGTGAGAGAGAGAGAGTGAGTGAGTGAGAGTGAGTGAGTGAGTGAGTGAGTGAGAGAGAGAGAGAGAGTGAGTGAGTGAGAGTGAGTGAGTGAGTGAGTGAGTGAGTGAGTGAGTGAGTGAGTGTGAGAGAGTGAGTGAGAGTGAGTGAGTGAGAGTGAGTGAGTGTGTGAGTGTGTGAGCGTGTGTGAGCGTGTGTGTGAGTGAGTGAGTGAGTGAGAGTGAGTGAGCGTGTGAGCGTGTGTGTGTGTGTGTGTGTGAGTGTGAAAGTGTGCACGTGTGAGTGTGAAAGTGTGCGCGTGTGAGAGACTCACGGGTGTCGTTGAAGGGCACTTTCTCCTGGATCACACTGCTGCTGTGCTTTAACTGACTGCTCATTTCACTCTGATACTTCCTCAGCTGCTGCTGACTGACACACACACACACACACACACACACTTTATTTTATGGGGACACTTAATTTTTTACGATTAACGTCAATTTTATTTCATAGATACTATTTAAACTAAACTGAGCTAGACAATGACATCTCTGAATTCAATAATGAAATGCCTTTAACTGAAAATTGAGTGTTTAATCTTATTATTATACATTACTGACACTCTATCCTCCAATTTGATACTGTTAAGTGCTTTGACACAATCTGTATTGTTAAAAGCGCTATATAAATAAAGGTGACTTGACTTGACTTGACACACACAAACAAACACTCCATACATCAGTTATTCAACATCACTGTCACTTACACAGCTATATGTAACGGAGGACATATTTCAGAAGATGTGACTGCTGATTTTCATTTAGGCGCCCATATGAACAGGTTACAGCACAGCTGTACTTAGATTTGCTTTGGTTCAGTGTGCTTTAATTATCATCTGGATATGGGATGCACCTCCTTGTATTAAATGAATTATACTACACAACAGAAACATTCTGCGTGTAAAACAGACGTCCTGAATCAAAGGATCAGAGATAGTCGTTACACTGTAGTAATGACAATGTGAATACTCACCACTCTTCAGTTCTGATTCGACAGTCCTTGGCTTCTCTTTCCAGCGTCTGAGCCTTTACCTGACATCATTACACACACGCGTTTACACCTCATGGACATACACACATCAACATCAATCACATATCAGGAGCATATTTTTCTCCATTCTGTCACAGAGGGAGTTTTGGTTCCTAGCCGCTATCACCTCTGGCTTGCTCAGTTGGTGACAATTAATTTCTAGCGATTATCATCAATTTGATTTCATAGATACTATTTAAACTAAACTGAGATAGACAATGACATCTCTGAATTCAATAATGAAATGCCTTTAACTGAAAATTGAGTGTTTAATCTAATTATTATACATTACTGACACTCTATCCTCCAATTTGATACTGTTAAGTGCTTTGACACAATCTGTATTGTTAAAAGCGCTATATAAATAAAGGTGACTTGACTAGATCAGACTGAAATCTCCTATACAGTGAGCTAAAAACCCATCTGTGTGAATTGTGATTTAAATGCTGTCATGACGGTCAGCTCAAGCACTCAGGCTCATCCCTGATGAACACAATGGTATTCCAGCATGTGAATGTGTCCCTGACCTCCAGACGGGCTTTGTCGTTCTGCAGTTTCTCGATGGCGTCTGTGTATTTGCGGTTGAGAGCGTCAACGACGGCCTGATGCTGCTCAGACTCTTTCTCCAGCTGATCCAGCCGTGCTCTCAGCTGAGCCTCCTGTCGACGGTACTGCTCATCCGCTTCATAAAACTACAAACAGACAGAAGAACATAACATTATCACAACACACACCTCAGTCAACAGCTCAGCTCTCACCGCTGAGCTCTGATAACCTGTGTTTTTACATGTGCTAACACTGGAGGAACATCTGCATGGCTGTTCTTAGTAATATTGTGTATATGGAAAAAAAGAGAGGACCAAGCACCGAACCCTGAGGTTCCCCGCTACTTAACTGATGTGATTTATCTTCCTCTTGTCCAGCAGGGTGCAGGTACCTAATCTGGAGCAATTCTGAGCATAAATAAAATTGTCCCCTTAACCCCGCTGGTCTAAAATTAAATGAATCAAATAGAATTTGACATGAAACATAAAAAAACCTGTTCATTTTCATTAGTTAGTTTGTATATGGGTCAGATCAGATCTACAATTCCACCCGTTCTAAATCAGACAGAGAGATAAAGCAAGAGTGAAAGTGAAGCTAATTACTTTAAAAACAGTGACGTTCCCACCTCATTGCTAAGATACATCATGCAGTTTTTCTGTAACAAAGCTGTTTTATTGATTAAAGTCAAGGGACAATGTTGGCAACAAGTGTCTGTGCTTGAGAATGTTTCTGTGTGTGCATGTGACTGTCTGTGTGATATGCATTTTGTATAATGATATCTGAACTGTTGTTTTAACGCTTTGTGAGATAACATCATCGAGTATATAACATGCCATGAGAGTCCATACATTCACTGTGTGATGAAGCTCATCAGAATGTCAAAGAAAACAGTTCAAACACAGACAGACTTACTGAATCAATCTGCGTTTGAGTGAGTGATTCGTTTGAGTGAGTGATTCAATAAGTGATTCACTAAGACATTAAGTGACTTGATACTGGTGGTTTTAGTTTCATAATCATAAATATTTCATTTGTAAATCATTTTATATTTCAACATTTAATATTTTATTTCTAGAACTCTACAGTGTCTTATTCTAATTTAGTTTATTGATTACATGAATTTAACATAAAAAAAAAATGTTTACACGTAATAAGATTAAAAAGACATCAGTAAATAAAATAATGTCCCTGGACATCAATTTTAGGGGGTAAATGTGGTATAAATACATATAAGTGATGTACGTGACTGTCACATCAAAGCTAAAATATGTTCTGGAGACCATGAGCACAGGTGTGATGGATCATAATAGCGGTGTGGAGTGATGATGAACACTAGAATCAGAGCTCACACTCACACACACACACACACTCTCACACACTCTCACTCACACACACACACACTCTCACACTCAGACACAGACACACACACTCTCTCACACACAGACACACACACACTCTCTCTCACACACAGAGACACACATACACTCTCTCTCACACACAGAGACACACATACACTCTCTCACACACACTCACACTCAGACACAGACACACACACTCTCTCACACACACACTCTCACACACACACACTCTCACACACTCTCACTCACACACACACACACTCTCACACTCAGACACAGACACACACACTCTCTCACACACAGACACACACACACACTCTCTCACACACAGACACACACACACTCTCTCTCACACACAGAGACACACATACACTCTCTCACACACACTCACACTCAGACACAGACACACACACTCTCTCACACACACACTCTCACACACACACACTCTCACACACACACACTCTCACACACACACTCTCTCACACACACACTCACTCTCACACACACACTCACTCTCTCACACACACTCACTCTCTCACACACACTCACTCTCTCACACACACTCACTCTCTCACACACACACAGAGACACACATACACTCTCTCACACACACTCAGACACAGACACACACACACACTCTCTCACACACACTCTCACACACACACTCACTCTCTCACACACACTCACTCTCTCACACACACTCACTCTCTCACACACACTCACTCTCTCACACACACTCACTCTCTCACACACACACACCTGTATGTGAAGCCGCTCGTTCTCCTGGATCTTCTTCTGCAGGTCTTCATCAAACACGTTCTGTGTCTGCAGGCTGACCTGAGACGGCGAATCACTTTTAGTCTGCACAAACACACACAAACCAACAACAATCACTGATGATGCACATTAAACGTCCTCGCTCTCTCACGTGTCTGAGAGTAAGAGAGCATCTCATTTCTAAAACTAATCCTAATCCTGTGGCTGGACAGTGAATGATGGAGAAAGAGCTCCTGATCGCCTCATTAACTCTGACAGAGCTCTGAGTGTCTAATGCCAAGCGTCTGTGCAAACAAAACAGACTAATAACATGCTAAACCACGTTTAAATATGTGTGTGTGGTCACTTTGCTCTTCTTGCTCTTGCTCTCGGACAGCAGCAGCTCCTCCTGCAGCAGCTCCACTCGTTTGGTCAGCTGCTGGTTCCTGAAGCTCAGGCTGTCCATCTCCTGCTCCACCTTCCTCAAGCTCTGCTCCTTCTGCTTCAGCTCATCCTGCGCACACACACACACACACACACACACACGTGAACACACACCACCAGCAGACCTCCAGCGCAGGAGCGGCCCAGACGTCACACACACCTTCAGAGAGCAGGAGGCGGTCTGCTCGTCCACCACAGCCTTCTTCAGCACCTGATTCTGAGCTCTGAGCTGACACACACACACACACACACACTGCGGTCAGTCATACAGCGTACTGAAACACACTTAATGACTTACACTTTAAACATCAGAAGATCAAATGACATCTGTGACCCTGGAGCACAAAAGCAGTCATAAGTAGCACAGGTATATTTGTAGCAATAGCCAAAAATACATTGTATGGGTCAAAATTATCCAAGTTTTCTTTCATGCCAAAAATCATTATGATATTAAGATCATGTTCCATTAAGATATTTTGTAAATTTCCTACCATAAATATGTCAAAACTTAATTTTTGATTAGTAATATGCATTGCTAAGAACTTCATTTGGACAACTTTAAAGGTGATTTTCTCAATATTTAGATTTTTTTTGCACCCTCAGATTCCAGATTTTCAAATAGTTGTATCTCAGCCAAATATTGTCCTATCCTAACAAACCATACATCAATGGAAAGATTATTTAATTTATTTTAATCATCATCAAAAAATTGACCCTTATGACTGGTTTTGTGGTCTAGGGTCACAATTATTGACTTAAACACTTTAAACCTCAGAAGATGAACTGACAGACATCATTCTCATATCATTAATATCTGATGATGATGAAGAGCTCACCTTTGAGTACTCCTGAGCCAGTTTACTGTATTTACTCTGCAGATCCGTCACGTTCGCCATGATGAGTGTGTTTATGATCTTTGATCTGCTGCAGGATGAGTGTGTTTATGATCGTTTATCTGCTGCAGTGTTTGATCATCACTGACTGTCATCAAACATCAGGTCTGTTTATGAAGATAGTGTCATGTGAGCAGGCTAAAGCTAATGCTAAGCGGATATCTGCATCGATCACAGCAGATATTTCACACAGATCTTATCAAAACAGCGTAACGTGGATCATATTTCAGTCTATGAGACCGTCGAGTATTTTTTACAAGTCAAACCTGTTAAAACCGTTCGTTTGATTTGATCCGTGTATCGCCTCTGTAGCCATTAGCAGGCAGAATGACATCGAAATATCGCGCTGTAAACCACACTTTCGCTGTAAAACACTCCCAACAGGTAAATAAACCACCTGACATCCACAGATTCACTGATCTGTTGTTTATTATCGCTATCGAGCGACATCTGCGACTCTATCAGCGGACTGACCGATCACGTGACCAGCGCGACAGCGCTCGCGCTTCAGAATAAAAGCACGCATCATTAAATAAACTGCTGCCGCCTGCTGGTCAGAGCGGTGTAAATCTAACACAAACACATAACAAACATGCAGAAAAACAGCTCTTACAAAGAATCTGCAGGGGCTTCCGGTCACCTGACCCTCAAAGGGTCAACATTAGGGTTAGAAAGAAAACATATGCTTCATGTAAAAGAGGCACATTTATACCACAAACTTGTTGGACAGTGCAACTCTCTTGTCATTGGTGTCCATACTTCTCTTTGTGAGCAGAGTAACTTACTTTTGCAAATTTTAATGTTCACATTAGACCTATGATGTTCACATTGTTGACCTATCAACAAACCCCATCTTTTCACTGCAGAGAAAACAGCATCTGAAGTGATGTATTTACAGACTGTTTGATGAAGCTGAGGTGCCATAAATGCAAAACCCCATACTTTTGTGTAGATGTTATATTTATTTTAATTTTGTGCAAGTAAATTTATTTAAACTGGTTGTTAAAAGTTCAAACTGATTGTGTTATGTTCTGTAATTGCTGTTAGTAAATCTGT
Source organism: Spinibarbus caldwelli (assembly GCA_039654775.1). NCBI lineage: Eukaryota > Metazoa > Chordata > Actinopteri > Cypriniformes > Cyprinidae > Spinibarbus > Spinibarbus caldwelli. The sequence continues at coordinate 32,677,916 of CM077243.1, read as the reverse complement.
CAGAAAAAAAAATAAATAAATAAAAAATATGCTAAAGTTTCACCTTTAGGAGTACAGCAGCCTGGCAGCCTTTTACAAAAATTAACCATTGTTTTATTACAGTAACCACAGTTTACCACAGTATTTGTAGGAAAACTGCAGTAACCACAAATTTACCATGGTAATAATAATACATTTTAGTACCACGTTTAATTTTCATGAGATACCCTCAAAGGTGCACCTTTGTAACTTTTAAGTGTGTATAATTACTGATTATATTCTTTTAATAATTTAAAAGATCAGTTTAGTTTAGAGGTATCGGTATCAATGATACTGGGCTTGAAAATATCGGTATCAGATCGAAAATAAAATAAGAGGTATCGCCCATCCCTAGTTTGAAGCAGCAGCGCGCAGACCGATCATTTCATGACATCAAAGTACCGCGAGAGCGATTCAAACGCACGCAGAGCCATCTGTTCTCTGCAGCTCTCGCGGTGCTTTGATGTCATACAGCGATCGGTCTGCGCGCTGCTGCTTCAGGTCGAACCAAGAAGTCGAACACACTTATGGTCTCACTCCAGTCTATGAGCTTAGCCAAGTGGAATAGATCTGAGGAAGCAGCAGTGTAGAATTCAAGTCTGTAGCTAAATGTAGTTTAATTTATTAGGGCATTCGTCACGTGGAAATGATTTGACTGTCGGCGCTCTGAAAAGTGCACAGACACATTCACTGAATTAGAGACGGTAAGTGAGTGGGTCCAATATCATTGGTCTTCAAAAGTGGGTGGGTCCTGTCCCCCCCTCATACAATGGTTCCGACGCCCATGCTCCCTAAAAAAGTAACTAATTGCATTACTTCGTTACTTTTTATGGAAAGTAATGTGTTATGTTACTTTTGTATTACTTTTTCTCATCTGGGCTGGGCTTGCTTGTATGTTTTTAATATAAAAAAGTTATAGTTTTGGCAAATGTATAAGCCCTTTCACACCAAAAGCGAAATGAATAAGCCTCAGACTGAAAGAAATGTAAATTCAATTATTAACATATTTAATAATTATTGCAGGTTTGCATCGTATTCTGAGTTTGTATTTTGCTGTTTTTCTTCATTTTGAGGAACACTGGATGTGTGTTTGTGCAGATGAGATGAGTAAACACATGTTGATATTTAGTCTGAACTACAGTAAGATCATGTTCACACACAACGCTCTGCACTTACTCCTGATTTCTCTCAACATGGCAACACCAGAGCTGTCAGTCAATACATGAGAAACACAATAACTGCTGTTACTTATTTGAAAAAGTAACTCTGATATTTTCTTGTGAATTAAAAAGTAATGCTTTACTTTACTAGTTACTTGAAAAAAGTCATCTGATTATGTAACCTGCGTTACTTGTAATGCGTTACCCCCAACACTGAATGCATCGCTAAAAATGTATACAAATTTATAGAACTGATCTGAGTTCAGGTGAAATAAACAAGGACAGATATGTTCATACTGTAGATCAACCATTGAAATTTCTACACATTTCGGCTGTGTCTGAAAGCTCAGGCGATGTCTTATCAGGCGGTGACTCTGCTTCACAGTTCCTCATGAAACTGATATCAGACTCCTGAGGCAGCGAAACAGTTTAATTACCTACAACAACAACAGAGAGGTTTGGTCATAACTAAGCTAATACCTCATTTCTCACTAGAAATGGCATCAGAAGTGGAAAGCAGACCTGTTCCTCACAGGGACAAACTGACTCTGCTCTCACAGTAGCACAGTCTGTGTGATTTACAGCTGATGGGGATTCCAGAGACCCACAGAGACAGGGGTGTCCAAACCTGATCCCGAGGGCCACTGTCCTGCAGACTCCTGCTTTTGCTGTGCAAAGAATCATGGGAGAGAAGCTTTCACCAGCTGAGATTGAAGCTGATCTGTGTCTCACAGCTGTGCCCAGTCTAATGACAATCCAGTGAGTCTAGAGCTGTGAAATCAGTCTGTGTTTGCACTGCTTGCGTATGCAGTTCTTGATTCAGGAAACATGGGAGTTTTCTGGTAACTGATCCTGATCACATTTTAGCCAGGACAAACATTTGAAGAGTTTGGAGGGAATAAATATTTTGGCATTTCCATGCTTAGGCAATGAATCAAACATCGATGTTTGCCTCCATTTACCAGAGAAAGCTTGTGCTATATTTATCTGAATTTGAACTCTTGTAAAGGAAATCATCACCACCCTTTAAATGTAGCGATGCTTTAGTTGAAATGAATTATTTTTCAGCATTTTCTACATTATTGCCTTTTCTTCAGTGTAAATGCAGTCTGTTTTTGCTTTAATGTCATTCTGTCAATATGCTTCTTAACATGATATTGCGTTATTAAAATGTGAACAAAGTAGATAAAAGGAAGGAATATAGGAAATCTAGAGTAGGCTACTTTACATAAAGAAATGTATAAGTGTGGAAAATTAACACAATTTACTGGTACTGCACAATGACTGTAGTCAAAACAGACCCAGAGACGAGAGCGATCAGTTGGAGGAAACTAGTGCATAACTAAAATAGCAAACAAGAACACAAATGACCATCTTCCCCATGAGAAACTTCAGTCTGAGGAGGTTCAAGAGGTCTGACTTAGCATTAAAGACATGTAATTACTTAAACGTTAACTCAAATACAATTAGTTTAAGATTTTTAAATATTTTATTTCCCCTATTTGTCAAAGCAACCTTTCTCATTTTCATTTAAGCATACAACTTGCTAAAAACAAAACAAACAAAAAAACTATATGATCTTTTAAAACAGATAAAAACAACAAAAACATACAACACAACTACTGCAATAATCTTCACTTGGTTGAACTTCGTCCAGCCAGAAGAGCTCAATAAACTCACGCAGTTGACTGATTGATCTAGAAGATTTATTGATTCTCATTAACATCTCAAAATGCATTCACAGAGTTCAGACAATGGGACGCGTTTCATTCACAGTTATTGGCATGGCAAACGCTGCTTGCTTTAGGAGTCAGTCCAGAGATAAATAGATTTAAATACAATAACTTCTGTAGAGGAAGCTTCATGTAAACGTGTTCATCCAGAGATGATCCTGCAGGTGAGCTCAAACGTCTTGATATCTACTCTCGTCTAGAAAAGTCGCTAAGATAGCCGAGTGTGACAGGGAAACTCCAGTCAATCGAGTAAAATCACAGTCCCAGGAACTAAAACACCACAAAAAGCCAATACTGGTACTCTTCAACTTCCCTCATTAAAAAAAAAAAAGAAAACAGACCTGTAGTGCATTTCATTTTCTGAAGGATCAAAACCACATTTCTCAGACATTGAACAAGATATTTCATTTATTCTGCAACCTGTGTTTCACAATCAGTATCAGAGCAACTTGATGAAGATGTGGTCATGTGAAGGAACCAAAGAGTGAGGAAAACAGACAGACAGATATAGAGAAAGAGCTGAAGATGACGAGTGGACATCAGAGCCGCTCCAGAATCACTCAGACTTCTTCTTCACTCCAGGAACCTTGGCCTGAATCCTGAGACACACACACACACACACACAGACACACACAGACACACAGAGACACACACACACACACACACACACACAGACACACAGACACACACACACACACACACACACAGACACACAGAGACACACACACACACACACACACACACACACAGACACACAGAGACACACACACACACACACACACACACAGACACACAGACACACACACACACACACACACAGAGACACACACACACACACACACACACACACACACACACAGACACACAGACACACACACACACACAGACACACAGACACACACACACACAGACATTACTTTGACTCCATCACCTCTGATAACAGATCACTCTTCACTGTAATGTAGAAACATCATCTCCTGCAAAGTTGCTTTGCAACAATAGGAACTGTGAAAAGCGCTACACAAATAAATGTCAATTTAATTAAATACTAATTACCAAATTACACTGTGGGACTCAGAGTTGAGAGGCTGTGCATCACTAGGGCTGAGCGATTTTTCAGATTTTATCAATTAATTCGAATTTAATGTTTTGCCACGATTTTATTGTATTTAGAAATCAAGGAATCATGATTTTGAATAGAAATACTTCCAAACATTAGAATTAGACACTTTGACAATATGCCAATGACAACAGTAAATAGAAAAGAATGATCTAACTGCATGTCGGCACATGTGATTAACCGCTCATATATGATGCACTCATATCGCTAGGTGTCATTCACACAGAACACGCTTTTGTGTTGACAAAGATGCAACACGGGCAGTGGAATAGGAAAAAACGCTGAGCACCGTGTTTTTAGAATGCCGTTTCATGCGTGAGAAGTGAGCGCAACAGTCAAACGTGTTCATGTTTACATAGAAAAACAATGGAAAAGCAGCGCAATCGAATAAAAAACCTGTAAAGAACTACTACTGTATGTCTGATATTTCATGTTTGCATCATGGTGACAGGCTGAAAGCTGCTGTTCATTGTTTTTACAGAACATGTATAGTTAATAAAAATCTACTGGTGTTATACCTTCAGTCATTTTGAATTTGAATTAAATTGACTTTTGAGAATTTTTTTATTATTTCTGAACATATAATATGTATGTATAAGACAAGTTTGTACAAGATGGAGTTGTAGTTCATGCATCTTTCCTGCAAAGATATTTAACAAGTGATTTGTTTAACATTTACATCATGTTGACAACTTCTTGTGTGGTGCACTTGAAATAGAATTTTCTTTAACTAGAGGGTTTATAAAGAAAATGTTACTTGAATCATGTTGTAGTTACATTTTCAAGTTGACCAGGTAAAAAATTTAAAAAAAAAAAAAAAAAAAAAGAACATTTAAAAACGAGAATCGGTCAAATGTTCTGAAAAATAGTGATGCACCGATCATGATTTTTCATGGCCGATTCCGATGCCAATTTTTTACAAGCAAACTGGCAAAGTCTGATTTCCAATTTTTTTTTTCTTTAAGAAACTAAAAAGAAAGAATGAAAGTATACATAAACAAGATGTTTATTTGGTATTTAACAGGACAAACTGGCTATTGAAAACAAAAACTGCAACCACCTGAAATTAACGGCAGCAACTGCGCAGTAAGTACATTCAATACAAACATACCCAGATAGCACACGTACGTCTGCAAGATGTCTGTTAAAGATCTCTTGATCTGGAAAGCATCTGCTGTCTACAAATGTCTGACAGACGTCTTTCAGATGTCAGTTTTACATACATTCTAAATCACAAACATCTAATAGATGTCTATTTGACATCTAAAAGTAAACATCCTATAGACGTATTGCAGATGAGCAAACACTAAAAAATACATCTTGCAGATGTAAATGCAGACGTAAAATAGATGTCTCAGAGATGTATGTGTGCTATCAGGGTAGATGGTACTGACATCAGCATTTAGCTTTTGTTTTTAAATTGGGTTGAAACTACATTAAACTGGTCTTAAATGAAAACATGAACTATAACCTTGTGAAATTAAAGGCAACAAATGCATAGTTACAATCCAAACAACACAATCAACACACATTCAGCAGTCCAAAGAAAGATATTACTTAATCAGCATTCAGCATTTGTTTTTGTTTTTAAATTTGGTGTAAAGAAAAAAGGTCTTTAACAGTGAAACTAAGTAAAACCAAAGTAGGCTATATAAATAAATTATTCCGAAATGTTAAATCAAATGTTTAGTGCAACGAGTAAAACAAAAATTTACAGCAGATGTTTTTTAAATCAAATTAAGTCAATGTAATTTTAAGGTAAAATAAAAATAATCATCCTGCACAGAACTGAGGTTTACTTCTGCTTTTCAAAAGTACATGCAAGTTCTTCTTTACAAAAAGAAGCATTTCAGCTTTGTCACAAGTTAGTCTGTTTTGATTCTCATCCAACACGTGACAAGCTGCGCTGAACATCCGGTCACTGTCTACGCTTGTGCAGGGCGTGGACAGATACGCTCGAGCAACTTCAGCGTGCAGACAGCGGATCTTATTTTTGCACCAGTACACCAACGGCTGTTCGCTTCTTGGTATCTGTTTTTCTGTGTTTGTTATGCTTGTGCCCAATGTCTTCCACACAAATTACATGTTCGCGAATGATTACAATGTAGTACGCACGCGGACGCACTTCTGGAAAAATTGGCCGAAAAAAAGACAAAAACCAGCGGTTCTGATTTATGGCCGGTCAACCGGTGCATCCCTACTGAAAAAAAAAAATCGAGATTTTAATTTTTTGCCATATCGCCCAGCCCTACATCAGACTAATCCACAGCATGTCCTCAAGATGCTTCTTTAACATGTAAATCATTAGACAAGCTATGCCGAGGACTGAGGTCAGGCCTGATTCTAATTCTAGTTTAGGTCTAATTCAGATTTAACACTTGTCATTTAATGGTTAAGGGTCAGTTTAATCCACTCTAAATGAACCCTCATGAGTGAGTTTGACTTACTGGCTCATGGCATCCTTCACCCGGCTTTTCAGCATGGAAATAAACTGATCGATCTGTGTCTGCAGGACAGACAGAACATGACCATCAACACACACACACACACACACACACACTCGCTCTGTCTGCCAAACTCATATGAACATTACATGATGCTCAACAGAACACTGAATGTGTTTTCACTTAGAAAAACAAATAATTAATTCATTAAATTGCCTTTTGAAGTTTCATCAATCACACATGATTTCAGCAGGAAAACAACAGCCATGACCATTACCTGATGTTTCTCATAGACTACTGGGCCGCTGAAAGCTCCAATCAGACCTGCAGCAGAAGAGATAAAACACCACTGAATGTAATTATGGCTCATCTGTGACCAGGAACTCTGAAGAACGACCTATAACAAACCATGAATGTACAGAATAAGTGAAATCGACTCAATGACCTTACCGAGAATGAGCATCGTGAGTCCGTTAAACCAGGCACCGACATACGTGAGGACCCACAGAAACACCGCAAACTGGAGAAGAAACAGATGTTCACTGTGAGCAAGTGTGTCTGACAGATTATGACAGGAACAAATATTTGCAGTGAAACTCTTATTATCATTGCTGTTATTAGATTATAGTCACATGATTACATTATCCTTTATGCACTCTTTTACAGGACACTTGGAAAATGGTTCTGGTGAGTGACTGACAAGGTACCCAGAGCAGAATGAATTTCAGCGGGAATGGATTTGGTAGAGATCTAGAGCTGGAAAGCATGTGAAGAATGAATAGAAGGGGGCCGAGCACCGAGCCTTGGGGAAGACCTTGAGACAGAGGGGCCGTGGAGGAAGTACAAATACGAACTGCTGTCTGTTTGTCAGATATGACCTTTTGCAAGGACAGAACAGTGCCAGTGATGATGATGGAGGATTCAATATGGGAGAGAAGAATGGTGTGGTTGAGAAGCTGCAGTGAGGTTAAGGAGAATGAGGATGCTGAGGAAACCAGAGTCTGGAGAAAGGACAAGGTTGATGGCGACTACTATGGATCGTGTACTATGCTGTGAGTGGGAACCTGAATTGAAGGCTATGGCTCTGACAATAATCCAATCTTTTTGTCAGAAAAAGGAAGCATAAAAGATTACAGTGAGGAGAAAACTGGAAAAAAAAATCATTGAAAATATGCAATGGGATGGGATCTCAGTCCTACCATACAGCTGGACAGCTTTGTTGTGCTGAATAGTAAACAGGTGAAATACATGGAGAAGTGGAAAGGCGATGGATGTTGAGTTAAAAGAGTTGGAGGTGTTATCACTAGGTTTGAGGAATTTATTTATTGTAGAAAGACAGCCTTGAGGTCGATGGAGCCAGAGTCTATGATGTCAGAGACACAGGTTAACCAGGCTGTGAAGTGAGAGCCTTGGTTTTGTTGAATGATCTGAAGATGCACTGAGTCTTTGTCATTTGCTGGAATTTCATTTGATAAGGTTCAGGTGAATACCAGGGAGCTGAGTGATAAATGAAACCATTTCAGTTTTGATAGGAGCCAGCTTATCAAGACAAGAGGAGAGCGTATCAGTGTCACAGTTAACAAGATAGGAGGATTGGCATGACAGCAGAAATCTTACTGACATAAGAGGTTCAGAGAGCAGAGCGAGAGGGATGTCTGAGACTTCTGAAACACAGATAGCAGCAATGAGCAGACCAAACAGTAACAAATGAGCAGAAGCGATGAAGATGGATGTTTTCAAGTCCATCCTGTACTCAACAGCTACCCCTGAAGACAAGGCTTGCCAATGTATGTAAATCCTGTAGGTGTGGTCTGGTTTAGTAAGAAATAATCCAGAGGTTTCAGGGCTCAGTGAAAGCACTATCAGTTGAGTGGATGAATATTGAGCAAAGTCAATTTCAGCTGGTGCTGCTTTGTATTTGGCTGTATGGCTTGAGGAAGGGGAAGGAGATTGAACAAACTGACATGCTGTTATTATTGTGATGACGTAATGAGGAAGTGAGGTTAGGAGGGTGTAGCACAAGTTCTTTACTCATTATTTAATTTCAGATTCTATGAACTGGATAGAAATCAAGTCAATGTTCAAATACAGACAAAAGATATATGTATAAACTATTCGTAATCTCTACCCCATTTAAAATCTTTGGAAAACATTGGTTTTTGATATGTATTTAATCTCTCTCCTTCAGCATATTAATCTTGAAGTACATTTGCCCAGAGGCAAATATTCCTCTTTTTACAACACTGCATGTGTCTGACAGCTGTAGTTTCTATTTATGAAATGTACTTTACTTACAGGGATAGTTCACCAAGTAACATTTACTCACCTTCATGTTGTTCCAAATCTCTATGACTTACTTTCTTCAGGAAAAAAACATAAGAAGATATTTTCAGAAATGTCTCTGTTTTTTGTCCATACAATGAAAGACAGTGAAATCTAATGTAGTTCAGCCTGCAACATTCTTCAAAATATCTTCTTCTGATTACAGAGAAGAAAAGTAATTCACAAATGTTTGAAATGACATGAGGGGGAGTAAATAATGACAGACATCATTTTTAGGTGAAATATACCTTTAAGTATATCAGTTAATAAAACTATTTCTCCTCATGACCTACTTTTACTTCTACTTGAGTCAATTTCAATGTTTAGGTTAGGTTATGTACATTTTCATTTCCTATACAGAAAGACTCTTCAGACCTTCAGCGAGTCGATCAGGTCCTCTACCAGAAACAGACGCCGCAGCTCCTTCAGCGCGCCATTGATCCGACTCAGAACCACATCACCATGTTTCTGCACCGCATCTTTAGACAAAGTTGCATCCTTTTCCAGGTACCGTCTGTGAAAATGAGTTAAAAATCATCTGTCATTCCAGAAGAGCAGCAGCTGTTGATCTGAATTACAGGGACACCCATAATGTAGGGGTCGAGACCTGAACATACTACACTACAAGAACATTTGTGACCCTGGACCATAAAACCAGTAAGGGTCAGTTTTTTGAAATTGCGATTTACACATAATCTGAAAGCTGAATGAATAATAGGATAGGACAGGACATAATAATAATAGGATAATAATAACAGGATAGGACCGAGATACAACTATTTGAAAATCTGGAATCTGAGGGTGCAAAAAAATTTAAATACTGAGAAAATCGCCTTTGAAGTTGTCCAAATGAAGTTCTTAGCAATGTATATTACTAATCAAAAATTAAGTTTTGATATATTTGCGGTAGGAAATTTACAAAATATCTTCATGGAACATGATCTTTACTTAATATCCTAATGATTTTTGGCATAAAAGAAAAATGGATAATTTTGACCCACACAATGTATTTTTTGGCTATTGCTACAAATATACCTGTGCTACTTAAGACTGCTTTTGTGCTCCAGGGTCACATTTATAATGTAGGTCAGACCTGCTCACACTACTCACTTGAATGGATGGCCCTCTTCAGATTTCTGGACAGCCTGCAGGACTCCCCTGTATATCCTGAAGGAGACAGTGATGGACAGCAGAGCCAGAGCAGAGTAGGACAGGACACTGATGATGCTGCAGGTGAGGAGGGAGAGCAGGAGGGAGAGGCTGGAGCCGAACACCAGCCCGCTGGACCTCACGTCCCGCCAGTACAGCAGCTCCAGCACTGAAACACACATGCACACACACACAGACACACACACGTCAAACTCACGGGACCACCGTCTGATGGAGTTAATGAGAGGCGAGGTGAACGAGATGAGTACATGCAGATGATGTGACTGATGCCAGTCCATGATAAACGGCTGTTTGCTCCTGTACTGTCACTCAACGGAAACCTCAGTCTGCTATCACACTCACAAACATCTCAGACTGACAGTCTTCTGCTGAACACAGACAGAGCACATCTCCCATCACAAACACACATTATATATACTGTAAATAAAGGGGAAATTCACCCATAAACTGTCATCATTTACAGTCTACCGCTTCAGTTTTACTCACATTTTATGTTGCAGCCTTATGCCAAAATGCATTACACTATTTTTTTTTATTATATTTTTTTACCTCAATTTATACTCCATTATATGACAAAGCAAAAACAACAATCAAGATGACTTTGCAAATTTATGAAAAAGTGGTCCAGTGGAGATTATTTGACCACATTTACTTTTCTGAATGTGTTTGTATACACAGCAACAATATTTCATCTGATCTTTCTTTGGAGAAATTTCAGTTTATCTGTGAAACTCAAGAGACTGAAATTTCCTATCATTTCAAAGTTTACTATGGTTAACCATAATTTCTACCAAAATACCACTAACTATGCCATCAAATAATATGGGATCTCCTTCAAACAGTGTAACCCTTACAAAAATACACCAAGATATTATCATGTTTTAGACAATGTCTGGTTTGAGGTCTATTTGAATCCAGTACTTAAACTGTTTGATGCCATCATCATTACAAGAGCTGTTTCATGGTACCATGGAGCCCCATTTTGCCGTTTCAGACATTGGAGTGAATCGCTGGCCTCAGGCCTGTGGCAGGACACAGCATCATCACCTGGACCCTGCTGACCCTTCACCCGAAGAGCTCAGTGTGTGAGGGGCGTCACATCACGCTTCTGCTGCGACTGCAGACTAAAGCCCAGGACACACACTTGAAGGACTCCAGATCTGCCGCGCTGAGAAACACGGCTGGAGTCAACTCACGCACGGCGAGCGACGTTTCTGCTTCTCACCTCATTTTGCAAGACATAGCGGCAAATCATTAAACAATGTCTACTTTTGCCCCACCGCACCCAGAACCTTTGGCCAGATTATCAGCACGATACTGACACTCTCCAGGAGCAAAGGTGAGCTCTGTCACCGCAGTACGCTCTGCTAAAGCCCTACATTCACAAAACTCTTGCTGAACGCCCTCATCTCAACACACAAACATCAACAGCGTAGCTAGATCTCACAGCCAGAAGGAACAACATTCACCCGTCACAACTCCACAACACACACACTACAGCGAGAGCTAGTGTGTGTAAGAGAGTCCCGCTCTACCCTTGTGTTTCCAGTGTGCCGTGGGCTGCTCCAGTGTCTCGTCCATGTCTGCCATACAGGTGTGTCTGGAGACTGCAGGCTATCAGAGCCCAGAGGAAGGCTAGCGCTTATAGCAGCGGGTGGAGCTGGAGGAGGAGGAGGAGGAGGAGGGAGTCGCGTCTCCTACACAAGATAAACGCCGCTGACTGAAAGTGAAACACCACCACCTACACATACTGCACTTACAAAACCCTACTCCACACTATAAACATATAAACACAGACTCTCCTGCTCAAACTATACTCACGCTCACTCTGTTACTCCTGACAAACCTGCAGGACTGGGTGTAAAGTCCAGTCTGATTGAGATAGACAAATGAGCAGCGTTAGTGCTGTGTAAACACAGTCCCACAGTGATCCAGCACGGCGCCAGCTGTGGCGCTTCATTGCGACTGAGAAACCCTCGACACTCTGATCTGACCACTACAAATGGCTGATCAAATCACTAATGCTCACATTTATACAGCTGAAGTCAAAAGTTTACATCCCCCTTGCAGAATCAGCAAAATGTTAATTATTTTAACAAAATGTATGTAAAAATTAATGCAAGGTGTATGTAAAAATTACATACACCTTGCAGATTCTGCCAGGTGTATGTAAACTTTTGACTTCAACTGTATATGAGAGAAATAATCCTGATTGCAATATGACAGCAAGCAGTCAATCATAAACCAGTCGTATTGTTATATTGGGCCCCAGTTGGTGGAACGCGGAACAAATCAAAAGGAAAGGTGATCATGCAAACGCAGTCATAATGCAACATCATGCCATGCCAAAGGTGAGATTAATGAGGGATGCATGAACGATGAGTGGAATAAAGGATGAAACACGAATGATGAAGGTACACGGACAGAAAATGATGGGTAAATGAAAGGGTCCAGTGAAGACGGCAGTCTGTGCTGAATTTACCTGCCGCTGTGCTCAGATCACACATGCTGCCTTCAGCTCCGGGTTTATCCACTGGAGGATGGATTACAGGAGCTGGGGAAATCTCCTGGAAATCAGACTCCAGGCCTGCTTTACCCCTCGCCAGAGAAGCTTTGTCTGAGGCCTGGGTGAGCAGAAGATAAGATCTGTGTTTTTCTGCATCTTCGGTTGCAGCCGTGTGATCTGCCGCCTCCTGAGGGTCCACTTTAGCACATCTGTTTTCATCCTGTAGCATTTCTGAGGGTTTAATAAAGGCCAGGCTATCCTGCATTTCCAGAAACTCCTCAGCAGCTCCTCGTGGCGGCCGCTCCACAAACTCAAACTCTTCAGACGAGACCTCCTGCTCCGACGCCTCCTCCGCAGCGTCCATCACCTCCTGGCTAGCTCGCCGCTCCTGAGTGACTGCGTCCAGCACTGGGGAGAAGGAGTCTGCGGATGGACTCTCAGAATCGGACACCTCTCGAGTCTTTCCGCCAGGGAAGCTCAGACACTCGAATCTGTCAGCCATCTGAACTGCGGTCTGGCTGAATTCTTCTTTGTCCTTCAGAAGGCCGTCGCTCTTCGGAGGCACGTCTGTCTCTTTCACAAGATCGAAAGCGACGAAGCTTTGCTCGGAGCTGTTCTCCGCTTCCAGCTTGGCCTTCTCCACAGCTCTGGCCTCCGTCTCCTCGGCCATCTCCTTCAGGAGTAAGATCTTGGAGTCAAATCCAAAGGAACTGTTCGCAGGGAACGGGGAATTTGGGGAATCGTCCACACTTCTGTGAACTGGGCTGAAATCAGGACTTCCTTCTGAAGAGCCTGAGTCCACTTTGTCAGGGTTTAGCGGAGACGATTTAAGGATATCTGGAAGAGAAGACGGTCTGTCATCAGATGCCGCGTTGATGTTTGAATAAAGGTCGGAAGGAGCATATGAAAGAGAGAGCGGCGCATCAGCTTCAAGCTCTGGTTTGAGCTCCTCTGACGGTGCATGGCCTTCATCATACGCGTCCTGCACCAGGTCTGGAGACGGACTCTCAGACACCTCCGCAGATCTCCTGGCAGCGGCAGTCTCCTCAAGGCCGTCACTCGCAGCGGAAAATGCCTGGAATGGACTCTTTTTTGTTTCGAACATGAAGTCGTCGTCGGACTGGCTCAGCACATCTGGGTCGAATGCTGCAGAGTCTTTATGTCCCAATGGATCCATAGCAAGATTAGTGCTGGCCCGTGAAGCTATGGGTGGAGAATCGCAGCGGTCTAAAGGATCAGAGTGAGACTGTAGTTAGTCTGGGATACGGATGATCCTCTGAGGCGTCACAGTCTTCAGATTAAACTAATTTATGTATGCTGAAGATACATGAAGATGAGATTCTGATTTCCAAGAATTTGATCAAGTTTCTAGACCATTTCTTCTTCAGTAAATGCATCTGCTTTTCTCTCTAAAATCTATTTATACATATCTGCTCTAAAAGAATGAAATTTAATGACATTAACTGAGGCGTGATGACATTGAACACAAGGCACAAGGCATGGCGCACGTGTTCAGTGTCATCACGCCGTAGTACCCTTGCTGTCTATTGAGGATCAGAGAGCTCTCAGATTTCATCAAAAATATCTTAATTTGTGTTCTGAAGATGAATGAAGGTCTTACGGGTTTGGAACGACATAAGGGTGAGTAATTAATGACAGAATTTTCATTTTTGGGTGAATTATCCCTTTAACCACATTTCAGTTTGTATAGTGGTATTAATATGATTGAAAATTAACAAAGTTCACTGGTACAGGTATTGAGCACTGGTATCATGACAACCCTAGTCCAGATCAGTGAAAATCAAGCATGTCTGTCACTCCTTTAACTGATTAAGTTACTTCAGTTGTTAACTTGCAAGAGATTACATTTACATCACTCAGCACTGGTCTAACGTCACCCTGAAATACAAACAACAATCAAACGGCAACATGACAAAGAGGAAAACAACCCAGCATACAGCCAAGCTGAAACCTACCTGATGGAAACTGAAGGGGAGCAGGAGCAACGGCAGGAGCAGCACAGAGGTCAGGTTCATCTGAAAAACAGTGACGGAGAGGAATCACAAACAACACTCGAACCCTAGTCAGACTGTAAGAGTTTTACAGGAGATCGCTGACACATTTACAGGGGCTGCTGTCTGAATCAGTGCCAGTCACTCATACTCACTCTGTGAACATTCAAGGCTAACGTGATAAAGGAGTGTACGAGGAGGAGATGTTTTTTGTGGTAGACATTAAAAACAATTCATTATGTTAAAAATAGTTCATTAAAATGTCAACAGTGGCACTACGTGTTCTTGTGTGGTTTAATAATCTATAGAATAAAATCAGCAGCCGGCAGCTTTACCCAGTGCAGACACTGAGTCACATCATGTCAAAGGTTATTCAACCACACCTGAATAACAACACTGACAATCCTTCTGAAGCTTCAAACAAATGACATCTTAATCCATATGAATGGAGCAGTGAATATTGCAGACAGCTTCAGTGTTCTTCAGGTGAATGTGAGTCTGGCAGGTTTGGAACAACAGCGTCTTTACAGCAAGCAAGTCTTATTTCACAATAACTTCAAAAAGCATCAAACCAGCAGAGAAAATAAGCACTATTGATTGAAAACATAACTAATCACACAAAATTCTGTAATTAGGGTAAATGTACCTATTAAGCTCACCAAAATCTACATTGAGACATTTTTAGTGCACAAGATATTGGTTTCGGTACAAGAAGTTATGTTAAAATAAAATATTAATCTCTCACACAAAAATATTTAAGTTTATTTTAAATGACAAAAGCATTTTGATTAAGATATACATCATTAAATGCAAAAAGTCTGGCTGTGCTTAATGGGTACATTTCTGTACCTTTTAAGCACACCCCTGTTCCCATTAAGCTCATATCATGCTTTATTTAAAAAATCGTGTTTATTTTAAACAAACTTTTTAAAGAATAGTTGAAAAAAGTTTTATTTAAAGGTACAAAGTCAATCACAAAAAAAAAAAAAAAAAAAAAAAACCATTAAAATCAAGCAACTAGGCACTCAATTTGATCAGTTATATATTCATAGTGAAGTGTCATTTAAGCACACTGCAACATCTAGACTAGTCCACGTTCAGCTAAATAACACGTTTAAAAATCAAATAACAAAACAAACCAATAAAACATTTCATTCATGGGGATGAACACAGAAACTAGCCTCGTTATGTAGCCTCTTATTAAATGGATGTCATCTTATCTATAGTCTCTTAAAGCTGGAATACACTACACGATTTTTGCCCTGATTTTCCACAGATGCACAGTCTGGAGAAGTTGATGCTAGTTACCAAAGATCAGAGCCAGTCTGTAGATTTGAGCTGCCATATCTAATAGAAAATCACATAGTGTATGATGATCACAGACTCTGATTTTTTTAGCTTCAGACTTTAATTCCTTCCAGTTGGAGGAGATCAAACATGTTTGATATTTTCAGCAGATTTTAAAACACATTGTTTCATTTGTCACACGTCTCCTAGCAACAATGCACACGTTTCCGTGTGAGTTTGTTGTGATCGGAAGGAATTTAAAGTCTGCTAGTGTGTGATCTTCAGTCGTTTAGTGAATGATGGCCAGTTTTCCTTTGTGACTATTTTCAAAGTCAGTAAGTGTATGATGCTTGGCGTTTTAAAAATCTGTTCGGATATTAAAAGTTGTGTAGTGTATTCCAGCCTTTAGTTGTTTTTTTCCTGGACAGATACGACAGGTTTCTAATGGCTCCTTCTTTGAATGGACGACATGCCTCTTTCATCTTTGGGCATAAACTATAGTTACGTCTAGATTTTGTCATCTTAAAGATGTGAAAATAAGTTATTAACCATTTTATAAAGATTAACTTAAAGTGACAACCATCAGTTAATATTTAAAGTCTGTTTCTGAAGTATTTGCACAGACGTTCAGTGTGGAAGAGCGTAAAGAGAGCACACTGAGCTTAATGTGAGCAGCAACAATTTTTAATAAATTTCATGTAATATTTATTAAAATGACCGGATTTTGCTAAATAAATAGTCTAGTTCATGTAATAAATTTGTACATATTTTAATATGAACAACTATTATTAACAATATATATGAAATTATACTTTTTCTTATTCATGTTACACTGAAGCTGTGATTTTCATAGTAGTGCACCCTTTAAGTTCACCTTACAATAATATGAAATCTTTAAAAATAACAGCAGTGTAAGACCACAGACCAGCAATAAACTGTCAGTTTATAATATTATGGATGTAAAAGTACTAGCCAGTAATGCCTGTGAAGTAATATATTGGCGTAGCACACAATCTTATACAGCTAGTCAGATAACTGTGTTCTGTAGCACCTGCGCTATGTTGCTAAAACTATCTTTTGGATCTAACTCTAATTATTTCCCACATCTAAGTTCCAGGTTATAATATGCAAAAGTCTGAACATTGATCTCTTAATTTTACAATAAGTAGTGAAACTTACCCAAAATAAAGGCTTAAACATCTAAAAAACACACACACACACACACACACACACACACACACACACACACACATTTAAGGAGCTCCTCTTTTGGTGAAAGTTTTTAGACAGCTTTCTAAACGGCCGTCAGACAGTGTGAACACAGAGACTCATATCTCAGTGTGAAATGATCTGATTCGCTTGAAATTATAGGAGGTATATAGTAACAAACATATCAATTGGTTAAGATATCAAGTAGGATAATACATTATTTTTTCTTTTTATAATCTGAGCTCAAAAATGGAAGTGTGCTTAATGGGTACATTAACCCTAATTCCATCTAACATTAAAACTTGTAATCAATAAATATAATTTTCACAGTGAATCTCTAAATTAATGTGGAATCAACATAAGGACAGTATTTTATGCAGTAAAGTACGAGAGGCTGTGTTATATTGTGAATACAATCATCGCTGAAGGCCGTAGTTAGGCAACACAAATATTAAAAGCCCAAATATAGGCATATGTTTTAATATATTACTTCTTAGAAGTAAATCATTAAATGGCATTCTTCCTCTAGAAGACAGTCCCTGACACTGACAGTGAACCGCAGGAGTATGTTCATCTGTAACACACCTCATCTGATTAGACTGGAGCTGTGTCTTTTATTACTAGTGTATGATATTTTCTCTCTCACACACACAAACACACACACACACACACACCTGCTAATCTCACAAGAAAACGCTAGTTTCTGTCTCCTAGTTTAAAACGGACCGAGAGGAAGAGTGTGGTCTCAAAATTAAATGTGAATGATGCAAAATAACGCCACTCACTCATACTTTATCACATAAATAATAAACCGTTAATTCTGCTGAAATACATCATTTTGATGGTGTATGTATTATGTTGTATGTTTAGGGCAGGGGTGCGGAACGTTGATCCTGGAGGTAGGTTTTTTTGTTTTTTTTCAGGGTTGGAGCTAAACTCTGCAGGACAGTGGCCCTCCAGGATCAATGTTCCACACCTCTGGTTCAGTGTGTTGTGCAGTGATACACAATCGTTGTGGTGTGATGAAGCTGTGGACGTTTACATGTGTTTCTGACAGAGCTGACGCCCTTTGCCCCTGACAGACAGTGAAAATCAAGATGGGAAATGATCTTTGAACTTTTGACTTATTTTTCTTTTCTTTGATTTTGCTTTTTGTTTTTTTGTTTTGTTTTTTGTTTGTTTTTTGGTGCAAAAACCTTTTCTAACTTAATAAGCTAACTTCCACAAACATAATATCTGAAAATTCATTTCATGGCCCTTTAACATTTTTTTTTTTTCTCAGCCAAAATATAAGGTTCATAGATTAGGCATTTTACACAAAAGAGTGATTAATCAAAGAAATAAATCAACAGATTTATCCCATAAGAACCTAGACCAATTTCTCCTTATAGGAAAATTATGGGGCATATATGACATTGGGCGTTCATGATAAATTTTTCATGTTACA
This sequence comes from Spinibarbus caldwelli, assembly GCA_039654775.1. Classification (NCBI taxonomy): domain Eukaryota; kingdom Metazoa; phylum Chordata; class Actinopteri; order Cypriniformes; family Cyprinidae; genus Spinibarbus; species Spinibarbus caldwelli. Next base: position 32,659,488 of record CM077243.1, on the reverse strand, counting down.
TATATGTTACATTTATGTCTCAATTGAAAAAAATACATTATATATATATATATATATTTTTTTTTTTCCTTTTTATTTGCTTTCCCACAACATATATTAAAATGAATACTTTTCTGGGAAGATACAACAAAAATCTTTTTCAGAAGTAATATAGTTTTTGCATTTTATTTGCTTTGCCACAACATATTTCAAAATCACATAACTGTGACTATTAATTTTACAACAACTCTTTTGTAACATATCACAATTCTACATTTTCAAGTATATGGTTTAACCAGAAATTAATTTTTAGATTTTTTTTTTTTCTTTTTTCACAACTTGAAAATGTGCAAACTGAATAAAAATAAATAACTACCTTACTTACACTGGAGGTCAACATGTTAAACATGCATGTAGATTTGTTAAAATATGCTTTGAAATGAGCAGCAGAGAATATATAACACTAAAATAATTGAATCAGCTGAATTAATTGAGCAGCTCATTACCATTTTTACCATTTTTCTTAATGTGACAAATACTTCACATCAAGATTCCACCTACTGTTTTAAGGTTCACAGCCCGATGTGACATATATGTCACCACAATATCTTCATAACTTGTTTTATATCAGTTTGCTCAAGAAACGTATTAAAATCAGGTTAAGAGTAATTTAGGATATGTTATTAAAACATTAGAACTGTTGCATGGGTTGAAACATACCTTTTGTAACAAAAACAAGCGTTTTTAAAAATTGCTGACACTGTAACATGTACTAACCAGACAGGACACCAGTTTGGAAATGTTGCCATGGCAGCAAAAAATGCACACATTGTCACATGACTGAACCTGGGTGTTCATTATATGTCACTTAGGGACTTTCTGAGTTGAAAGTGAGGGATAATGCTTTAAAAAGACCTTTCCAGATAATCTCCAGTGTTTGTGACACCCGTGGGTTCTTATGGGTGATTATCAAAGTAATAGCTAGATGCACCCGTAATATGGACACCCTGGACAAACAAACAAACAAATAAATAAAGCATGACACATGAGCCACACAAACTGCCCTCAGTCAATGCATTGCATCATCATCATGTCATCTCAATCTAGAGAGAGACATCCGCATCTACTCCTTTCAATAGCTGCAATATGAAGTGATTTATGGATCATGAATGAGTGAGTTCCTGCGAGAGATCACAGCTGTAAACACATCTCTCTGTGATTCTGTGCTGTGTACATGAGAAACATCGCACAGAAACAGCTGTGAGTTCACTCGCGGACCGACCGCAGTCACGTCATCATCATCACACAGCACTTATAGACTGTGATTACACGAGTCTAAAGACAGAAGAAGCAGCGCTGACAGGAAAAAACACATCTGATCACCAACATTTACCATAATTCACTGCAGACTGGAATAACTGTATTTTGGCAGAAATATGGTATGGTAATATAGTCATTAGTAAACTGTATCAAATGTGCCATAGAAGTAAAGGAATACAATTACAGTAAACTGAAGTTATAGTAATAAATAAAGTTAACAGCACTTTTTTGCATTTATATTTATCATAAACGTGTTTAAGCTGCAGTTTTTCATAACAAATACCACAGTGTTACAGAAATCATATAGTTAGAAGCAGATATAGTTATCTGTTTACCCGTGCATGGTTTATCTGTGGTTTGACATTATGACCAGAGACTGAGTTTAAAGAGAGCAAGTATAATCAACACTTGTAGAGTCTGAACTCACCAGCAGAATATAGAAAAACCTCCCCAATAAAACTAACTTTGTCCTTACAATTCTTGTTACTGCTGTTAATTTAAGTAAATTTACACCCAACTCAAAATCTGTGCTTTACTGTGCATTTCTCAGTATCATTAAAGTTGCACTTATTAGTGAGATGCAGTATATTGTGATGTTATTAGTTTCCTGCAGTGCTAGTGAATCAGCTCTCATGCCTCTATTTCCACAGTAACTTCACATCTACACCTCAGCTAACTCTCGTTAGAGTACTAGACTGTTAGGTTAGGGTTAGTAGAGTAGGCTGACATGTCGCTGCAGAGTTACTGATAGTCTGGAGTGGATTATCAGAATAAAGCGTTACTCTCTCGTATCTGGAGCTCTGGATCTCTTAAGGCAACACAAGCCGAGCATCACTCAACACTCACTTAAGATTGTTCCATCGTGATGAAGACGTCTCAGTCTTAGTTTAGACGACTGCTGTGCTAAATCACACACAGATGCTGCAGTCAGGTGATGTGAGGCACATCCAGATCAATACAGCACACTTCACACTCAAACAGGAAGTACATGCTGAATCAGACACACACTTCCTGCACAGAGGAATAAACAGGCTTGAGATCAACTCTAATTGAGTTTGTCATCCATCCTGTGAGCTCTATGATATCTCACATCACTGCTCTGTGTGTGTGTGTGTGTGTGTGTGTGTGTGTGTGTGTGTGTGTGTGTGTGTGTGTGTGTCGTCACCTGAGTGCAGCAGAAGTGTTAGTGTCAGTGTGAGCTGCTGTAAATCATGCTGATCATGTGATGATCACTGGACTGGATGATGATGAAGATGATGATGTCATCACAGCTCTCAGATCAGTAATACAGCTGCTGGACACCATGTGATGCCACACGCTCAATTTCATCATGCAACAGACTAATATTCAACCAGGCATCTCATTTAAGAATGAATTCTTATTTGCAACAACAGCCTGTATAATCACTGTGTAATATCTTACACTCTTTAGATGTAGCTTTTGCATGTGCTGCGCTTCTGACCTCAGCTGCTCTGATGTGTTAGTCAGGAACATCACCGTGCACTCATTCAACTTCATTCATTATGGGTTGCAAACTCTTCATTGGGCGTCTATAAATTATAGGCTATAAGCACTGTTATAATGTTCAGTTTCTTGCACAGACTGATCTTTTTGCTTCATAAAATCACTATATAGCATCAGAAGCCGTGAGTACTGACTTGCATTTTATGAATCACCAGGGAGCACAGTTTCAGCTAAAAACTTCTTTACTAAAAGTAGGGCTGGGCGATTTTTCCGATTTTATTAATTAATTCTAATTTAATGTTTTGCCACGAATTGTGACCCTGGAGCACAAAAGCAGTCATAAGTAGCACAGGTATATTTGTAGCAATAGCCAAAAATACATTGCATGGGTCAAAATTATAAATTTTTCTTTTATGCCAAAAATCATTAGGATATTAAGATAATGTTCCATGAAGATATTTTGTGAATTTCCTATCGTAAATATATCAAAACTTAATATTTGATTAGTAATATGCATTGTTAAGAACTTCATTTGAACAACTTTAAAGGAGATTTTCTCAATGTTTTGATTTTTTTGCACCCTCAGATTTTCAAATAGTTGTATCTCAGCCAAATATTGTCCTATCCTAACAAACCATACATCAATTGAATTTTTTTTAGAAATTGAGGAATCGTGATTTTGAATAGAAATATTATCAAAGATTAGAATTAGACCGTTTGACAATATGTCAGTGGTAAGAGTAAAGAGAAAATAATGATCCAATCGCATGTCGGCGCACGCGATTAACCGCTGATGCTGGTGCTGGTGACACAGAACGCGCTTTTGTGAGATGCGACGCGGACAGTGGAATGGGACAAAATGCAAGAAGATGGGAATCTTTAAACTTGATGTCGTTTCATGCACGAGACGCTGCACGAGACTGGAGCGCAACAGTCAAACACGTCCATGTTTACAGAGAAAAAAACAATGGAAAAGGAGCGAAATCGAATAAAAATAATGGTGCATGACAGTCTGAAAGCTGCTGTTCGTTGTTTCTACGGAGCATTTATTGTTAATAATAGTCTACTGCTGTTATACCTTCAGTCATTTTGAATTTGAACTTTTGAGATTTATTAAAAAGCATTTTCCTTGCATTATTTCTGAACATATAGACAAGTTTGTACAATATATAGTTCATGCATCTTTCCTGGAAAGATATTTAACAAGTGATTTGGTTAACAGTTACATCATTTTGACAAATTCATGTGTGGTGCACTTGGAATAGAATTTTCTTTAATTAAAGGGTTAATAAACAAAAAGTTACTTGAATCATGTTTTAGTTACATTTCCAAGTTGACTAGTTAAATATTGTAAATAAATAAATAAATAAATAAATAAAATAATAAATAAATAAATAAACGAGAATCGGTAAAACGTTAAATTTTTTGCCATATCGCCCACCCCTAAAAAAGTCAGTTACATCTTGGATGGCCTGAGGTCAGTAAATTAACAGCAAACGTCTTTTTTGTGTGTGTGAACTTATTTCATTTAGCTCACCTCAATAAAATTTCACAGCAGTATCATCCCTTGCGATCCATCACTATAGACCGTCTGATCCATTTCCAGCAGCTATTACTCTAATCTACTCAGAAAACCTTGTGTTATGTAATTCTCAAGAAACAGCAGCATGTGTGGAGATGACAGAAGAAAGCAGACTGGATGTGAGAGGAGATCAGGATCAGGAGAGAGCATTATTAATGGATGAGCACAAGTCTTGAGGGTCTGCGGGAGCGGTTCGATCATAAGGTTCATGAGAACCGGCCTTTACACCACCTTCAGGAGAGATGGACATCACCAGGAGAATCTCTTAATAAGCGTCTGATAGAAGACAGCAGCGGCCAATGATCCTCTGATCCACACAGAGATCAAATAATACAGCAGCATAATACACATCTTTATTCATCATCAATTTAATTCTCAATTAAAGCAACCCCTATTAAGAGATGAAGTATAAATCTCTCTATGTAAACATATCTATCTAATGCACTCTCTATACAGCAGTCCCACCCTTATATAAAAAGCCTCATATAAATAGACACATAGACGTTTATATAAACACACCTAAAGCCTCAAATAAACAGCTCATAGAAATGTATCTCGGTCAGAAATATGATCTCTGTATGTCGCGCTGCGTGTCTTTGTCTCAGGAGGCATCTATTCACCTCAACACTCACACCATACTGCCGCCATACTCATTACCGCAACAGGGAACAAAGATCACCGCGACACTCCGCCGATCAGACGACGAAAACAGCCAGAGATCCGCGACTGTATCTGATCTCTGTGATTCAGAGAAAGGCGACGACAAAAGCCGCATCAGAGCCCGCACAGAACCGCAGAAATAACGCGGAAACAGCGCGATACTCACAGGATAGAGACGGCTCTTTCTCCTCGATCTGTGCGCTGCTCTCCAGCTCTGCGTGAGATCTTCCAGCAGCCTGCTCCTCCTCCTGAGGAGCTCTGGAGCTCTCCATCTCCGCAGTGACGCTCTCCTCCCGCAGCTCCGCCCGCGCACGCGAGGAGGAGGAGGAGGCAGCCTCTGGAGGAGCTGAGGAAGATGATGAAGCAGCTTCTGGAGGAGCTGAGGATGAAGATGATGAAGATGAAGCAGCTTCTGGAGGAGCTGAGGATGAAGATGATGATGATGAAGCAGCCTCTGGAGGAGCTGAGGATGAAGATGATGATGATGAAGCAGCCTCTGGAGGAGCTGAGGATGAAGATGATGAAGATGAAGCAGCTTCTGGAGGAGCTGAGGATGAAGATGATGAAGCAGCTTTTGGAGGAGCTGAGGATGAAGATGATGATGAAGCAGCCTCTGGAGGAGCTGATGAAGATGATGATGAAGCAGCCTCTGGAGGAGCTGAGGATGAAGATGATGAAGCAGCTTCTGGAGGAGCTGATGAAGATGATGATGAAGCAGCCTCTGGAGGAGCTGAGGATGAAGATGATGAAGCAGCTTCTGGAGGAGCTGATGAAGATGATGATGAAGCAGCCTCTGGAGGAGCTGAGGATGAAGATGATGATGAAGCAGCCTCTGGAGGAGCTGAGGATGAAGATGATGAAGCAGCTTCTGGAGGAGCTGATGAAGATGATGATGAAGCAGCCTCTGGAGGAGCTGAGGATGAAGATGATGAAGCAGCTTCTGGAGGAGCTGATGAAGATGATGATGAAACAGCTTCTGGAGGAGCTGAGGATGAAGATGATGAAGATGAAGCAGCTTCTGGAGGAGCTGAGGAAGAAGATGATGAAGATGAAGCAGCTTCTGGAGGAGCTGAGGAAGAAGATGATGATGAAGCAGCCTCTGGAGGAGCTGATGAAGATGATGATGAAGCAGCTTCTGGAGGAGCTGAGGATGAAGATGATGATGAAGCAGCCTCTGGAGGAGCTGAGGATGATGATGATGATGATGATGATGAAGTAGCCTCTGGAGGAGCTGAGGATGATGATGATGAAGCAGCTTCTGGAGGAGCCGAGGATGAAGATGATGATGAAGCAGTCTCTGGAGGAGCTGAGGATGATGATGATGATGATGAAGCAGCCTCTGGAGTAGCTGAGGATGATGATGATGATGATGAAGCAGCTTCTGGAGGAGCTGAGGATGAAGATGATGATGAAGCAGCCTCTGGAGGAGCTGAGGATGATGATGATGATGATGATGAAGCAGCTTCTGGAGGAGCTGAGGATGAAGATGAGGATGAAGCAGCCTCTGGAGGAGCTGAGGATGATGATGATGATGATGATGATGAAGCAGCTTCTGGAGGAGCTGAGGATGAAGATGAGGATGAAGCAGCCTCTGGAGGAGCTGAGGATGATGATGATGATGATGATGATGATGAAGCAGCTTCTGTGCAGTACTAGTTATCTCAGCTGTCTGTGGAGTAATAGTTTCTTCAGTCATCTGAGGAGTACTAGTTACCTCAAATGTCTGTGCAGTACTAGTTATCTCAGCTATCTGTGGAGTAATAGTTTCTTCAGTCATCTGAGGAGTACTAGTTACCTCAATTGTCTGTTCAGTACTAGTTATCTCAGCTGTCTGTGGAGTAATAGTTTCTTCAGTCATCTGTGAAGCACTAGTTACCTCAGCTGTCTGTGGAGTAACAGTTTCTTCAGTCATTTGAGGAGTACTAGTTACCTCAATTGTCTGTGCAGTACTAGTTATCTCAGCTATCTTTGGAGTAATAGTTTCTTCAGTCATCTGTGAAGCACTAGTTACCTCAGCTGTCTGTGGAGTAATAGTTTCTTCAGTCATCTGAGGAGTACTAGTTACTTCAATTGTCTGTGCAGTACTAGTTATCTCAGCTGTCTGTGGAGTAATAGTTTCTTCAGTCATCTGAGGAGTACTAATTACCTCAATTGTCTGTGCAGTACTAGTTATCTCAGCTGTCTGTGGAGTAATAGTTTCTTCAGTCATCTGAGGAGTACTAATTACCTCAATTGTCTGTGCAGTACTAGTTATCTCAGCTGTCTGTGGAGTAATAGTTTCTTCAGTCATCTGAGGAGTACTAGTTACCTCAATTGTCTGTTCAGTACTAGTTATTTCAGCTGTCTGTGGAGTAATAGTTTCTTCAGTCATCTGTGAAGCACTAGTTATCTCAGCTGTCTATGGAGTAATAGTTTCTTCAGTCATTTGAGGAGTACTAGTTACCTCAATTGTCTGTGCAGTAATAGTTACCTCAGCTGTCTGTGGAGTAATAGTTTCTTCAGTCATCTGAGGAGTACTACACTGAACAAAATTATAAACGCAACACTTTTTTTGCCTCCATTTTTCATGAGCTGAACTCAAAGATCTAAGACTTTTTCTATGTACACAAAAGGCCTATTTCTCTCAAATATTGTTCACAAATCTGTCTAAATCTGTGTTAGTGAGCACTTCTCCTTTACTGAGATAATCCATCCACCTCACAGGTGTGGCACATCAAGATGCTGATTAGACAGCATGATTATTCCACAGGTGTGCCTTAGGCTGGCCACAATAAAAGGCCACTCTAAAATGTGCAGTTTTATCACACAGCACAATGCCACAGATGTCGCAAGTTTTGAGGGAGCGTCCAATTGGCATGCTGATTGCAGGAATGTCCACCAGAGCTGTTGCCCATGAATTGAATGTTCATTTCTCTACCATAAGCTGTCTCCAAAGGCGTTTCAGAGAATTTGGCAGTAAATCCAACCGGCCTCACAACCGCAGACCACGTGTAACCACACCAGCCCAGGACCTCCACATCCAGCATCTTCACCTCCAAGATCATCTGAGACCAGCCACCCGGACAGCTGCTGCAACAATCGGTTTGCATAACCAAAGAATTTCTGCACAAACTGTCAGAAACCGTCTCAGGGAAGCTCATCTGCATGCTCGTCATCCTCATCGGGTCTCGACCTGACTGCAGTTCGTCGTCGTAACCGACTTGAGTGGGCAAATGCTCACATTTGATGGCGTCTGGCACTTTGGAGAGGTGTTCTCTTCACAGATGAATCCTGGTTTTCACTGTACAGGGCAGATGGCAGACAGCGTGTATGGCGTCGTGTGGGTGAGCAGTTTGCTGATGTCAACGTTGTGGATCAAGTGGCCCATGGTGGCGGTGGGGTAATGGTATGGGCAGGCGTATGTTATGGACAACGAACACAGGTGCATTTTATTGATGGCATTTTGAATGCACAGAGATACTGTGACGAGATCCTGAGGCCCATTGTTGTGCCATTCATCCATGACCATCACCTCATGTTGCAGCATGATAATGCACGGCCCCATGTTGCAGGGATCTGTTCACAATTCCTGGAAGCTGAAAACATCCTAGTTCTTGCATGGCCAGCATACTCACCGGACATGTCACCCATTGAGCATGTTTGGGATGCTCTGGATCGGTGTATACGACAGCGTATTACTTTCTTTTTGTGTACATAGAAAAAGTCTTAGACATTTGAGTTCAGCTCATGAAAAATGGGGGCAAAAACAAAAGTGTTGCGTTTATAATTTTGCTCAGTGTAGTTACCTCAATTGTCTGTGCAGTACTAGTTACCTCAGCTGTCTGTGGAGTAATAGTTTCTTCGGTTGTCTGTGCAGTACTAGTTACCTCAGTCATCTGTGGAGCACTAGCTACCTCAGTTACTAAAGATGTCTGTGAAATATTGCGGCTAAGCGGAATATTGACTAGAATTGTTCGACCAATCAGTGAACACCACAGCTGAACGATGTAACGAGGGGCCAATCGGGAAGCAGAAGCGTGCTAAGCCCCGCCCATCAGTGGCTTGTCCGTGCCTCTTTTCTCGTGCTCTCTTTGTGATGTGTTCTTTCAGTGTGCTTTATGTTAGAGTTTAACCTCATTAAAAGTGCACCACAGTAAACACACATAAACACACACACTAAAATTATGCTTTCTGTACGTACCGAAACTGAGCAGATTGCTTATATAATCTGAGCAGCACTGATAGTTTTGAATACTCCTGATGCTTTTATTTTTTTTCACTCTATTGTATTATTTGTTTGATATTACATTTAAAAAAAAAAGAAAAAGAAAGAAATTTTGTGAAGCTGTGTATATGTGTTTGGTGTAGTATGTTGTGCTGTGTAGACAGAACTATATATAAATGTAAGTATATCCCACATGTGCTACACATACACTCACTGGCCACTTTATTAGGTACACCTTGCAAGTACAGGGTTGGACCCCCTTTTTCCTTCAGAACTGCCTTAATTATTCATGGCATAGATTCAACAAGGTGTTGGAAACATTCCTCAGAGATTTTGGTCCATATTGAGACGATAGCATCACTCAGTTGCTGCAGATTTGTCGGCTGCACATCCATGATGCGAATCTCCCGTTCCACCATGTCCCAAAGGTGCTCTATTGGATTGAGATCTGGTGACTGTGGAGGCCATTTGAGTAAAGTGAACTCATTGTCATGTTCAAGAAACCAGTCTGAGATGATTTGAGCTTTGTGACATGGTGCATTATCCTGCTGGAAGTAGCCATCAGAAGATGGGTACACTGTAGTCATAAAGGGATGGACATGGTCAGCAACAATACTCAGGTAGGCTGTGGCGTTTAAACGATGCTCAATTGGTACTAAGGGGCCCAAAGTGTGCCAAAAATATCCCCCACACTATTACACCACCACCAGCAGCCTGAACCACTGAGATAAGGCAGGATGGATCCATGCTTTCATGTTCTTAACTCCAAATTCTGACCCTACCATCTGAATGTTGCAGCAGAAATCGAGACTCATCAGACCAGGCAATGTTTTTCCAATCTTCTATTGTCCAATTTTTGTGAGCCTGTGTGAATTGTAGCCTCCGTGTCCTGTTCTTAGCTGACAGGAGCAGCACCCGGTGTGGTCTTCTGCTGCTGTAGCCCATCTGCTTCAGGGTTCGATGTGTTGTGTGTTCAGAGATGCTATTCTGCGTACCTTGGTTGTAACGAGTGGTTATTTGAGTTACTGTTGCCTTTCTATCATCTCTAACCAGTCTGCCCATTCTCCTCTGACCTCTGACATCAACAAGGCATTTTCGTCCACACAACTGCTGCTCACTGGATATTTTCTCTTTTTCTGACCATTCTCTGTAAACCCTAGAGATGGTTGTGTGTGAAAATCCCAGTAGATCAGCAGTTTTTGAAATACTCAGACCAGCCCGTCTGGCACCAACAACCATTCCACCTTCAAAGTCACTTAAATCCCCTTTCTTCCCCATTCTGATGCTCGCTTTGAACTTCAGCAAGTTGTCTTCATCACATCTAGATGCCTAAATGCATTGAGTTTCTGCCATGTGACTGGCTGATTAGCAATTTGTGTTACCAAGCAATTGAACAGGTGTACCTAATAAAGTGGCCGGTGAGAGTATGTCTCATAGGTCATGTTTCCAAAACGTGCGCATGCCATCTGTATGTATGTGTAGTAATATGCACATGTATGATCTATGAATGCTGGTGATTTGTCTTGAGCAGTTCGTATAATACTTTATAGCACACTAGTGAGGCAGTGAGCAGCACATCTCATAAACATCTGCATGGTTCTGCATACTCAGATGGCAGATGCTCTTGGGTTACTGAGTGCTGCTGTGCCTGTCATTCAATCACACTCACACACACACTCACTCTCACACACACACACACACACACACTCACTCACACACACACACACTCACTCACGCACACACACACACTCACACACACACACTCACAAACACACACTCACTCACACACGCTGCTGGGAATAAGGGAGTGAAAGAGGTATTCCCTTAATTACCTAATTTGCTTAAAGTGACACTTTCTCAGTGATTTTCTATGGTTATCAATCTGCTCTTGTAAGAGACAGACGTCTTGGTTGTGATGGTCAGGATGACTGACTGCATATTAAAGTCTATCATGAAACAGCTGTTCAGAATAAAAGCCAAAGTGATGAAAGCGCAGCATCAGCTGTAGACTCTCAGTAATATGAGCCCTGGCGCATTATTAAAGAGAGAGATCACTGAAAATCCTGTTGTCATCGACTCTCAGAACTGTGTGGGGCAAAAGAAGACACTTTGAAGAATGCTTCAGCAGTTTCTGTCTAACATCACTGAGCCTCACAGATTTTCACTGTGCATGAGGGTGCGTGAATGATGTTTTTGTGTGAACAGTCCACTCAGAGCCGTCTCAGTAGAGCAGACAGTGTGCGATTGAGACGCTTCTTCTGCACTGGGCCTCACGCTCGCTGTGATAAGAGACCAAAATAAACAGAGCATCTGTCAGAGCTCTCAAGTGTGAGGACTGGGGCTCTCGGAGGGTCTTCACTATAGCCCCACGTCAACATGGAAATCATCAGATGCCACAGTCACTGTTCTCAGTGTATGATCTGTCACGCATTACACCAGCGACTCAACACAAGTCCAGATAGGAAAACCAGAAAAACATCATCCACGCATGTTTCTGTCTGTGTGATGAAGTGCGCAGTGCTTATTTTTCAGGGGGGTAAAGGGTGTAAGTAGCGCAGGTATATTTGTAGCAATAGCCAACAATACATTGTATGGGTCAAAATTATCCATTTTTCTTTTATGCCAAAAATCATTAGGATATTACAGTTTTTCTTTATTGCTAACACACTAAAACTGATTGATTTGGCCCAATTTTCCAAACCATTCATACAGTTCTTGAAACAAAGACACGTTTCTCAAAACTTTTAATACATTTAACCTGTTTGTACACACGTTCCAATTTGTTCAGTGTTTTCTGCAAAACTCTACACAAAAACGCCATCATTTTGCACAGGTTTAACCATGTTCTCATTTAGAAAACACAAACACACAATATAATTAACTCAAGCATCAAAAAATGAACTCAAACAGCACACATTTATCCATGTGTGAACATTCAGTCACAAAACTGACGACACACAGGTCAGAATCTCAGGATGATATGAACAAGAGCACAAGTGATTATGTGTTTTGGAAAATGAATCCTGGTAGTGGGAGACAAAGAGGAATAGGAGGAGAAAAGAAAAATGAAGGGGATGAGGTCAAAGGTCATTTGTTTCTGATGAAATATAAAGCACTACAGTTGACGTTCTTCTGCTTGGACTGATCATGAGGGAAGCTGGACTACAGGCTCATCTACAAGGTTTCAATACTACTGACACATACAATATAATTACAGTACATAGCAGCAGTACTTCAGATTAGAGAACTTTCATTATTCTGTGTACAGTAAATACTGTACACCCTCAAACTCATTACTGTTGAACTGATTTGTAGCCAAGTATTCCTTTCATGTACTGTATTTGTGCAGAACTGAGAGACGACTGTCTAGGGGAGGCAGAGAAGTCTTTTGTCAGAAGACTAAGAAACTGCTATAACAAATAAGGATACTACTGTAATGCAATGTCAGAGGATGCTGAATGAATTTATTTATTCATAATTTATTTATTTCTGTAAATTAACAGACAGTATATTCCAATGTGTGTTTACTGTATATTCAGTTGTTTGGTCTTTTCACTTTTCTCTTCTAGTGCTTTTCATCTACTGTAAGATCTCTTTACAGTAGTGTAATGAAAGTTTATTGCTGAAATTTACTGTATTTGCACCCCTCCATTTATGCTGCCCTAACTAAGATCTGTAAAGGAATCAAGCAGTATTTCTGTTTTCAAATGGCCACTGAATCTCCGTTACCAATGATATCCAGATTTTTGCACTGCATGCAGTTTATCAAACAAATCCAAAGCTCAGTATCTGTCTCTGCTGCTGTGTGAGCGCCACCAAACCACAGCTTCATGTAACTGCAGCGCTGAAGAGTCAGTCTTACTGATGCAGGCCAAAGCCTGATAGAAGTTTAGCTTTTCACTTCTGCTGATTAGATTTAGGCTTCAGAATTCATGAAGGTTGTGTTGTGAATATTATCATGGTGAATAATATGTGTAAAAATCATAAAACTTTGGTCACAGAGCTTATTTTCTGCAATAATCCAAAAGCCAATGGAAAATCTTATTGGCTTTTTGTCAAGGGAAGCGGGCTGATCTTATGGGATGGTCCACAAAAACAGTGTACGTCATCACTGCAGTGCTCCATTAATGTCAGTGATGACAGCATGTTTATGGCACATGTACTCGTTTCCTGTTTCATTAGGACTCTTATTTTGAAAGATATTCACAGACTCTTCTGTTAGGAACTAGATCCGTCTTGAATATGAAGATACGTTTTCATATTGATTGAATATTAATACTTACATCATATGAGTTATTTAGAATCAGCAGCTGAAGTGATAATATCCTGCAGATCCTCATATGGCTCAATATGTCGCCCGTCCCATCGTCCATCCTTCATCTTACCCTGTGGAACCGTGACCTGCAGTCATTCAAAATAATCAATGTTTCCACACACTGATTACTGTGATTATTTTCTGATGCCACTAAAGCCCATGCTTTATCATCTGAAAAATTTCCTAGTATATATTGATGTTTCCCATGGCAGTAAATGTGAGGTCTATAACTTTGAGCTTCTTTTCATATTCATTAGGAAAAAGACAAAAAGAAAGGAAGGGATGATTGTGCGAGGACATCTACAGTCCCTAAAGGAAGAGCATCCTTTTCTGACATATATATCACACTGAGAGAGAGAAGCGTACGCATACTAAAGACAGACTGAGGATAGGGATAGACACAGTGCACAGTCATTCTGTGAACGGAGAGAAGGAATGAGGTGCAGCACAGGTTCATCTGTTTCATATATGATGCATAACAGCATCATCACAGATCAAACAGAGTCAGCTTTGAGCATCTTATTTAGTGAATGTGATCAAACACCAGCACATAAGGCTATCATGAAATCATGGAGATCTTAGAGAAGCAGTGTCTGATAAAAACAGAGTTCCAGTGGATGAAACTACAGAGTTTGTCTTTGTCATCAACTAAACAGGTCCTCTATAGCTATAGTCGCAGGAGAGATGTTGGGTCCTGTCTCTGGACGTTCTGGACCTCTCTCTTGCTGAAGACTTCATCCTCTCTCTGCTCTCTTCCTCTGGCCGTATCTCTCGTGTTTGTTTTGGTTCCTCTGTTGTACACATGCATCCACCGCAGCCGCTCGCTCGTTGCTCCCTCTTTCTCATACTTCTGTTTCTGCCATGTTTATGTAACTGGTTGTTGGTGAAATAAACAGACGAACAGCAACTGCTGGTTTGTGCTTTTAATATGACAAGATAAAATATCTGTATTACAGCGTGTGACGTCACCCTCTTAAATTCCTATGAAGCAAATGTCATATGCAATGAAATTAACACGTGCTTCAAGGTTCAAGGACGACACAGAAAACTAATCGTAACATTATTTCAAGTCAAAGCATGCAAATAACATATAAATATGATTCAAAAGAAAAATCTAAGTATAAAAATGAGTTTTAAAGCAAAGATGACATTAGATTAATCAGAGAAACCCACCTCTGAAAGGGAAGAGGAGGAGCAAAGACAGGAAGTTAACATTAGTACTTCAGGTATGCATTTGAAATTTTTTGTGTAATTCTAAATATGAAACTGTAACGTGGGGTTTGGGTTTTGTTTGGGTCTGTTTCATGTTCATGTTTTCTTGACTTTTATTTTGGAGTTTTGTCATAGTCCCTGTTTGTGTCATGCTTCCCTTGCCCTTATGTATTCCTGCCATTGGTTGCTTTAGTTCATGTGTCATGTTCTGATTGGTTGTCCTAGTCATGTGTCTTGTTTCCCATAGGTTTGTTCATGTCATGTGACCCTCTTTGATTGCTATAAGTAGCCATGTCCTTGCCTTGTTCCTTGTCGTGTATTGATGTTGTAACCTGCTGTTGGTGAGTGTAGTCCGTTCAAGCCATTCCAAGTCTGTCTCTGTTCAAGTCTGTCTCTGTTCAAGTCAAATCATCTGTTTGGACTTGACTTGAAACCCCCTGAATTTCGTGTAGTGCATTCGCACGGGATAAGCGAAGCCTGTGATTTTACTTGAATTTACTGACTTATCACCTGGATGTCAAGGCTTTGAGAGTCCCGTTTTATGGAATTAAAAATAAAAGAAACTAATATAGTTTCGTGCCCTGTGTCATTTACATTTCACCAGGTTAAAATAATATCTCAAGCTTTATGCTTGATTTATTTGTAACACGTTAACCTCAAAACCTTTTCAGCTTTCTCTTTCTGCAAATTGTATGGTGTAGCGATATGACTTCTCCCAAAATACTATCAAACACTCCAACACAGCTCCATTCTTCGTGAAAGATGGATAAAAAGGAGCACGGGAAACAAAAACCTTGAAAAACGATATACAACCCGCCAAATGCTGCCAAATCACAGAGAAGCCGATTCGCACGGGACTAATATTATCACAGGACCTCGGTGTTCGGCGAAATATGGTAGGTCATTTGCGTGGGAATTTTTACTTTACAAATTACAGACATGGCCGATTCGCACGGGATTAAGATCACAGACAACATCCACAATTATTACAGATGACTGGAGGTCACCAGATAATACTAATCCCGTGCGAATAGGGCTTTAGTGTGATTTGAGACACAGACGGTGTGTGTGTTGATATCTTATCTGGCCTTATAATTTTTATTATGTATATATATGTGTGTGTGTGTGTGTTCAGCTGCTCTGTAAACCTCTTGTCCAGTAATGACAAACGGCTCTGATTGGTCACTTTTCAGCGCCGTGAAAAATAATGAGCATCACGTGACAGCAGTCCCTGTGCTGATGTGGATAGCAGTCTAGATCATAATTTATGAAAACCGTCATGAATAAATGTTACTAGACCTCCAGTTAAAACTTACAATGACAATTAAAACAAGAAAATTATTATACTCCATATTTGACTAATTAGAGAGATCTTCCCCCATACGGAAATGTAATATATGTGCATATACGAAATACACATATATGCAATGCATGTTTTATATTTGCCCTATTCATATATGAATCCTATTAGAAAATGGAACAATTTCATGAATTGGCATATAAGTCTACCCCATACAAAAATATGTTTATGTATGTATAATACATTTATTGCCATATATGGAATGTATATAAATGTGTTATATACAAATCAGACATATGCATAGCAAATTATTTACATATATGTGACGTGTCACTTATATATGACAATCTTTTAATTATGAAATGTATGGTTTCATATATTTGATCTTTGAATATGTGATCTTTGATCTTTAAAATGATCTTTTAATAGAGGTTGTATGTATCTACAAAGTTGCAGTGCATTGCTCATTTCATGCCTTAAGCCTAAAATGTTAAATGGTGCAATAAGCTACAAAAAGTAACATCTATTTAAACAGTCTTTATTTAAATAGAAAAAAACAAAAAACAATCTTATTGAGTTGCACAATCAAAAAGAAAAAAAGAAACAATTACATATATAACTGATGAAAACACTGAACAGGCATAAGAAACAGAACATCAACCAATTGTAGTGGTTCAGCTAAAGGTCTACAGTTTTGTATTCACACAGCTTGGGTAGTTTTTGGTTTATTTGCCATCCCCAAGAGGCCCCCGGTGAAGACTTTTCTGGATCACTGCATCTGTAAGAAATTAGTAAAAGTTAGGTTTTTATAATATAATTACAATAAATTGATTTACTAGGCCCAGAATTACGTTTACACTTAAATGTATCATATTAAAAATTTAATTGTCTGAACCCTATATGTATTTCAGGAAGTGCTCAACATTTAAAAGCAATTTTTAACGTTGGTAGTGTTGGGTGGTACAGTAAACTAAACATGATTTTAGTCAATATGGTGTTAAATATATACATTTAATCTGCTTAAGTCTTGCAATCCAACACTCTACCAGTTTAATTTTGCTTTTAAGTTAGAACTGTGCCTATGTCTTAAAAGTGTTTAACTACATATAAGATAGCAAATACACTACTCACAAAAAGTTAGGGATATTTGACTTTCAGCTGAAATTTATGAAAAATGTAAAACGTTCATGCTACAGTGATATTAAATAAAAGTAGGGCATTTAAGAAGAAGTATGCAGTGTTCATTTCTTCATCTCAATTTATTGAAACAAAAGCTAACAACAGTGGTGGGTATATCACAACAAATAATGTGGCATGAGGCATGGTATCCCACTCTTCTTGAAGGGCTGCCCTCAGGTCACTGAGTTCTGGGGTTCAGGTGTGTCTAGTCAATACAGAGCTGGCCTACACCTTGTGAATGGTACTGTGACAAGCCAATACTACCTGAATAACATCATTAATCCAGTCATTGTGCCTCTGCATGAGCAACACAGGCCTGATTTCATCTTCATGGACGACAAGCCCCAGCTCATCGAGGTCGCTTCATCAGGTAACGGCTGCTGGAGGCTGGGGTACCTCAAATGGAGTTGCCTGCACGTTCTCCACACCTGAATCCCATAGAAAACCTATGGGATCAGCTGAGTGTCGTGCAGAGGGTCGTAACCCTGCACCCCAGAACCTCAGTGACCTGAGGGCAGCCCTTCAAGAAGAGTGGGATGCCATGCCTCAGCAGACAATAAGTCGAATGCCATGCCTCAGCAGACAATAAGTCGACTTGTGAACAGCAGGAGACATCGTTGTCAAGCTGTAATTGATGCTCAAGGACACATGACAAGTTATTGAGACACTGACATTTTTGTTGTGGTATAGCCACCACCGTTTGTTTGAGATGAAGAAATTACCACTGCATGCTTCTACTTAAATGCCCTACTTTCATGATATAATTTCACTGTAGCATGAACTTTTTACATTTTCCATAAATAACTTTTTGTGAGTAGTGTATATTGAGTATTAAAACATAGTTGGTAAAGATTATTGAAAAGACTGTAGAATACTAATTAAGTAATAATTATAAGTTGTAGTTGTAAAATATTCCCAGATACCA
>CM077243.1:32631348-32633848 GCA_039654775.1 Spinibarbus caldwelli | reverse complement strand
TAAGATCCACTTCCATTTTTTAAGACGTCCTTCGATTTTTTCTAAAACATTGTCCCAATTTTTACACACAAATGAATTCTCTCCTAAAAACACACCAAGATACTTAAAACCACCCTTAACCCAAGATAACCCATTGGGTAAAACAGTCTTTTTAACTAACTCAACACCAAAAGCTATGGCTTCACTTTTCCCCCAGTTGATTTTTGCAGATGACAAAACACTGAAATCATTTATACATTCAACAAGAATATTAATATCACCTTGATTCTTGACAAAAATAACCACATCATCAGCATAGGCAGATAATTTAAAAACTGAATTACAGCCAGGAAAGGTTACCCCTGGAAGAAGCCTTCTTAGTTTATTTAGGAAAGGTTCAATAGCTAATGAGTAAAGCATCCCAGAGAGAGAACAACCCTGCCTAATTCCCCTCTGAACCTTAAAAGGAGCACTTAAACCCCCATTAATCTTTAATAAACTCTCAATATCTCTGTATAAAACCTGGATCATGACTATAAAACTTGGACTAAAACCAAACACTTCCAACGTTTGCCACAAGTATTGATGTTCAACTCTGTCAAACGCCTTTTCTTGGTCTATTGAAATTAAACCAAGTTCACAACCCAAAGATTTAGAGAGGTCCAAAACATTGCGAATTAAAATAATATTGTCCGACATCAACCTGTTAGGAATACAGTAGGTCTGGTTCACATGTATAATTTGCTCCATTGCTTTTTTCAATCTCATAGCTAATACTTTTGATAGCAGCTTATAATCAGTCGACAATAAAGCCACTGGTCGCCAATTTTTAATCTCTTGCAGATCACCTTTTTTAGGAAGAAGAGTAAGAATCGCCCTCCTACAGCTTAGTGGTAAAAATCCTTTTTCGAGGCTGTTCATTAGCACAAGTGACAAGTCTTTGCCAATTTCTTTCCAAAAAACTTTATAAAAGTCCACGGGAAGCCCATCAATACCTGGAGCCTTGCCACTCTCTAGGCTCTGTAGTGCTGTGTACAATTCAGCTTCAGAGATTGGACCACCCAGCTCTATATTAGTCTCCTCTGAAACCTGTGGTAAGCCCTCATAAAAGGACTGTGCTACTTCTAGTATCTCTTGAGACTCTTTCTTAAACAGTTTTTCATAAAAGTCAACAGCACATTCCCGAATCTCTGCAGATTCATGTAGTAATTGTCCAGTGTTGTCTCGCAAAGAATGCATGAGTCTCTTTTGCCCATTCTTTCGTTCTAGGGCAAAGAAAAAATGAGAAGGAGCATCCATTTTAACTATGTTTTGAAAACGTGAACGAACCAAAGCACCTTGAGCAGAAAAACCTAACAGGTTGGACAAAGCTATTTTTTTCCTTTTGAGAACTTTAATGTGTTCTCTTTCTCCTGTGGAGTCTGACAGCTCTTGCAGCTCCAATATTTCACTCTCTAAATCTTTCATTGATCTGGTAATATCTTTTGTAACATTTAAAGTATATTGTAAACAAAGCTGTTTGATTTTACTCTTTCCTATATCCCACCACTGCTGCAAAGAAACATATTCAGATTTTGTATTTTTAAAACCATCCCAAAAAACCTTAAAAGTATCTCTAAAAACATTGTCATCAAGCAAAGCAACATTGAAATGCCAAAAAGCACTATTACATTTCACATCTTTGATAAAAATAGAACATTGAACAAAAGAATGATCAGAAATACCAACAGGATGTATTGAACAATTTCTCAAAACATTAGTTTGATGTTTGAAACAATAAAATCTATCCAGTCTAGCTAAAGACAGATAATTATCCTTAACATGAGCCCAGGTATATTGGCGCTGGGAAGGATAAAAAAACCTCCAAACATCACATAAACTATTTGATTCAATTAATTTGATTAAACATTTTTTGCTGGGACCATGAGGTTCTATGTGATTCCTATCAACACAAGCAGCAGTACAGTTGAAATCCCCCCCCAAGATCATATAACAATCATCAGGACAATTCCTTATCACATTATTTAAAATATTAAGAAAAATCACCCTTTCAATTCCCACAGTTGGAGCATACACATTAATAAAAATCAATTTTACATTTTCAAAGCAAGCATATATCTTTAACAACCGTCCCTTAATAATTTCCTCAATATTGAAAGAAATTGGTATAAAATCTTTAGCAAACAAGATCCCAACTCCACCACTGTTATTGCTCTTATGACTAAGACACACTTCCCCATCCCATTCCTTCTTCCAATCTGCTTCATTATCTACTGTACTATGTGTTTCTTGCAAGAATACCACATTAAGTTGTCTCACTTTCATTAGATTAAAAAGAGCAGCTCTCTTCACATCCTCCCTGGCACCATTAATATTTAGAGACCCTAGCTTTACTTCACACATGTTAATTGAATAAATACATTGGGATTGCCATTTAAACAAACCAGAGAAAATAACACATAAAAAAGAAAAAAACAAAAGAAAATTAACCATCATTGACTATTTGCGATCTAACTTTGAT
>CM077243.1:32556348-32623848 GCA_039654775.1 Spinibarbus caldwelli | reverse complement strand
TTCTTTTTTCTCTCGAACACCTGGCATCCCCCGCAAAACGGTTCTCAACTCGTCCGCCTGCTGAACATCTGCGCAACAGACCGTTCGCCAGTGAGACGTTCGTGCTGACCTATAGCATGCATATATTTCATGAAAAATCTTCTGTTATGAGCTTGCCGCACATTTACATTTGAAATAACGAACTTAAGCATGCAAAAAACGCGACATGTGAACGGACCCTCTGCTATCACAAGACCGAATGCGATGCATGTGTTTTCTTTCTGTCAGCTGTCCTGAGATGCGAGAGAAAGTCTTGAATCAGTGTGCAGTAGCTCTTGTAGTGCAGACGAGATGCGCCGATGTGAAGCCGCTTTGAGAAAATGAAAGAGAGAAAACGCCGTACAGCTGAATCACTCACGCTGTTTTAAAATGACTGATTTAATCTGATATTTTGTGTGGATTTATTTACTTATCTAACCTACATGCTATATTCAATAAATGTTTGCAGGAATTTCCCTCATTATAAACTTGAAAGCTGCGGGAATGAGTAAAACTATGCGATATACACACAAATTCAGGACCTGTTTAAATATAACTCTATTATACAGAGATTTGTGAAATAAAATTCCATGACTTTTACAAAACTTTTCCAGGCCTGGAAATTGCCGTTTTAAAATTTCATAGCTTTTCCAGGTTTTTCATGACCGTACGAACCCTATAAAAGCAACTGATGCACGCTTTCAATCACTAAAGATTGGTCCTCTCCTTCCTCTAATCACATGCCGGATCCGTTACACCGCTTTATTCCGGGACCTCGCAACTTACTAATTAAGCACTGGGCTACCTTATTAAAAGTGTTGCTCTTAACAGACCTGTGTGTTTTGTATCACTAGTGCAGTGTCTGTTCTCGGAGCATATAAGCCCTGCCCGAGTGAGGCTCGCGCTGTTCTGAAGATTATTAAAAGTTTATTAATTCTGAACGTGTCGCGTGTCCATATTGCACCAAAATGTGACACTGCACTCCCTTGGGTCCGCAGCAACACACCTGCCACGCGTGAAGTCGATTGGATGAACGGTTCTCGACATAATAAAAATGCAAACAGACAGACAGACGCACAGAGATTCTTGCCTTTATTAGAGAGAAGAATATGTTCAGCCCCCTCCCTCCGAAGCTTCGAATATTCGGTGTTGATACTACCGAAGCTTCGAAGCTCAAAAAAATGGTATTCAGACCAGCCCTACCTGGAATATGAACGCAATGCGCTAAATGCTGAAGTGTTTTCTTTGTAATGGTTTTCTATGTGAAAACACTTCATGTGAAACACATTGTGTTTATATTCTGGATTCATTAGCTTGCCTGTACAAACTATTCATCATCAATAAGGTGTGTACTGAATTTGGCCTTTTACTATCACTAATACATTACTTCTAAACACACCTCATAAGAATGTGTTTTGTCCTCCAGGTGGGCATTCCTGTAAGATTGTGACATCATGTTAAAACTATGTTGTTTGGTCTTTAATAACGTTTGCAGAACATTAGGGAAAAAAAATGCTCATACATCACTCATGGAACATTCGTTTTCTGAAACTTTTAAACTTTGGTACATCTTGTTTCAGAATTTCAGAGAACATTGTAAACTAACATTTCCATATGTTTACAAAAGGATAAAATGGAACGTTTCTCTAACGTTTGCATAGCAAAGGGAAAAAAAAAAATAAAAACTGGACATTCAGAGAACATTCTAAACTAATGTACCCATACTGTTTGCAAAATGATAAAATGGAACACAAGATTAAAAAAACTGGACATTCAGAGAACATTCAGAATAATGTTTTCATGACTCACTGGGAACGTTAGCGAAATGTTTTTGGAACATGTTTTAGTTCTCTGTGGAGTAACACTGCTCACTGTAAAACACCTGTTACTCCAGAGAGATGCTGTAATCATCCCATCATTCCCTGCAGGTCGAGCCATCAGATAATATTGAAAATGTCAAGGCAAAGATCCAGGACAAAGAAGATGAGATACAGGACAGTTAGACCGCTCTCCTGTGTGTGTCTGTGCTGAGCAGTGTTTCCCATACACTGTTATTTGTGGCGGCCTGTCACAATATCAGAACTGACCGCCACAAATAGATTTTCCAAAAGGCTTTGACTTCCTTGAATAAACATGAGCACAGCATGTTTCAAAATTGAAACACGGTGCGGGAGTTTTTATATCACTGTATTTTTGAAGGAAACCGACTGTCTTCAGAAAATTATGGATGTCATTTTCATTTCATCTTGCATGTAATGTCTGATAAAGCAGCGTTTGTGAGCGGATCTCTGCTTTGTGTACAGCGTTACCGGGGAAACCTCGCTCTCTCCCGCCTCCTGCTGGCAGAGAATTAATTTGCATATATGCGGCACACATAGAGTGTAAGTCTGTGGGAAACACTGCTGAGTGTGTGTGTGTGTCTGTATCTCTGTGCTGAGCGTGTGTGTGTGTGTGTCTGTATCTCTGTGCTGAGCGTGTGTGTCTGTTTCTCTGTGCTGTGTGTCTGTATCTCTGTGCTGAGCGTGTGTGTGTGTGTGTGTGTGTGTGTGTATCCCTGTGCTGAGCGTGTGTGTGTCTGTTTCTCTGTGCAGAGCGTGTGTGTGTGTCTGTTTCTCTGTGCTGAGCGTGTGTGTCTGTATCCTTGTGCTGAGTGTGTGTGTGTGTGTCTGTATCTCTGTGCTGAGTGTGTGTTTGTGTGTCTGTATCTCTGTGCTGTGTGTGTGTGTGTATCCCTGTGCTGAGCGTGTGTGTGTGTCTGTATCTCTGTGTTGAGTTGAGCGTGTGTGTGTGTGTGTGTGTCTGTTTCTCTGTGCTGAGCGTGTGTGTGTGTGTGTGTGTGTGTGTGTGTGTGTGTATCTCTGTGCTGAGCATGCGTGTGTGTGTCTGTTTCTCTGTGCTGAGCGTGTGTCAGTATCTCTGTGCTGAGTGTGTGTGTCTGTATCTCTCTGCTGAACGTGTGTGTGTGTGTCTGTTTCTCTGTGCTGAATGTGTGTGTGTGTGTCTGTTTCTCTGTGTTGAGCGTGTGTGTGTGTGTGTGTGTGTGTGTGTGTCTGTTTCTCTGTGCTGAGTGTGCGTGTGTGTGTCTATCTCTGTGCTGAGTGTGCGTGTCTGTTTCTCTGTGCTGAGCGTGTGTGTGTGTGTCTGTTTCTCTGTGCTGAGCGTGCGTGTGCGTGTGTCTGTTTCTCTGTGCTGAGTGTGCATGTGTCTGTATCTCTGTGCTGAGCGCGTGTGTGTGTGTGTCTGTTTCTCTGTGCTGAGCGTGTGTGTGTCTGTATCACTGTGCTGAGCATGCGCGTGTGTGTGTGTGTGTGTGTGTGTGTGTGTGTGTCTGTACCTCTGTGCTGAGCGTGTGTGTGTGTCTGTATCTCTGTGCTGAGAGTGTGTGTGTGTCTGTTTCTCTGTGCTGAGCGTGTGTGTGTGTCTGTTTCTCTGTGCTGAGCATGTGTGTGTGTCTTTCTCTGTGCTGAGCGTGCGTGTGTGTGTCTGTATCTCTGTGCTGAGCGTGCGTGTGTGTGTCTGTTTCTCTGTGCTGAGCGTGTGTGTGTGTGTCTGTATTCCTGTGCTGAGCGTGTGTGTGTGTGTCTGTATTCCTGTGCTGAGCGTGCGTGTGTGTGTGTCTGTTTCTCTGTGCTGAGCGTGTGTGTCTGTATCTCTGTGCTGAGCATGCGTGTGTGTGTGTGTGTCTGTATCTCTTTGCTGTGCGCGTGTGTGTCTGTTTCTCTGTGCTGAGCGTGCGTGTGTCTGTATCACTGTGCTGAGCGTGTGTGTGTGTGTGTGTGTGTCTGTATCTCTGTGCTGAGAGTGTGTGTGTCTGTTTCTCTGTGCTGAGCGTGTGTGTGTGTGTCTGTATTCCTGTGCTGAGCGTGTGTGTGTGTGTCTGTATTCCTGTGCTGAGCGTGCGTGTGTGTGTGTCTGTTTCTCTGTGCTGAGCGTGTGTCTGTATCTCTGTGCTGAGCATGCGTGTGTGTGTGTGTGTGTCTGTATCTCTTTGCTGTGCGCGTGTGTGTCTGTTTCTCTGTGCTGAGCGTGCGTGTGTCTGTATCACTGTGCTGAGCGTGTGTGTGTGTGTGTGTGTGTGTCTGTATCTCTGTGCTGAGAGTGTGTGTGTCTGTTTCTCTGTGCTGAGCGTGTGTGTGTGTGTGTGTCTGTTTCTCTGTGCTGAGCGTGTGTGTGTCTGTTTCTCTGTTTCTCTGTGCTGAGCGTGTGTGTGTCTGTTTCTCTGTGCTGAGCGTGTGTGTGTGTGTCTGTATCCCTGTGCTGAGCGTGCATGTGTGTGTGTCTGTTTCTCTTTGCTGAGCGTGTGTGTGTGTCTGTTTCTCTGTGCTGAGCGTGTGTGTTTCTGTTTCTCTGTGCTGAGCATGCGTGTGTGTCTCTGTTTCTCTGTGTTGAGCGTGTGTGTGTGTGTCTGTTTCTCTGTGCTGAGTGTGCGTGTGTGTGTCTATCTCTGTGCTGAGTGTGCGTGTGTGTGTCTGTTTCTCTGTGCTGAGCGTGTGTGTGTGTGTCTGTTTCTCTGTGCTGAGCGTGCGTGTGCGTGTGTCTGTTTCTCTGTGCTGAGTGTGCATGTGTCTGTATCTCTGTGCTGAGCGCGTGTGTGTGTGTGTGTCTGTTTCTCTGTGCTGAGCGTGTGTGTGTCTGTATCACTGTGCTGAGCATGCGTGTGTGTGTGTGTGTCTGTACCTCTGTGCTGAGCGTGTGTGTGTGTGTCTGTATCTCTGTGCTGAGAGTGTGTGTGTGTCTGTTTCTCTGTGCTGAGCGTGTGTGTGTGTCTGTTTCTCTGTGCTGAGCATGTGTGTGTGTCTGTTTCTCTGTGCTGAGCGTGCGTGTGTGTGTCTGTATCTCTGTGCTGAGCGTGCGTGTGTGTCTGTTTCTCTGTGCTGAGCGTGTGTGTGTGTGTCTGTATCCCTGTGCTGAGCGTGCGTGTGTGTGTGTCTGTTTCTCTGTGCTGAGCGTGTGTGTCTGTATCTCTGTGCTGAGCATGCGTGTGTGTGTGTGTCTGTATCTCTTTGCTGTGCGCGTGTGTCTGTTTCTCTGTGCTGAGCGTGCGTGTGTGTGTCTGTTTCTCTGTGCTGAGCGTGCGTGTGTGTGTGTCTGTTTCTCTGTGCTGAGCGTGCGTGTGTCTGTATCACTGTGCTGAGCGTGTGTGTGTGTGTGTGTGTCTGTTTCTCTGTGCTGAGAGTGTGTGTGTCTGTTTCTCTGTGCTGAGCGTGTGTGTGTGTGTGTGTCTGTTTCTCTGTGCTGAGCGTGTGTGTGTCTGTTTCTCTGTGCTGAGCGTGTGTGTGTGTGTCTGTATCCCTGTGCTGAGCGTGCGTGTGTGTGTGTCTGTTTCTCTCTGCTGAGCGTGTGTGTGTCTGTATCTCTGTGCTGAGCATGCGTGTGTGTGTGTCTGTATCTCTTTGCTGCGCGCGTGTGTGTGTCTGTTTCTCTGTGCTGAGCGTGCGTGTGTGTCTGTTTCTCTGTGCTGAGCGTGCGTGTGTGTGTCTGTTTCTCTGTGCTGAGCGTGCGTGTGTCTGTATCTCTGTGCTGAGCGTGTGTGTGTGTGTCTGTATCTCTGTGCTGAGAGTGTGTGTTTGTGTCTGTTTCTCTGTGCTGAGCGTGTGTGTGGGTGTCTGTTTCTCTGTGCTGAGCGTGTGTGTGTGTCTGTCTGTTTCTCTGTGCTGAGCGTGTGTGTGTCTGTTTCTCTGTGCTGAGCGTGCGTGTGTGTGCTAGTATCTCTGTGCTGAGCGTGTGTGTGTGCTAGTATCTCTGTGCTGAGCGTGTGTGTGTGTCTGTTTCTCTGTGCTGAGCGTGCGTGTGTGTTTCTGTTTCTCTGTGCTGAGCGTGCGTGTCTGTTTCTCTGTGCTGAGTGTGTGTGTCTGTTTCTCTGTGCTGAACGTGTGTGTGTGTGTGTCTGTATCTCTGTGCTGAGCATGTGTGTGTGTATGTGTATGTAGCACAGGGATTCCGCTGGACCAGCAGAGGCTGATCTTCGCTGGGAAGCAGCTGGAGGACGGATGAACACTGTGCTGCTTCTCCTCTCACAGAACAGAAACAGAACCCGGCTCGTAGGGTTGGGAATTGAAAATCAATTCCAATTCTAGAATCAGATACTTAAGGTCAGGAATCGCATACTTGTTGTAAAATTAAAATTTAAATTCCACCTGTCAATTCCTGTGTGCCCATCTTTTTTTTTATTTATTTTTTTTTAGGTGGTGAAAAGGGGCTGTTAAAATGTATTTGTCTTTGAATCATTCATTCAAGAGATTCGTTCAAAAACACTGATTCATCCAGTAATGACACAAGTAAATCTTGAGTGAGTCATTGAATCATTCCATTCATAAATTCCATGAGATTGTTTAGTTGTCTAATATTTATTCTTCAGAATTATGAGAGAACTACAACCTCCATTAAAAAAAAAAAAAAAGTTTTTTATCCAGAATGGTGCAGCTATATTTTGCACACAAACAGCTCTTAATTGAGTTCAGTTTTTATGTAGCTGGCTGATTTTTGTTCATGGTATTCAGCAGCAATTAAATGTTTTGCAAAAATAGACAGAATAAATATTTTTGATATCTAAAGGTTTGACTTTAACCACATAGAAATCAAAACTGGGAATGGATAAGAATCGGAATCGACAAGCAGAATTGGAATTGATAAATTTCAAACCATACTCAACCCTGCTGGCTCGTCCTCATCATGTGTGTCCTGTGCGCAGGAGTCCACGCTGCACCTGGTGCTGTGGCTGCGCGGCGGAGCCAAGAAGAGGAAGAAGTCCTACACCACCCCCAAGAAGAACAAGCACAAGAGGAAGAAGGTCAAGCTGGTGGTGCTCAATTACTACAAGGTGAGGCTGAACGCCTCCTAACCGCACGCGTGTGGCGCTCTGTGATCTGATGCGCTGATGATGCTGTGCTGCTGCAGGTGGATGAGAACAGGAAGATCCACCGTCTGCAGCGTGAGTGTCCGGCTGATGAGTGCTGCGCTGGAGTCTTCATGGCCAGCCACTTCGACAGACATTACTGTGGAAAGTGTTGCCTGACCTACCACTTCAACAAACCTGAGAATACATAATCATAAAACACACAGATCATCACCTCTCTAGCACTGCTTTTGTCTCAGGGCATGACATGCTGTCTTTTGTCATTGTTGTCTATGAAAGTTGAAAGTACACTACCAGCCAACAGTTTTTGAACAGTACGATTTTTAATGTTTTTTAAAGAAGTCTCTTCTGCTCACCAAGCCTGCATTTATTTGATCCAAAGTACAGCAAAAACAGTAACATTTTGAAATATTTTTACTATTTAAAATATCTATTTGAATATATTTTAAAATGTAATTTATTCCTGTGAATTTTTAGCATCATTACTCCAGTCTTCAGTGTCACATGATCCTTCAGAAATCATTCTAATATACTGATTTCCTGCTCAAAAAAACATTATTATTATTAATATTATTATTATTATGTTGAAAACAGCTGAGTAGAATGTCTTTGATGAATAGAAAGTTCAGAAGAACAGCATTTATCTGAAATAGAAATCTTTTGTAACATTATAAATGTCTTTATCATCACTTTTGATCAATTTAAAGCAGCTTTGCTAAATAAAAGTATAATTTCTTTCCCTTAAAATACTGACTCCAAGCTTTTGAATGGTATAGTGTATTTCAGATAAATGCTGATCTTTGGGTCATTCTATTCATCAAAAAATCCTGAAAAAAAAAAATTGCTCAATTGTTTTAAATATTAATAATAATGTTTCTTGAGCAGCAAATCAGCATATTAGAATGATTTCTGAAGGATCATGTGACACTGAAGACTGGAGTAATGATGATGAAAATTCAGCTTTGATCACAGCAATAAATTACATTTTAAAATACATTCAAATAGAAAACAGTTATTTTAAATAGTAAAAATATTTTAAAATGTTACTGTTTTTTCTGTACTTTGGATCAAATAAATGCAGGCTTAGTGAACAGAAGAGACTTCTTTAAAAACATTAAAAATCTTACTGTCCAAAAACTTTTGAGTGATAGTGTATGAGATCAGAATGAGTTTGTTTCTTCATCAGGTTTGGAGAAATGTGTCACTGCATCAGTGTCTCAGCAATGGATGCTCTGCAGTGAATGGGTGCCGTCAGAATGAGAGTCCAAACAGCTGATAAAAACATCACAATAATCCACAAGTAATCCACGCCACTCCAGTCCATCAGTTAACATCTGGAGAAGACAAAAGATGAAACAAATCCAGCATTAAGATGTTTTTAACTAAAATATGAGTCCATAATCCATAATAACTCTTCCTCCAGTGAAAAAGTGTTCTGGTCTGAATCAGGAGAGAAATCTGCACAGATCAAGCAGCGTTTACAAGAAAAAACAGCTCTAAACAAATATGTGGCTGGATTTTGATGCGAGAGACAACAGCAGATGCACTTTTTCACTGGAGGAAGAGTTATTATGGATTATGTTAAAAATGTCTTCATGATGGATTTGTGTCTTACAAACACTGGCTAAAAATATGGCATAGGATCAGTAAAGTGATATAATTACAGAATAAAGCATTCTGAGGTGTGTTTGTGAGTAGTGCAGCAGGTGGCGCTGTTTGACAACAGCCTCTAAACCGGAAGTGGAGTCGCGTCCTCTGCTGTGGAGAGAGCGCGCCTGGAGGAAAATTAGAAAAGTACTGCAGCTCTCCATTGATTTATTTAGGTTAAATAACTGCTCCATTTGATAGCTGCTGCTTTATTTTGGTGTATTTTAATCATAGTTCTGATATTAACAGTGTCACTATATGAAATCACCTGTGTGTGTGTGTGTGTGTGTGTGCACACTGTTTTTATATATAAGCTGTTTTTAGACCAACAATGTTTTGAGTTCTGAAAATTACAGTAAGTTTTTATAGCAGAATGAACTCTTATATGTCAAAAGATCAGTGTCCGACTTTACTGTCTGATCATCAAGATCACAGTTATAACACACCCAGATAGCACACGTACGGCTGCAAGATCTGTTAAAGATCTCTCGATCTTGAAAACGTCTGACAGACGTCTTTCAGATGTCAGTACATACATCCTAAATCACAAACGTCAAATAGATGTCTGTTAGATGTCTTTAAGATATCTAAAAGGAAACGTTCTATAGATGTATTGTAGATGAGCAAACACCCTAAAAATACGTCACCGAGATGTAGGTGTGCTATCAGGGCATCAACATGTTTTCATTCTGTTTGTGTAACAGTGAATAAGAATAAGACAGCCATCATGAAGTTTATCACATCGATTTAATTTATGAAAAGAGGAATGAAGCGGTATGTGGCATTCACAGGAGTAACGCTGTCTTTTGGCACGCACACACTCACACACACACACACACACACACACACTCTCTTGTTTCGCTATCCTTGTGGGGACATTCATAGGCGTAATGGTTTTTCTACTGTACAGACCGTATATTCTATTGTCCTACACCAACCCTACACCTAAACTTAGCCCTCACAGGAGACTTTCTGCATTTTTAGATTTTCAAAAAACTTCATTCTGTGTGATTTATAAGCTTCTTTACCCGTGGGGACCTCAATTTAGGACCCCACCGTGACACGAGTCCCCATGAGTCTGTGTGTATTCAGGTTTAAGTCCCCACCTGAATAGAAAAACAGGTACACACACACACACACACACACACACACACACACACACACACACACACACACACTCTCTCTCTCTCTCTCTCTCTCTCTCTCACTCTCACACACACAGAGACACAGACACACACACACACACACACACACACACAGACACACACACACACTCTCACACACACATACAACACATACATAAACATACACTCACACAAACATACACACACTCACACACACACACACACACACAATACATACATAAACATACACTCACACACAAACAACACATACATAAACATACACTCACACACACACAACACACACACACATACATAAACACTCACACACACACACACACACAGAGAGAGAGAGTAGGTCCTTGTGTTTTTGGTGTTTCAGGGTTTGCTCGGGTGTCTTCTGCAGGAGTGTATGAGCGGCACACATGCAGCAGTGATGAAGAGGGAGTGAGACGAGCCCCACAGCAGATTCTTCAGCTTCTCTAAGACTCTTTCTGCTTCCTTGATTCAAGGAAAAGGACGTATTTTCTCTGTTTTCATTGCTGAGGGGTCCGTAATTACAAAAGAGAGAGAAACGGGCTGTTTCTCACGGCAGCAGATTGTAGGATTGTGCCAGTCTTCAGACGATGGTTCTCTCTGATGGAGAGATGGAAACACGTTAGAGGAGAAACACACACAGCTTCACACACTGTCTCAGCACAGTCCAGTCATGCTCATTCATGTGTGATTTCAATCAAATTCATCTGCTTTTTACATGTGGTTTTTCACCATTACTGTGAACTACGGAAAAGATGATGGAGAACTGATCAGAGTTTTTGTTTTTACTCTTTCTGCTGCATCTTCTGAATGGAAGTGTATATAAGAACAATATTTCATGTTAATTTTTATGTGATAATCATGGAGATAGTGTTGTAGCCAAGACCACCTAATCCGAGACCAAGACCAGACCAGCATTGCTCAAATTCATCTAAAGGATCCACATTTACTGCCTGAGAAATGCCTTATTTTTATTTTTATTTTTATTTTTTCAAAACAGTTCTCTTGCTCTTGTGATATTGCTTAATTATATCATATTATAATATAAAAATCCACAGCTCATACACTCAAGCACTTTTTTTTGCAACAATATTTTGAATTTTGTGGGTGTATATATTAATTTTGGTGACATTTTTGACACAGTTCCTCAATAATTTCTGATCCTTTCTAAGGATCTTTCTAAGCTGTAAAATATTTTGGGTGAGTGGAGGGGGGCCATCAAATAGGGGAGCAGTGAAGTCAAACATTTTGAGAGCCAATGATATAAATCAAACAATTTATTTTTGTTATTTAGTTTTTTAATTAGTTATTGATTGCATTTGAAGCAGTAAGTTTTAAATCCAATCACAATGATGGTTGTAAATAAATCAGATAGTTTAGTGATATCCCCGCAGTTGTGGTCTTGAAACAAAATCCAGAGTCCTCTTAGTCTGAGACCAAGACAAGACCGAGTACAAATGCGTTCGAGACCGAGACAAGACCAAGACCATCAAAAGATGGTCTTAAGACCGGTCTCAAGACCCAAGACTGTTCTCGAGTACTGCAACACTACATTGAGACTTTTGAACAGGATCTGCAGCTGTTTTTATAACACTGCTATGTATTGTTTCTATAACATTTATAACTGATAGTTCTCTTTGCTGTGATGAAAGCTGTTGTGATGTCTGATTAGTATTTTTGTGCTGTTTGATCACATCCTCTGTGCTGGCGGGACAATGAAAACATCAAAATAACAGCTACATTTTACATCATCCTGGTTTTTAAAGAGTGATCGCTCATTCAAAAAATAACCTCACCCTACATTTTCACAGGTTATTTCATTTAATTGCATACACTGAAATCTAAACACATATGTCATGCTTTCACTGGCTGTGTAGTTTATTTCTGAGTGGCAGAATTAGCCTTTGTCATGATAAAATGTTTAAAAAAAAACAAAAAAAAAAAAAACAATTTGTTTAGATTTATAGTTTTGATTTTCTCACAGTTTTAGTTTTTTTTTTCATTAAGAAAATATATATTTTGAAAAAGAAAATAGTTTTGAAATTCACAAAATAGTATTTATGAGCAACTTTTCATTTCACTTCAAGTGTTATTTCCCCCAGCAATAATCCACCAAGTGTCTTCTTTAAAAAGAGACCAAACTTAAGTGTGTCTCTAAAGCACTCAAGATTTATGACGGTTGGGAATTTTATTTTCAGGTCTATGCTCTCTACAAGTGGTTAAAAAAAATGGATAATAAATAAGTTATAACTACTGCAAAAATATAATTTAGTACCATAAAATCCCCTAAAAATGCTAAATATTGAATAACAAACCATTGAACTAATATAGTATATCCATTTCACTGAAAAAAAAAAAAGAAAATTCATTTTTGACCACTGTGTGAACAGCAGCAGAGGCTTAATTAAAATTATAAAATTATTAAGATAAATAAATGAGTCAGAGAAAACCCCACTATGAAGTCTGTATGGTGTGTATCACATCAGGACTGATACTCTCCAAAGTGGTGTCCTAAGGTGATGTGGAGGAGACGAATTGTTGAATAAAGTTATTTTTGTTTTCTTTGCACACAAAAAGTATTCTCGCACAAAAAGTATTCTTGCAGTTTCATAAAATTAAGGTTGAACCACCGATGTCCTTACTACCTTTCTGTGCCTTGATTGTGTAAGAACATAATTGATGTAATCAGCATTGTTTACGTTCAGGGGGAAAGTGCACGCGTGAACGTAATCTGCGTAATCAGCGTTGTTTACGCTTAGGGGAAAGCGTTCATATGCATTGTGATACTCTCTAAAATGGCGAAAGATGGTAACTTGGGGGAGAAGAATTGTTAAATAAAGTCATTATTTTTGTTTTCTTTGCACACAAGAAGTATTCTCGTAGCTTCGCAAAACTGAAGTTGAGCCACTGATGTCACATGAACTGTTTTACAGATGTCCTTACTACATTTCTGAACCTGGGAATATTACAGTTGCATTGTTGTCTATGGAAGGGTCAGAGAGCTCTTGGATTTCATCAAAAATATCTTAATTTGTGTTCCAAAGATGAACAAAGGTCTTACGGATTTAGAACATCATGAGGGTGAGTAATTAATGACTCACCCTCATGATGAATTTTCATTTTGGGGTGAACTAACCCTTTAAATCCCAAAATCAGTCTTTTAGTCTATTGTGTTTACTGTTGATGCATGAACAACTCCCATTAAATCACATCACAGTATGCCAAATAATGATGCATTTATCATAGAAAAGCCATTAAATGCCCATAAACTCAAATGATAAATGTTTGCATACAGTGTTGACTATTAAATCTAAAAATAAATGGCAGTTGAGTTTAATAGTTTGGGCACTGAGTTAATTTTAACTGTTAATATTAATGTACCAGCTGACAAGGTTCCCAGTATAGTTTGCAGTAGTAATCGAAGGAGACTTTTTTCCATGCACTAAATCTGAGATTTCTCCAAACTAAACCATATCAAATTAAATCAAGAACTTGTGAATCAGAATCAAATCATGAAAACTTCATAAATAAATAAAGACAACAAAATGAAATAAGTAGGAAAAATAGGCATTTTTAACTTTGCATTTATTTATTTATTGACCAAAATGATAAATGAAGAATAAATGAATGAAAGTCTTACGAGTTTGGAACGACATGAGGGTGAGTAATTATAATGACAGAATTTTCATTTTTGGGTGAACTATCCCTTTAAGGTACAGAATGATTTTTGTTATTTGTGCAAGAAAAAAAAAAGATTTACAGGCACAAGGCCTGGTGGCTAGTTCATCACATCCTCATTGGGACGTGGCGTCAACCAAACAACACTGATCAAGTCCAAGCAGAAACTGGACTGAACACAGAAGAAGAAGAAACCTGTAAAGTTGTCAAAACAACCACTGGCCCTGGAGCCAGAACATCATCAGATCATCAGATCACACTGCTCTCACTCAGCATCTGCTCCCTCTTTGATCCTCATCAGCAGAGCTCCAGCTTGGCCCCGTCCCAAATCACGCCCTAAACCCTGCCGGTCTTCCTCTGAGTCCACACTTTGGTGACGTGATGCCGCTTTGGCTGTTGGGCAGGAGTCTGCTGCGGAGCAAAGGGGGCTCTTCTGAAAGCTATAGTGACCAACGGGACAGCCTACAGTCTCATGAACTTAACGGACACGTGCACGCAGCGGCCATTTTAAGGGCGCAAGACAGTAAGTGCACATGAAGTATGCCATTTAGGACAGGGCCAAACAATTCAGATAACTGTTCACCTGAACATGATCAGTGCCATCATTCACTGACTCCACACACGTCAGTCAAACCGCTGACTTCTTCTGCAGAACATAACAAAAGAGAGATTTTGAAGAACACTGGGAATCAAACAGCATTGGATCCCACTGGAAAAAAAAAACAACAACCTTAAGACACTGTCAAAGTATCTTTAATTTGTTTGGAACAACATGACGGCAAGAAAATGAATAATCAAATGATCATTTTCATGTGTATTTGCCTGACATTCCAACTCTATCATATATGTGACCCTGGACCACAAAACCAGTCATAAGGGTCAATTTTTTGAAATTGAGATTTATACATCATCTGTGAGATTTGTACATCAAAGCTGAATGAATATCTTTCCATTGATGTATGGTTTGTTAGGATAGGACAATATTTGGCTGAGATACAACTATTTGAAAATCTGGAATCTGAGGGTGCAAAAAAATCTAAATATTGAGAAAATCACCTTTAAAGTTGTCCAAATGAAGTTCTTAGCAATGCATATTACTAATCAAAAATTAAGTTTTGATATATTTACGGTAGGAAATTTACAAAATATCTTCATGGAACATGATCTTAATATCCTAATGATTTTTGCAATAAAAGAAGAATCGATCATTTTGACCCTTACATTGCTACAAATATACCTGTGCTACTTAAGACTGCTTTTGTGCTCCAGGGTCACATATAGAGCCATCAGTGGACATACCACAGACTGTGAGAAAGATAGACAGCACTGTAGAAAAAATGAATCCAAACTGTCCCACAAACTCACTTGAACATGTCAGCAAGATTAAAACTGTGTAAAATGATATTCTACACATTTTAAACTTTTTTTTTTTACAAACTCAAAAAGAGTTTGTGATTGATTCGCAAAACATCTAATCAGGAGAAAGAAAAGGCAGTTCCTTTAGCCTCTATTGTGTCTGATTTAAGGTTTATCTGATGACAGCAGCAGCTCATTCAGGTGTAATATACAGATGACAGCACTGAACCAGAACCGCACATCTGTGAGGCCCCGCAAAGAATGAGATGGGGCCCCTCGCTGCAGCACTGATGTCATGAACGAAAATGTGCTTTGCACCTGCTGCAACATTTACATAACTGATTTAACAGCATTTGACATTATTATTGAATAACATTATATAGGCCATATAATGTGCGTATTTGCAGAGCTGTGTAGATTACTTACAAATTGTAATCCGTTACTAAATTACATGATACAAATTGTAGTCAGTAATGTAATACATTCCATTACACATTTTAGGTAATATAATCAGACTACTTTTTGATTACTTTTGACCTAACTCATTTATCAAATTTAAGTATGACAATATATTCCATTTGTTGCAACAACATGAAGTGCATTAAACGTTACGTCAAGGTTTCCCAAACTGGTGTTACAAAGCAGCGCGAGTTTAATGAAAAGCTAATAATTAATTATATCATAAAAATGTAAAACTAACATAAATCATTTTAAAATAACAAACAAATAAAACACTTACTAAAAAAGATGAAATATGTTGTTTACCTGCATGTCATGTGACCACAACCAACCTCAGAGAACAGTGAACATGCAAATCTGATACTTAATTATTAAAAATATTTAAAAACTCAGGGGTACTTCAAGTAAATATATAAGGTGAAAGAATTTCAGATGACAAAAACGTTTGAGAATCCATACATTACATGGAAAAAGAACATAATGTGAATTTGTGCATTTAAATGTGTTTAAAAGACAAAAGTCTTCCACAGACATTGTGATACATGATTAAATAACCCACTGAGTGATAATAAAATAAAAATATTCAAATAAAAATCAATGTGTTCATCAGTAGTTAATGTAATGTTGAAAAACCTGAAAAGATTTTTGTAAATCCAGTGGACAAATGCTGCGTTGCCCCCTGACTAATGACTGATCTCTGTGAGAATGTCCACAAAACTGGAAGACTTTAGGCTATTTTAAAAAGGAATATTTAAAAAATGAATACGAGGAATTAGGGAGAATCAATAAATTATGAATAATTTATTGCTATTGTGTGAATAATATCAATAACAAAGTAACTTTAGTCTGATTACAAGTATTTTTAATGTAATTTAATCAAATTGCAAGTAGACTACTTCATTTTTGGAATCTGATTATGTAATTCAGATTACATGTAATCAGTTACTACCCAGCACTGTGTATTTGATATCGCTTCTTAGTCAGGAATAAATGTTTAGTTGATGAATGCGTAGGCTAAAGTGCCGCTGCTCCGATTTGATTGTTATTTTAGCAATAGTGGTAGGGTCCTTCAACAATATTAATACACAAACATCTGTTATAGGCCCCCAGTCTACATATTTTATGTAACTGTAAGCTCAATAAAATTCATGTAGGCTAATGGCCAGCGCAAGTTTCAGGTCAAACACTGGCCTACATAAGCATCTCTAATTGTAGAAAAGAAATTATAGAAACAAAATTCATGTTGTGCAGTGGGAAAATTAACAGTAAAAAATAAATAAATAAATAAATAATAAATAAAATAAGAAAACCAAGGTGAAAAACAGGCTATATTAAAGGAATAACGGAATAACTCTAAACTTTAGGATGTATGCAACATTTTGAAAAACAAACTTTCTATACATAAACATACCTACTTTTGACGATTAACTTATTCTTTTTATTAACTGACAACAAACAAACAAAAGCTCTACAGAATCGTTTGCGCTCTCCAGGTGTTTTTGTGCGCATTTGTCTTTCACCACAGCTTTAATGTGTATGTTGTGAGCGCGGGCATTCTCAACACTCAGAAGAGCTAAACTGGACAGTCCTTCTTATAACATTATGCTCCGGAGAAATGTCTTGATCACTTTCAATTTTGAGAATGAACAATAGCAACTGTATTGTCTGGTGACAAGTCATCAGTGTACTGAACCACTTGGCATTTGGAACCGCAGAGAACAAGAACATAGTTTGCATCAGAAAAAGTGTTAAATGTGTTAATAAGCCACATTAAGCATAATCATAACCTAAAAATGTGCTTTATGTGGTAACATCTAAATTTTATTAATAAAAAGTTACAAATTTTATTTAAGCCTAACATTATAAATATATTTACAAAAACAGATCAAGAACAGTTAGAAATAGCTCTTTAACATTTTTTTTTTTTTACATTGGGAGATAACGCTTAACGTAAAACTTTCCACGTTGCATTCATATTCTGGGGCCAGTTTCATAAACTTAGCCTCTATCTTAAGACAGAGTCTGACCAACTAGCAGTTAGCCAAAGAGTAATCAGTCTTATTTTTTTGATTTAGACTATTCTACATTTTTATGTAACTAAATTTAAAAAAAAAAATATGACCAGTCTTAAAGAAAAAAAAAAATTAGCTGACTAACTTTTAAGACTAGTCTTAGCCTTTTATGCAACCGGTCCCAGGGTTATTCAGCAGAGTTTGATCTTTTAATATCGCTGTCTTAAGCCATGTTAAGCATAAAAATATCGACTTCGATTACAGTGCGGTTGTTTATAAGTGAAATGTGAGAGAAAACTGTTCCCTGGTTGTTGTTTTAGAACGTTAATCAGCCTTAAAAGTTTTTTTTGTGCGCTCTTTTGCAGTGTCTGGACCAGCACACACCTTCCAGAAACACAGCGCTCAGGTCAGAATCTTCCCAAATTCCACTGTGTGTCTTGTGTTTTTACAAGCAAAACAAGTTCTGTGTGATTTAAGACTGCCTTTCAGAATGTCCTGCAGTGGGGGTGTCCCATACGCCATATTTATTATATTTGTGTGAAAATGTTTTCTTCAGAATATAATTTCTAAAATATTTTGAACAAGTTCTCAGAGGACAATGCCAACCCTGGATGTCATGGAAAAAATCCAGAAGTAGCACATCCATTATCAATCTTTACTTTTCATATTGACATTTTATTTTAATGTGATGGTGTAAAGAAAATAACTTCTGAATTGTTTTGTTTGGATCATTTGGTCACTGGACAGACAGGAGTGTGCGTACAAAATTCATACAAAAATAGAGAGCGATCGAGAGTGTCATATAGGGTGAAGTCAGCTAAAATGGGCCACATTTTGGCAAATGACTTATAATACCATCAAATAAGCGATGCATGAGATCTAATGATATTCTTATAAATTAGCATGGGTCTCTTAAATATATTTAATTTTTTAAATGTGAAAAAGTATAAAAGTTTTAAAATTATGAGCGTTAGAGTATCAGCAGGTACCTTCTTGAGCCACGGCACAACCTTCAGGTAAAATGGACCAATATAAAAAGAGAACCTTATTTGGCCCATTTTAGCTGACCCTAGGTAGGGCATTCCTCGACTTTATGCAAATATCGAGCGAAAAACGCCAGGCGACAATCAATTGCTGTGAAAAGTAGGCAAGGCAAGATTTTGACGCATGTTTCCGAGAGTTTGCTGAACTGGTGGATTGCTGAGCTGAAATCACTTGTCGTTGAAAAAGTCATATGCAAAAGATTTTTTTTTAGATTGTACCTAGATGGCGCCAATAAAGTGTTTAGCTTGCAAATCGCCATTAAAAGAAGATGAAGAAACGTAAACAGGGTGTAAAGATTGTTTTCAGAGGTGTGCTTTGACGCTGTAGTGGAAACACACCATCAGTGATCAAGATATAACTGTGAATACATGCTATAGCGGACCGATTCTTCATAAAACAATACTGATATCAAATGTTTCAACTAGTCATTTTTATTACATTTTTATCGTGAAAATGAATACATAAAATGAAGCGAGGAAAACCCTTGCGAAAATTAACCACGGTTTTACTATAAATTCCGTAGTTAAACTATGGTTAGTGGAGCAAAAACCATGATTAATTTGTGGTTACCATGGTTTAACTATAGTAAACGTGTTCTTTTGGTTTTATTTGTAGTAAAACCTTGGCTAATTTTCGTAAGGGAAATGAGCTGATCACTCATTCAAACAGAGAGAAGATCTTTACTGAGACAGAAACACCAAACAAACAGTATATATAACACAGCTAAATATGACAAACGATGTAACGGGATTATGTGAATATTGTTTTAACATTTCATGGTCCTATGCCTCTCACAGACAATATAAATACATTTAGAGCACTTAGTGATTGCTATCAGGGTGTGAAGAGGCTTTCAACCACAATAACAAAACAAGTTTCTGAACCAAATCACCTACCCTGCTATTAATTTGAAGATTGAGTGTGAAAATATTTCTGATTGATGCTGTTTAATGATTATGATTAGTGATGAATGCATCGGCTCCTGGTGCTTTGGGCTGGAGGTGGACAAAGAGGAGTTCTTGAAGGTTCAACAGCAATAAAGGCCAGCGTTTCCTGAGAGGATCATGACACTCACCGTGTGAATTCAGGACAAACTCTGAGCTCCACCTCTGCTCTTAGACCTCCTGTTTTCCTGTAACACTTCCACATCTGCAGAACGAAAGCAAGCCACACTTCAACGGGACATTACAGAGGAACCAATGTACTGAAGGGCATTATGTGGGTACACAGCATGCATCAAACAGTGTTCATATGTTTGAGTCCCTGGAGATCCGGCTGCGTGAGACACCACTGACACCAAACACTCATCCTGATCACAGGCATCAGAATGGAGCGAGGAGGAGGATAAAGCCATGCACACAAACACCACACCGTGTAATTTAAATAAAACAATCAGAGGAGCATCATGGGACTCATTCTACAAGCCTCATTCTCATAAATATGACCTCCGCTAGCGGTTACACACAGCAGACAGCAGGTGGAGATGACAGAGCACATCAGTTAATACAACAGTGATGGAGGTTCAGTCCAACAGAAGAATCACATGATGCTACAAAGACATGAACTCATGCAGACAGGGGTCAGGGTCCTGCTCATGCAGACCATAGACTGTAAAAAAAGATGGACGACGCGTCTCCACTTCCTTCCACTATAGAAAAGTGAAGCCAAAACATTCTCAGGATGGCCGGTGTCATCTTGTGAAAATGACGTCATTTGGAGCGTGAGTCTGCGCAGTAGAGATCGTGAGGTTGAGCCGCGGTATCAAAGTCCCACCCAAACTCCCACAGACCCAATCACAAGCTCACAATCATGACACCACACCCCGTTTTTATAGCATCAAAAAACTAGTTAAAAACAAACTTGTTACGAAAAACTAACACTTGGACATACATCAGCATGATAAGAACTACCTAAAATGATGGAAACCATCTTTGGAAAAAATTTATTTGAAGTGTAATTTGATTATTTAGTTTGTCTCATGTCCCATTCGATTACATGGAGGGGCCAGGGTTTATGACCTATACTGCAGCGAGTCAAAGTCCTTTTAAGGCAAGTCATGTCACTCGGCGGCCATCTTTGAAACACCTCTCAGGCATGCAAGTTCAGCTCCTATCTCTTTGAATGGGGAAACATCAAATTCTCCAAAACTGTTCGCTAAGCTTACGATTAAATTTCATATTTGAAATCACCAATGAAATCTGACAACAACTGTATCATAAATGTTGTTTATTTTGCTCAAATAGCGTTAAAAAAGCTTATTTTTTCAGGCTAGATCAGCCAGTGCGCATGCGCAGTCTTAAGCACACTTTACTGATTAGCGATTGGCTCTTTTGCTCAGAAGGAGGGGCTTCGTTCGATAGAGCGGCCATATTGAGCGTTGCATTTTTCCCCATTCAAAACTATACGAGTGACACGTCTTGGATATTCTATAGTCTTTAAGCCAGACACCAGGGGGCGATCGAGATGCTATGGCTTCACTTTTAAGGACAGGTCGCGCACACTTGAGTCAGACGCAGCCGTACTCGTACCACAGCGACTGGCCGTCCTCCTCGGTCTCGTCTGAGCGTGTGCTCGCGGGCGCTTTATGGGGAGGGCCACTAATGTTATTAACGAGGGAGGTGTTGAGCGACAGGATGGCCTGGTTTCTAGCGCCGCCCGTCACCGCTGGCTCGCTAAAGATGGAGTCCAGAAAGATGGAGTCTACGGTGAAGGAGGGACCTAGAAAGGCCTGCAGGCTGGACAGCTGGGGCTCCTCTACACAGCAGGGCATGCTAGCGGACTTGGGCAGGGCTGCGTCAGGAGCGGGGCCGTACTCACTGGAGGGCGAGGGGTCCACCAGCACGGGCTGCCGGCTGTCCTTGGAGAGCAGGTCGTGGATGCTGGTGCGGCGGACGGAGCCCTCGGCGGTGGAGATGACGCTGCTGGCGCGGGGCAGGCCTGAGGTCGAGTCCAGCCGTTCCGACACTGACATCGCTTTGCTCTGGTTGGACAGGCCGGCTCGGGGCGGCGCATAGCCCTTGGCGCGGGTGCTCTCAGCCTTGCGCAGGCTGGGGCGCCCCGGCTGGCCGGCTCGAGCGCCGCTGCTGGAGTCCGACGGTGCCGCCTTGCCGCTGGCCGAGCGCAG
Organism: Spinibarbus caldwelli; assembly: GCA_039654775.1. Lineage (NCBI taxonomy): Eukaryota > Metazoa > Chordata > Actinopteri > Cypriniformes > Cyprinidae > Spinibarbus > Spinibarbus caldwelli. Next base: position 32,602,497 of record CM077243.1, on the reverse strand, counting down.
GATGCCGCGGCTCTTCACGCGCTCTCTGGACGCCTGCGGCGTGGCTGACGACAGACGAGATGATTGTGCTGAGAGAGTGTCCTGCGTGGGAGAAGAGAAAACACACTTACAGACAGGACTGACCACAAGTGTCTGTTTACATATGACTATTATCAGCGCAACTACTGCATCATTGCCTTTACAGGACTGCACACTGACATACGCGTCCACGACGCATTGTGTAATCATGTTGGAAAGGTCATGTGTGAAGTAGGCGAAAGTAGTACCGAACTCCATCTGATTTTCTCCTCCAACTTCAAAATCATCCGACATTGTTGTTTTACCTTTTTTTTTGTAAAGGGCATTTTAGTCTTTGCATGTTTGCTTTGTAAACACTTGGTTGGTACTTCCGCCTACGTCACACGTGACCTTTCCAATGTAATTATGTAATGCACAAAGTTGGGGATGCGCTCTGCAGACCAAGTGCAAGACAAGCATTTGTGGTTAAAAAGTATATACGTTTGTGTTTTTTTGTAAAAAATTTTTTCACTAGATAAGACCTTTATTCCTTGGTTGGAATCGTGTAGAGCCCTTTGAAGCAGCACTGAAACTGCAATTTGGACCTTCAACCTGTTGGCCACTATTGAAGTCCACTATATGGAAAAAAAAATCCTGGAATGTTTTCCTCAAAAACCCTAATTTAATTTCGACTGAAGAAAAAAAGACACAAACATCTTGGATTACATGGGGGTGAGTAAATTATCAGTGAATTCTGATTCTGGAAGTGAACTAATCCCTTAAAACATCTTACTGACCCCAAACCTTTGAGTGGTAGTGTTTGTGGGTTGAGTTTACCCCTGTAAAATCTTCAGTTCATTTTGCTTTAATATGGACAGCGATTCTGATCACCAGCTGTACAGTTGGTCATAGACAGATAACTGAGTCTTTTTCAAGCTGCTCTATTACTGTGGCTGACTGATTTCAGATGAGCTCATCCCTAAGTGGACACAAAACCAAACCAAACCGTGACTCATGGTTCACATGCCTGTCTCTCCCTATCTGAGTGGACAGTTCTTGACCAGAGTACGGCCACAGTGAATAGTCTGACAGCATGAGACTAGTGTTTCACGAGTTCACCTGCCCATTCAGTCCTGCTAGATAATGGTAAACGAACTTGGCTTGCTGTCCCTGAAGAATGCTCAAACCTGAGGCTTGAGCCCTGAGTAAGAACTATGATTGTACGGTGTGAAGGAGGGATGAAAGAAACAGAGGAGGAGAAGGGGAGGTGGAGGGATTCCAGAAGAATTGTTGCTGGGACAGTGCACAGACTGCTGCTTATATACACTCATAATGATGATTGACAGGACTGAATGATTAGGCTCTTCATTAAGAGGTGTGTTTGTGGTGTGCTTGTGTGCATCACCTCTGATGGCTCTGTGCTCTCATCCAGGAACTGCTGCAGGGAATACATCTCACTTCCTGCAGATTTGGCCCTGCGTTTGCCATCCAAAGAGCTGTGCTGTGCTGATGTCTGCCTCACAGGACTGTCCAGACTCACATTGACGTCACCACTGCTCTCACTGTGTAGCTGACTCGCACTGCCGTTCATCACACCTGAGCGACACAAGAACACACAATGAGCTTCTGCAGCAGAATCCCTCCTGAATCCCTACTGCATTTGTGCATTTAAATATCACTCTGTTCTGTACAAATATTCCTACACATGTGGAAAAACCAAAACAAAGAAACAAAGTGTTAAGTATTGTAGGGCTGCCCCCTAACAGTTGACTAACAATTAGTCAACGAGAACAGACTCAAAAATGTATTAGTCACTTAGTCGCAAGAAAAAAAAAAAAAAAAAAAAAAAAATCACAGGAAGTGGCGAAGTCACATAGTTTGTGACGGACAGATTATTGACAGCTGGTCTGTGTGATAATTACAGTACATTGGTCAGGACACGCAAACGTTCGGTTCGATCATCGCTTTAACGTTAACCTAGAAAAATGTGCGCTACTGAAGTGTTTGTGGAGTGTGGACGCTGAACAGTAGCACGCTCAATGCATGAGTTAACTTGGAGGCGCCAGTGCGATCATTTGCATTTAACTTAAAATACTCTGTCATTTTTGCTCATACAGATAAGAGTAATACATCTTTCGATTCTGTATATGGTGTACTTTCATCGTGTGCACTCACAATAACAAAACGTTGTGCTTTTGTAAAATAATGAAAGCAAAACGGGTGCACTTTCTGCCATCTCGGTCTCTGTGAACTTGAGTGCATCAAAAAAAAAAGAACCAAAACTCTGTGTTTGCCTGACAGATATGAAAAATATATCTATAGAAAATGTGTACTTTTAAATGATCCAAATCAAAAGAAAAACAAATATTTTCAGATTATGTAAAAACGTGCACGTCCACTGTGGAGATGACGAGTCAGTGTCGTCGACTTCATCGCTGCAGCCAAAAATACAGATAACACTTATCAATGAATTGTTGTGATGTTAAGGCAGACTTCTTCTTGTTTTTTTCACTGAAGCATTCATAATCATTACTTCTGCAGCACTCTGTGGCAAGCTTTATGCCTGCGCTTGAGTGCTGATAGGCTACAGATAATTTAAAGGCTCACTATTAGGGGTGCACGATAAATATCGGGCGATAATTAATGCGCATCTTGTCAGTAAAGCCGGTTCTCTAATCAGCGGTAAAGTCCAACACGTGCATGATTTCACATTGAGCAGCATTTACTACACAGAGCCGTTGTTCACTGACAAGCTGCTCAAAACCATGTTCATTATCAGCGTGGTTTTGAGCAGCTTGTCAGTGAACAACAGCTCTGTGTAGTAAATGCTGCTCAATGTAAAATCACGCACGTGTTGTAATTTACCGCTGATTAAAGAACCGGCTTTACTGACAAGATGCACATTAATTATCGCCCGATATTTATCGTGCACCCCTACTCACTATTATGAATTATATGGTTTATTAATATAAACATGCAAACAGTCGACTAATCGCTTCAAATGAACGACTATTAGTTGATCAGAAAAATCTTTAGTCGAGGGCAGCCCTAGATTATTGTTCCAACATGTCACCCTAATAAACTTTGAATGTAGATGGCCATTATTACACAACACAACTATGTAATTTTAATTGCACATCATAATATGAATAACGAATCAGTGACTCAGTAATGGCTCTGAATGATTCACTGACAGACTGACTCTCACTGTTACCTAAAAGCAAGTTTGAAGCTGTTTAATGCATCTTTTCAACTGACTCCTTAAAAAGAAAGAGTGCTTAAGTGTTTGTGAATCAGACATCATGGCTCACGGCCGTTGTTGCATGCAGGAAACACTGGTGCATAATCTAACGATATCTGATGAAACATGGATGTGCACACAGTTTTCCCAACGGTTGCCAAATGTATTATTGCACATTTTTGTCATGAACATTTTAGTCATCTGAAATCCTAAAACAATCGAAAGCAGGATCACAATGAAATGAAGATTTAGTCCATGTAATGAATTCATAAGAGAATGTGCATGGCGTTAACTAGACAGCCGTCTAAATGATGCAACATGAAGCTCTGAGAACTGGAGCAGGATCAGTCGGAGCAGCAGGAGATGACATCACGCCGGGTCAACAGATGGTGCGGGACAGACGCTCACACCAGAGACCAGAGCCTCGTGTGCCAGACCAGTACTGGACAGAGCATGTGCAGAGTGGTCACTCACCCTGAGCTCGCCGCATAGCGCACTCCTGTGACGACAGCTGTGTGATGTCATCGCTGGACACCGCATTACCTGCAGCACAGTGGGCAACATGCTCGAGATGACAAACACCAACACTCAAAATACAGTTCTATTTGTCACAAAACCAGTCATAAGGGTCAATTTTTTGAAATTGAGATTTATACATCATCTGACAGATGGATAAATGAGCTTTCCATTGATGTATGGTTTGTTAGGATAGGACAATATTTGGCTGAGATACAACTATTTGAAAATCTGGAATCTGAGGGTGCAAAAAAAATATTGAGAAAATCACCTTTAAAGTTGTCCAAATTAAGTTCTTAGCTATGCATATTACTAATCAAAAATTAAGATTTGATATATTTATGGTAGGAAATTTACAAAATATCTTCATGGAACATGCTCTTAAACATGCTCTTACTTAATATCCTAATGATTTTTGGCATTAAAGAAAAATGGATAATTTTGACCCATACAATGTATTTTTGGCTATTGCTACAAATATACCCGTGCTACTTAAGACTGGTTTTGTGGTTCAGTGTCACAATTGGTCAGACATTCCCCTGTATTCAGCAGTAAACCTGTACCTGTATCAGAGCAGTGGCGAGCGCTGCAGCCGCGGGTCAGGCTCAGGCCAGCGTAGTCAGCCGCGGTGCTGGAGTAGTCCATGGAGCCAAACTCCTTCCCATGCTGGGCGCCGATGGCCTCGTCAGGAGCTTCTAGATGATCTGTGCTGCTGGACCACTGACCCTCGGACACAGCCATCGTCTGCAGCAGGTCGTTCATGGCTGAGACAGACACACACTGCATTAACACTCTAAAGGCCTGCAAGACGCATGCGGTCAATGTGAGTCAACACACAGGAGAAAAGAAAGACAGCAAGGCTGAATGCAAGTGATTAGTGGAGTGATGATTCAGGACACACAAAAGACATTAACACAACCTCACGATTCACGAGTGCTGATGATACTATTAAAGTAGAACAAGGTCTGTGGAGACACACTCAGATCCAACTCATCTGTCAGACGTGTTTCTAATACACTAATAATGGAAGTCCAGCACGCAGTGTGCCAGTTCAACAGAGTGTTAGCAGGACGCTAGTGTTAACTAACCCTGACACATTATATCTGGCATGTTGTTCATAAACTATCCATTTTTCTAAACTCACACTTGTTTGTAATTCTTTAAATCTTCTCTGAGGTATTTAAAAATACCTCATTTAAAAAACTCAATGATTGATGGTTGGGACATTGTCTTCACTGTGTGGGATGGTTCCCAGTCTCTTGAAAGCAAATAACAGTGCATAATATCTAAATGTTTTTGTTTTATTTCACCCTAGTCTAGGATGTAGGGTACTGAAATCTCCAAACAGATATGATTTGATCTCATAAACCTTGCACTTCATAGAATCATAATATTTTATATAGATGCTAACTGGCTTTGTACTAGTATTCTGTACAATTAAGTTGAATCTATTCTAACTGATCTGAATTGTTTGTTTCTGAATCTAAAAGATGAACATTTACTCTAATTGTGTCATGGTCATTGTATGGGTCACAAGAGAACAAGGACAGTGCTGGTATGATGATAAATGATGTGAGTGCTTTAGACGGCCACTCAGATGTCTTACACATAGAGCGGCGGTAGACGGCCTTCACACGGTCTTTCTCCTTGGATCGGTTCCTCATGAACGGAAGCTTTTTCAGCGCTGTTGCCGGACAGACAGCGAGGCAAAGAAACGCAACGAGCGGGAGGAGAGAACAGACACATGTTAGACAACCAGCGCACCATTCTGTCAAACTGATGCTCATATGTTTACATGATCACTCAACTGAACGTCAAATGAACACATATAGTGAAACAAATGCCACAGTAGGTGCATTTACATGGAGCACTGTAATCGGTTTAAAAGTCCAATCTGAATGAAAATGCTCCATATAAACACCTCAATCGGAATAAAAAATGCCCAAACCGAATGAAATTGCAATCAGTTTGAGAGGGGTGGGATAAACCTTTCTATAAACCAAACCAAACAAAATTAAAATTCTGCCATGTAAACGCGTTAAACCGATTACTTTGCATCTACGTCATCACGTCAAGAGGTCGGGTCATCAGAACGTGAACGTGATGTCGGCAACGCAGTATTCTGTGATTTGGGGACACCTACATTACAGTAGAGACTGGGTAATAGTGGAGGTATAAAGTTAAAATTTAAATTATACAGTTAAAAAGCTTAGAAACAACACAATGATGATAGTGAAAGTATAGCTCAATGAAAATAAACAACTTGACCAAAATTTGCTTTTGTCATTTGTACTTATGTTTATCACAGATTCATAATTTTCGATCTGCTTGAATTTATAAGTGCTCACACCATGAATATTGTACGAAAACACGTTTGGAAATGTTATGTGTGATAGCTCGTTGCGATCACTCTCTGTGTTCATAAAGCAACACTCCTTTGATTTATTGTTTAGCAACTCTTGGTAAGATCTCGTGTATTTGTTCCATTTAAATACAGTAAAACTTTTTAGTATCAAAATACAATTCATTTCAGAGCGGCATTACAGAGGGTCGTACTGTTATTTTATCCCTTAATGCTTTAACATTAAGAAATTAGGGCGGTATGATGATATGCGTTGATCAACTGGGTGACAAGCTATATTGTGTTTATTATTTTATCTGGTAGATATATCTGTGCAACTTAGTTATTAGAAATGAGAAATCAGTTTGGTTCTGTGTGTGTTACAGAAGACGGCCATATGATTTCTATGATCGTGTTCTCGCCATATGACTGAGTGCTCGAATTAACGCAAGGGATTCAAATATTAGTCCGTTTATTCTAAGCAAGTGCAAGCAGCTATTAAAAATATTAACGCAAATACGGGCGTTTTTTCCTCTGGTGATTTGTATTTGATGACACAGTAGGCTACTTAGCGTGTCCCAAAACTGAAAGCACAGGCACATGTAAACACCATATCGGATTAGATTACGTCTCATGTAAACAGTCCACCAAATCTTTCAATCGGAATGATTTTAATCGGAATGACAAAAAAGTGTACATGTAAACGTGCCTACTGTCTGATGCCAACAGTACAACAGGAAATGATTATTAAAGGGTGCAATGCGGGAGACAGATCATCACAGAGTGACTCAAATGAACGTTCTCCCTGTGTTCACAGATGAATGAATGACACTGGAGAACTATGGCAGACGAGGGCTGAACTGCAGTCACACATACTGTTTGCATTGCACCTTTTAATAGAGAGGAACACAAATGCAGAGTGTTCATGGGCTGACTGACAGCATACCGTTAGAGGACGCCTGCATTTGGCTTTTCTCAAATCTCTTCCCTTCGCAAAGAAAGCAAGAAAACACAAGAGAGAGCATCAGGCCGGAACTACACGATCACACATCTCAAACGACGTCATGTGTTTGCTGAAATCATTATCTAGCTGAGATGTGAGCTCACCGTGTGAATGGCGACGAGAGCAGTTTTCTGTTGTATGCCCACAAAATCACATATCGACAAACAATTATCAACTTTCTGTTGTGCTGACTTCACAAATATAGTTTTGACTGGATATTGTGATGATCGATTAAAGGGGTCATGAACTGACAAACCAAAATACCCTTGATCTTTTGATCAAGATCTTAAAGAGGTCATTGTACTATAAAAACATCCTTTAAGTTTCAGAACTCAAAACATTGTTAGTCTAAAAACAGCTTATATTGAAGCCAATCTGCCAAACGACAGCTTGAGGAATGATGTAATAGTGTGGATAAGCACTGCCTCCACAGAAGATGAGCAACGCCTGCTTCTACATCACTGCCTGTTTAGCCCCGCCCACCGATTCTACATCGCTGCCTGTTTAGCCCCGCCCACCGATTCTACATCGCTGCCTGTTTAGCCCCGCCCACCGATTCTACATCGTTGCCTGTTTAGCCCCGCCCACCGATTCTACATCGCTGCCTGTTTAGCCCCACCCGCCGATTCTACATCGCTGCATGTTTAGCCCCCGCCTGCCGATTCTACATCGCTACCTGTTTAGCCCCACCCACCGATTCTACATCGCTGCATGTTTAGCCCCACCTGCCGATTCCACATCGCTGCCTGTTTAGCGCTGCCCACCAATTCTACATTACTGCCTGTTTAGCCCCGCCCATTGATTCTACATCACTGCCTGTTTATCCCCGCCCACCGATTCACACATGTAGTGTGAATAATGAGTGGCGAATACGCAGGTCTAAGCAGAAACCAAACGATAAAGATGCTCTTAAGACAACAAGACTGGAATATGTTTAAGCAGGCTGCCACATACAATAACACCACAGACCTCCAAGAGTACTCAGAGACTGTCACTGCCTACATCACAAGTGCATTGATGATGTAACGGTCAAAAAGACCATCACTGTCCGGGCCAACCAGAAACTGTGGCTGACAGGGGAGGTCTACAGACTCCTGAAGAATCGTAACGCTGCCTTCAGAGCTGGAGATGAGGTAGGCCCGAGGACAGCTAGGGCCAATCTATCCCGCGGCATCAGAGCGGCTAAGAGACAGTACTCCAGAAGGTTAGCCCATCGTTTCAGCGACAGCAGAGACACTCGGAGCCTGTTGCAGTGGATTCAGACCATTACGGACTATAAGCCCCCACCACGGACCTGTTATAAGCTATAAGCACCATCCCCCTGCTGAACGAGCTGAACGCCTTCTTCACTCGCTTTGAGGCACAAAACAGCACCACTGCAGAGAAGACCCCACCTCCTCCCGGCGACCAGGTGATGATGCTGTCCCCGGACAGCGTGAGGAGATCCCTCAGCAGGATCAATGCATGCAAAGCTCCGGGTCCTGACAACATTCCTGGGCGTGTTTTGAGAGACTGTGCAGTGGAACTCATTGATGTCTTCACAGACATTTTCAACATCTCGCTAAGTCAGGCTGTTGTCCCCACATGCTTCAAGGCTACCACCATCATTCCAGTCCCGAAGAAGTCATCTCCATCCTGCTTCAATGACTACCGTCCAGTCACACTTACTCCTATCCTCATGAAGTGCTTTGAACAGCTAGTCATGCATCATATTAAGTCTGTCCTCCCCCCCTCCCTGGACCCCTTCCAGTTTGCATATCGGTCCAACCGCTCGACCGATGATGCCATCGCCACTGCCCTCCACTCAGCCCTCACACATCTGGAGAAAAAGACTCGTACATCAGAATGATGTTCATAGACTTCAGTTCAGCATTCAACACAATCATCCCTCAACAGCTCACACACAAACTGGTCCAGCTGGGGCTCAACACCTCGCTGTGCAACTGGCTGTTGGACTTCCTGACTGGGAGACCTCAGGCAGTACAGGTCGGCAGTAACACATCACCATCACACTGAACACAGGGGCCCCTCAAGGATGTGTGCTGAGCCCCCTCCTCTTCACTCTGCTGACCCATGACTGCACACCGTCACACAGCTCCAACCTTTTCGTTAAGATTGCGGACGACACGACTGTGGTGGGTCTCATTAGTAACAAAGATGAGACAAACTACAGGTGCGAGGTGAGCTGCCTGGCCGGGTGGTGCAGTGACAACAATCTCTCTCTGAATGTGGAGAAGACGAAGGAGATTGTTGTTGACTTCAGGAGAGTGCACACTCAGCATGCTCCTCTGACCATAAATGGTGCGACCGTGGAGAGAGTGAGCAGCACCAAGTTCCTGGGTGTGCACATCACAGAGGACATCTCCTGGATATGCATTGAGGTATTTATGCATTTTTGACCTAAATCACAGCAGCATCCATCTATGAGGAATGTATGCTGTCAAGCATACACAACTATTAGCCAATCACAGCATTGGGCGTTTACTTCTGAGTCTACAATCCTCCACACCTATTCAAACAGAACGTTCTGATGAAGGGGGTCAAAAACAAGACAAAAAATAGCCTATTACTTATAAATTATGTTTTTTGATATAAAAATCTTGATAACATTATAAGTGGACCTCAGAGAAGAGTACAAAATAAAAAAACAAAGGCAGTTCATGACCCCTTTAACAAACAAATGATTCTTTTGAAAAAGTAGTGGGGGCACATAACTGATGACAGAAAACAAAAGATGGTGGATGGGATCAAGAGTGACAACCCCAATTGTAAATCCGCACGCACCACCAACGTTTACTAGGAGCCAGACCATGCCTCCGACACACACCTCTGAGCTGGATTCACTCAAGAAATCAGAGGAAATCAAAGAAAGAATCAGTCAGAATCGTTGGGTTCAGACACTAACTGAACCTGTCGGAGGGATTCCGGAGTGAAGTGACTGACTGAGCTAACTGCAGGAAGGTCAGAACAGGAGGTGTGCTGATACTCACTGCTGCTGCGGTGGGTGAGCGTGTCCTCCAGTGAGTTGGATCCGGAGCCGACGGATGAGCTGTCCTGACTGTCCGGGTGTAGCAACGTCAGGAATCCTTCGCTGGACTCGGAGCGCGGCGGGGTCTGTGTGAGAGAGCGCATGCGCTCGCGACTCTTTGGCTTGATGAGTTTCCTCATCTTCAGCGTGATCCAGTTGCCCCTCCTGCAGAAACAGTAACTTTCATCATGTCATCTTTGTCCTGTAAAGCATCTCACGTAATAATTTGAAACCCTAAGACACTGTAACACATCAGGAGAATGAAATGCTCACAGACACAGCAGATCTGAGGTTTTAAACTCTATGAAATAACTTCAGGCTGTATTGTAACTGTGGTTCTTAGAGGGAGTAGTGATATATGATGGAGGCATCTGTGCTCGTCCAATGACACCTTCAGGTTAATGGCCAGTCTGTTCCTGGAGCCCCCAACACTACACATTTTGCAGGTCTCCTTTGTCTTAAGCCTGAGACACACTGCACGATTTTAGCAATCCTATAAGATCACTGCATGTCACACTGTTTGACATGGATCTAATAAACTTGTGTGTAGACTGCACGATGATATTGACTCGTACGCTACGATGCACGTTTCTATAAAAGAATAAAACGTCATCAGTATGCGCTAGTGGTAAACAAAAAGAGCATGATAAATCACACTTTAGCTGTTGTAGTTTTTATGTTTGCTGAAAAAAGTGGAAGCGAAGAAAGAAGGAAGGGATAAGATTTTGAGGTAAGCAGTTTTATGTTTTAGTGCCATGTCGCGTTGATTTCATGTCGCAGTATCTTTTAATGGTCAGTAAACGTACATCGTAGCTGCAAACACACTCTGCGATGATCATGCTGAATTTGTGACACTGTTAGAAAATGATTGTAGGCTATCTTTGGTTTGAAGACCATGACAACGGCCGTCTTTGAAACTTTCTCACTGTGCGGCACAGGACCACCGATTAGGAGCCACGATCACAGAAATCGCCACGATTGTTTCACAATGCCAATCTTTCATCTGGGACATCCAAAAATCGTTCAGTGTGTCTCAGGCTTTACAAATTTCAGGTCTTGGAGTCTCTACTAATGAGCCGATATCCTGAATCAGGTGTATCTGTTTAAGGAGACATGCTAAATGTGCAGTGTTGGGTCTCCAGGAACGTAGTTGGTAAGAGAAACCCTGCCCCTTCCCTACATAATCCACTGCACGGACACAGGTCCACAATCATAATCAGCGCTTCAGAGCAGATGAAAATGTCCTCTATCACCCTCAGAGAACCAGGGTTGTAGTCTAGTCATAACCTAAACTTCTCTGGGATACAGACAGAGTCCACTTGTTCAGTCACCTGACAACTACTCAGTATTCAGGACACCTGGAATCCCTCCAAGATTTCGCTCCAACAAAAGGTAGCTCCAAAAAAAGAGTAGCATCCAGCCAAACCTCATAAGCTTGTGGAGAGAAGCCTAGTCTGCTGCTGCCCATTCGTCCTTGACAGATATACAGTCATTTCTCTAGATGAGCTCTCAGCCCTCCTGGCAGAAATAGGCCTTTAACTGAATTAGCCAACCTAATGGTATCTGTTATTCCAGAGGTATTTAACCATGCTCCTGGAGACCCACTCATCTACAAAGTTTATTTCCAACCTGCTTCAACATATCTGCCTGTATTTTCCAATGGATAATGAGGACTTTGATTATCTAGATCAAGTGTGTTTGATCAGGGTTGGAGCTAAACTCGGGCCTCGAAGAGCAGGGTTGAAGACTTCTGTGTTATTCTATGAGACAGCTGTTGCATTTATAATGCTGTTGCAAACACACAAAAGCTGTTCATCTGAAGCTTTCCGCCTGTCCCATCTAAACACACACTCACTGGCCTCAGTAGGAATAAACCGTGCAATCTGTTCGCCTCCGCAGAACTGAAGAAAGGAAGATGACACACAGGGATTTCTACTCTCATACAACTTAATCCCAGATTAATCACCTTAGGCAGAAATGCTGAATTTGGGAGTAAGACCAGCCTAGAGAAATTTCACATGAATCTGAGGTGGCATTTAGGGTGCAAGAAACTCAGTGACGTGCCTCCAAGAAGTCAATCTAATGCAAGTAATTTATACTTTCTATAAGAAGACCATGCATCTGCATAATGGCATTAACAGTCCATAGAAATGTTTAAGCACAACTGTTTATCTTGGCTCTTATCCTGCACTTTCTGGAGTCTGTGTGCCGTAGGGAGGGTAAATCCCTCCTGGTGATGTGTTCAGATGAAAGCATCACTCTCTGAAGGGCATCATAGACCTATGAGGTGTGGTTCCAGGCAGTAATGCTGCCCAAGATGGTTCTTTTTATCTGAGAGAACATCCTGACCTTTTGAGATCTGGGATGGTAAATGTATTAAGGGCGTGCCAGGATTGTTTTCCAAAAGCACTATGAGCCCAAGTAGACTGTAGAAATCATAGGCACCAACAGTCTTTACGAGGTGCTTTGGCTTATGATGCCTTTGAGAAACACATTAGTGAGGCGGACTAGTGAGTTTAATTTCGTTTGAGTTTTACTTTCAAAGGGAGTGGAATTCTCAGTTGCCCTATTGAAGGCCTGTGCTTAGCATGCATTTATCCCTGATTGGGGACTGACAGACACTTCTCTCCAGTCTTCCACTATGTTTCCTATTGTAAACCTTCTCTAGGCCTTCAATATCCATTATTAGGTCTACTACTACAAAGGTGACCCACAGGCAGATGGAGAAACTCAGTCCTAATGTCCGGATATTGGAGCCAAGCCTGGTGGTGATTACAGAGTTGAATGCGTTAAGCAAATGTGTAACCAAATTACAGCAACCTAATATGGTTTGCCTTCATGCAATTTAAGTGGGACAGGATGACGTGTAGTATTGGTGTTATACCATTGTCTATAGTTCTGTTTGGGTGGTAGGCAAACTGGTGAATGGGGGAGTGAGAAGCAAATGTAGTCTTTGGCTTGCCTCTCAAAGCATGTCATAATTAAAGAGTTGAGTACTAAGGGCAGTAGTTGCCCAGGCTGCATGTTAAACATTTTAAAGTACCCTGGAGCTAGTTGGTTGCTACCTGGTTAGCATTCCTCTAGTGTAGCCCAAACAGCAGAGCATGGTGCTAACAATATCAAGGTCACGGGTTCAATTCTCATGAAAACCATGAACTGACAAAGATTGAATTCAATGCAAGTTGCTTTGGATAAAAGTGTCAGTTAAATGTGTAAATTTAATGGGTTTTCAAGAATCACCTGTGATGTCACTGGGTCACATTTGAGGGCAGTATTCCCACAAAATAAACAAAATTTGGATTCCTTGTACCTTCCTTTCATTTTTCCGGGGCGTAGTCTTCATTTCCAGCCATACTTCAAAACATACCTAACCAGCATATGCTGTTTTTTTATTTTTTTCAACAGGGCAGTAACAAAATGTTTTGCACTGTTGATGATGTGTAGCATGAAAAGTGTGCAATTTATGTTGTGTTATCTCTTCTTCTTGTCAATGCTGTTTAGAACTTTGAGGCTCTAACCGTTTGAGAAGTCTGATCTTCTTCGACACACTATTTCCCCGTCTAAATACTGTAAAGCTGATGTAAGGCCACCCAGCTTTATATCAAGCTGATGTAAAGCTGCTTTGACACAATTTGCATTGTTAAAAGCGCTATACGAATAATAGTGACTTGACTTGACTTGACTCTATATATCACTTTTATATATAGCATTCTGTGTAGATTTCAGACAGTTTGGGTGTGGTTTGTGCTCTAAAGGGCAGACCGTTTGAGTAGTGCAAACGATCTACTCTGTGCTGATCCTATCTCTGGTGTATGCTGCACAAAAAACAGGTTTTATTCACCCCAGTGAACAGCAAAATTACACTGAAATCTGAAATCACTCCCAATAAAACCATTTACAATATGGGAATAGTGAATGAGCGAACAAGTGGAGGACACTGGACAGAGCTTTAGACATTCTCAATCCAGAAAGTATTGGATTGGACATTTCACCAGTGCATTGTGCTATTGTGCGTTACAAACACATCCAGTGATGTGTGTGAGATGGTGCGCTTACCTTCGTGGAGGTGATGGGTCATAAAATTTATACTGATCCATAATCTTCTCCTCAAGTTTCTCTTTCTGTCTCCTCAGTTCATTGAGTTTATCACTGTGTGTGTGAGAGAGACAGAAGTATGGTAGTATCAAAGTGTATCAGCACACAGTAGGTGATGCTAAATACAGGTAAATAGTTTTAGAAGATAAACAAGGATGAGGGTAAAATAGCAAGTGTGTAGAAATATGGTCACACATGTATTGTCTCTGCTCAACGTGGAACAGGTCTTTGCTCTCCATGGTCTGCTCCAGCAGGGTCCGGTTCTGCAGCATGAGGGTCTGGATCTGATCCAGCAAATGCCGGTTCTCTTCCTCTAGGTTCCCCTTCAGCTGACTTAATAACTGCAGGACACATTTCACACAAACACAGTAACCCTCTTCACATGTCTTTGTTTGCAAACAACTATTTAGCATTTTTGAGTATTTAAACCTTGCGAGTTTACATGTGAGAATTTGAAAACTTCATATGCTGATGTGAGAATGGGAAGTGTAGAGTCATACACAATTAGGGTTGGGTATCGAGAACCGGTTCCAAATCTCTATGTACCGTGTATTCGGTAAAACACGTGCATTTTGATTCCGATTGATGATTCCTGCATTCACATTTTAACATCTGAAGCACGAGCACAGAGATCAGCGGCTTTGACAGCGGTCTGGATGCGGGTTCTGTGTCCGTTCTCCAACCGTTCCGTGCGTTTCCACTGCAGAAAAGGTTGTTCCGGGCCGGACTGACTTCTCTTTCACATTTATCAACCAGTATGCACAAAATACGTCAGTATATCATCATAAACACAGCCGTCTTTGTCTTAAGTGAACGTAAACAAGTGAGAAAGAAAACGCATGTGTAACAGTATTTTTAGATCCATGTGTGGTTCGATCTGCGCGGCGCCGCTTCTAGTCAAACACACATAGTGCTGCAGGCTTATTGGCTCACTGACGTTGACGAGATTATCCCCTTAGGTATCGAAGTTTGGTAACGAACGACAAGACGTTTTTTCGATACTCGATGATATCGAGGCAATTCGGTCAGTGCCTAAAAAGTATCAAACTCGATACCCAACCCTACGCCTGCGTTCGGTGTTAAAGAGACAGCCGCCTAATGAACACAGTGCCTGTCATTATTGTTAATCACAGAACAAAGGAAAATAATTCACTGATCTGGACTGAATATCTTTCGTAACTTTAATGAGGATTAATCAGTATTTTACTTATGAAAAGAAAACCTAGAGTTTAGAAACATTTAATTTCAATTTCCGTAGCTGAAATTTGTTTAGTTGTATTTATTTATGCTATTGCTAACTGATTTGTTTGTTCTTATTTTATTACTGACTGTTTACTTGTCTTTAACAATTAACAAAACATGTCTGAAATTTATATTAGTCTAGTTGTTTTTGCTGTGGTATTTTTTATTAAAACCATAGGCAAACGTTCCTAAGTGTAAAAGGCTTAAGTGTTCTGTAGGCTGCTTGCTCATGTTGCAACAGAAAACTTTGTAAAAAGACAGAGTAAATATGTTTGACTTAAACATTTTTTTATTGGATTTTTTATTTTATTTTATTGGAATCTAGGAATCGATAAGAACCGGAATCGATAAGCAGAATTGAAATCGTAATCACTAAAATTCAAACAATACCCAACCCTATACACGATAGAGAATATAACAAATAATATGCAAAAACAATGTGGTGTGAAAGATGACTGGTGCTAGATGTGTGCGATAAAGCACGTGTAATATCCTCTATGTGAACAGCGCTGCTATCATGAAGGAGATTGTGGAGCGTGTACCTCGCACTGGTTGGTGAGTTTGGCGGAGGTTATGTCCAGCTGCTGGTACTGCTCCTTGAGTTTGGAGAACTCGGCCTCCAGACGCGTCTGCTCCAAACGGGCCGTGTTCAGCTGACTCTTAAGGGTCTTATGGTCTGTCTGCAGCAGCTCATTGTCCTTCAGGAGCTGCTGGTATGTGGAGTTCAGTCTGCACACAGGACACACGCTCATCAGAGATCAGCGTCAGTGAAGAGAGACGTTCCCTTGCTGTGACACTCACGTGTGGTGCTCCTCGCTGAGCTTCTGGTACTGTGCAGCCGTGTCCTGATGACTCTTGCTGTCAGAGATCATCTTCTCTCGCTCTGCTTTGAGTTCCCTCTCCAGCTGCTCTAGCTCAGTCTTCTGCTTCAGCAGCTGATTGTACCTGTACACACACAACTCTATTTAAAAACAGTGTCTACAAACATACCTGTGATTGCTGAATGACAGGCACACCTGCCAACCTTGAAAAAATTTTGGAGTACCACGGGGCGGGTGGTTATATTTTAGTATTTTACAGAAAACAGTAGGGATGCAACGATACAGTTGGCCCACGGTTCAATACATACCACAAGTTTTTTAACCACAGTTTTCTGTTTGGTTCTGATGGCTTGGCACACAATTGAAAAAGTACACTGGAGTAAAACAGATTATCATATGTCTACTTCAAATTATTTCTTTTGAGAGAAGTACTATTTCTATGGATTGGCCATTATTTAGCGCTATATATATAGAAAATCCACATATGAGTGACAGGAGTAACAGAACTGATGATGCTCCAGGAAATCCTAATATGGACAAAGGTATCCATCTATCCCTGCAACTGAATACAAGATAGAAACGCTTTGCCTTTGAATGATGAAATATTAAGACAATAAACACTCGACTGCAACAATGTATAGTTTGTGTTCTGAAAACCACCTCGGGTATTTTCATAATAATTAAGTATAACATTTATAATCCACTGCTGATGGACATAGCCTTGATTACAGTACATAATATATATATATATATATATATATATATATATATATTCTGCCTCATTCTGTGATAAGAAGCCACATAAGATCACAAAAGGATGTTATTTCTAACATTTAACTGATGTTTAGTATGTTAGAATGTTCTCTTTTGTTGGACACCAGGTTTAGAAACTATTCTCATTACAAGTCATTTCAAGGGAAGATGTTTGGCGTGTGTTGCTTTTTCAAATGCACGTTATAAGTAGGAGGAGTTTCCTCATCTCGACTCACAGACACAAAGCCAGCTTGGAGAGAAATAAAATGCATGGAATATTATTTAAACACGAAACTGAAAAAAAAAAAAAAAAAAAAAAACACCTTGACAGGTCAAACTCTTCTTCTTTTTCTGTTGCTTGATTTGAGTACTGCGTGTGGACAGAAGCATCAGGTTTTTGCGTAGTTTAGAGTGACAAATCGTACCAGCGTACTCTGAGGTCAAAATGCGTGCCCACTACACAAAATGCGTACAGACTGGCAGGTCTGGACAGGTGCTGTACCTGTTCTCCAGGCTGCGGTGCTGCAGCTCCAGGCTCTTATGGCCGCTCTTCAGCTCTCCGTGTTTGCCGATCAGGTCCTCGTACTCAGAGGCCTGCCTCTCGTGCAGCGCTGACAGTTTCTCGTGGTCGTGCAGCAGCAGATCGTAGACCGTGCGCAGCTCTTCCTTCTCTCGTATGGCCACATCCCTCTCGCTCTCTGTGCCGGACTGCTGCGTCTGCAGCTGAGCATTCTGGGACATGAGCGCCGCGCTCTGAGAGTTCAGCGTCGAGTTCTCCACCTGCCAGCACATCACAAACGCCTTTAGCCTAAAGTGCACTTCTGGTAAATGAGCACACGGCAGCACATAACATCAATTTAAGAGTTGCAGATGATTTTGTGCAACTCTCAGGGGCCTGAAAGGCTTTTACGACCAAACTCCTGTTACATTCAGGAGGAGAGACATCTATCACACCCTTTCTCTGGATAACTGGGTGAGGAGTAGGGGTGTGCAATATATATCATCTGCGATAATATCGTAATTGTTGTTTTAACGATGTGCGATTTTACATTATCAAATATATCGCAAAAACCAAACAAAACACACCTACAGAGTGCACGCATACATTACGTGATGAAGTCTACTAGGTTAGACTAGTGCGTGTGCGCATTTTGAGTCTGTTCTTTCACAGCATGATTCAGTCTATTATATCCCTCGCTAAAAATCAGCATGATTTCTAATGTGATATTGTTTTTATACAACAGTTCAAAAGTTAATATTAAGAGACTTACATTTTAGACACCATATTGCCTGTTTTTGCTCTATTCTGACAACAAAAATAATTCCAAACACAGCCACAGCACTGTTTTGCGTCTCTGAGCAACATGAAGGTGTTTTATTCCTGAATGAATCAACCGTTTAAATGATTCGATTCAATCGCAATGACTTGCTTAATATATCATATAATATATCAAAACATTATTTATGCATTTGTAGCTGCAGGTTAAATTCATTCATGTCCTGCATTAAACAGTGTGTAAATACATCTAAATGCCACTTCAGATGCAGCTTCTGTGTTTCCTCTGCACTGCAAAGATGAATTTTGTTGAGACTGATTTCATTTGCCTGGTAACAGTGCAAAAATGTCTTATTATTCCAATGGACTGATTAAAGGTAAGAATTTGACTTAAAATATGATGCACACATTTAGAAAGAAATGGCTATATAAAGGTAAATATGCCCATAAAAGGTACGGATCATTTTAAACTTATTGGAAGAGACTGATTTCTATCACTGCTGTGAACTGACCACCACACAGAATATGAAGAATATCAATAACTTCACGAGTCAGCTGTCCATGGTAGTCCTTAATGTACCAGCACAATAACACACTCAGCGAAATATTGTCTAATTATCATTATCGATAAAATCCCAGAAAATATCGAGCAATAGTTTTTTTTTTGAGTGAGGAGAGTGACTCTGACCTGTAGTTTGGCGTTCTGTGTTTGTAGTGTGGTGTTGTTCTCCTGCAGAGATGCAGTCTGTCTCTGAAGAGCTAATATCTGCGCCTGTAGATTACTGCTCTGAGACTCCAGCTGCTTTAGCTGCGTCCGCAGAGCCTGCTTCTCTGCTTGGAGAGTGGCATTCTGGACAAACATCAGCAATATTAACCGTTTTGTTAACGTAAAGACATTCTGATGGGCTGCAGCTGTCTTATGGCTCATGATACTTACGTTTCTCTCCACCTCTATGAGTCGGTCTTTGACCTTCAGCAGCTCTCGAGTGGCCTCCTGACTCTCCTTCTCCCATTTACTGATGCTCTGAGCGTCCTCCCGTCCTCGAGCAGGAGAGCTCTGAGCCGAACACTCCTCCTCCTGACGCTGACGCAGAGCCTCGTAGTTCTTCTTCACCTGCAGGTGGACCAGATGAGGCTTAATAAACTCAAAAGTCACTGTCTACTGCCAACTAGCCAAACAAAGCCTAACGCCAACCGTTTTGAGCTCCTGTCGTAGCTGCTGGTTGAGGTTGGAGGACTCCTGCAGTCGGGCTTCTAGAGCAGCGATCTTCTCTGCTTTGATCTCCAGAGAGGACTTCAGAGTGGACTCCAATTTACACTCTAGAAGCTTAAACCTGAAAAACAGTACAGTTATACTGTTGACATTATGACTCCAGCATTCATGTAAATTCATGTTACTGCAGCCCTAGTTACTGAAGTGATCATTACATTTAGAGATGTAATGGTAGGATATTTCTTATCACGATTATAGTGACCAATTTATCAGTATTATCACAGTATTGTTAAAATGTGCTGGAAATGTTCAAAAAGTACTGGCACATGAATCGTTTCACCAAGTTTTGTATTTAAAATCAACAAATAAAATGACTTTTTGTTTGCATAAACACTAAAACAATAACATTACCAATGATGTCCGGATTTTAAGTGAGCAATAAGGTACTCGAGGCCGTGCTGTATTGTGAATAAATCACGGCTGAAGGGCGTTGTTAGGCACGACGCAAAGCGGAGTGCCTACAACCCCTTCAGCCGTGATTTATTCACGATTCAGCACGGCCTCGAGTACCTTATTGCTTTTATAAAACGGTTGCCACACAATAAAAAAAAATATTAAAACTAAATATTTATGTATTGAAATGTTACTTTTTTGAAGCAAGTTTGTTAAATGCTGTCCTTCCGCTAAAAACTAGTTCCTGACAGCAACAGTGAACGGCAAGAGAATGTTCCGAACATGCCTCTCATCTAATGGAGCTTAAATAAAAACAGAGAATAGGACCTCTTATCATCCGCTGTGTCACTTATTGTTTTAACACCATATATGATATTTTCTCATACACATACATATGCTTATCTCTCAGCATGAGAAAACATCTGTTTTCCATCTTTTAGTTTTAAAACAGACCGATTCGTGGCACAACGCGAGTTTGCAAGCGTCATTACAGTGTAAACTGATGGACAAACAGAATCATACCTGAAACAGAAAACTAATAAATTCAGTAATATTCCCTCCTCACTTTGGAAACTGTAGTCTTTGACACAGACGCGCGCAGCACACACATCGACACATCTCCGCATGAGAAGCGTTTATTAGACGGGGAAGTGCGGAGTCTCAAAATTAAAGATGAAAGATGCAACATAACGCCAGCAGGGGTCACTCATACTTCATTAAATAAATAGCAAACAGTTCATTCTGCCGAAATACATCATACATTAAACTATTGAGCTATTGATTGTTTATGTTGCTAAGGGTGTTGCTCAGTGATACACAGAACGTTTGGGTGAAGCGGTCATAGCCGTGCTGTATCGTGAATAAAACACAGCTGCGGACCAATCAGAATCGAGGAATGGAACTAACCGTTTTATAAATGACAACATGACTGACAACAGTTTATCTAATAACGTACGAAATGTTCAAATAAAACTTTTAAAAGGTTTCATAAAACGGTAAACCTCACATTTCAACCTTTAAATAAAGAAAAGGTTTAAGTCAAAATGATAACTGATTAATAAATGATTATATGTATTTTATCTGCTCCCTAAATAATTCTAGATACCTTATCCGAATTAAATGTGTAGAATCCACATAAGCTTTTTTTTTTTCATCAACCGGTCAAAATTTACAGGAGCGCATGCAAATTCAGTCCATTTTTTGGGCAGACAAAAACAGCTCTGAATGTAAATGTAAGTCTCTGTAAAACCACTCTCTGACACTAGGTGGTACTTATGGAACAGCAGAATTACAGCTGGAATTACAGAACAATCTCCGTGGACAAAGCAGCATTACGATTAAGAACACTACTTTATTAGGTATTACATGGAGTGAAGATGAAAACAAAATACCATCGTATCTTTTCTGAAGACAGGTACATTCATTCATTCATATATTCATCCGTATAATTCCCGTATTCTTTTAAAACCTCCCAGCTTTCCGCTATGTTTTCACACATAATGAAACTACGTAATCGAATACGGTTTTAATGATAATTAAAATCTGAAATGGTAATACTAACCGTGGGGAATCTTTATCATGATTTATCGCCAAACCAGTAATCGTTCCATCACTAATTCCATGTGTGAATTACCTGTCATCAGAGCTCTCTTCATCACCCAGAAGCCCCTCTTTATTGAGACCGATCTTCTCAAGCTCATGGGTCAGCTTCTCCAGGTCATTGTTAATCTGCTGGGTCTTTAATTTTTCATTGACTAGCTCCTGCATCAGGAAACATCATAAAAACAGTCAGGCAAGTAATCCACAGTGAACTAAACCTTTCTTGAGGTGAGTTGGTTACCTCTCTCAGAGTGACCAGGGTCTTCTTGTCTATGGTTGCTTGTTTGACCAGTTCTTTATTGTCCTTTTCCAACTCTTTCACACGACCACACATGTCTTTGAGAGCAGCTACCTCCTTGCCCAGCGTGCGGTTCTCCTTCTCCAGATGAGAGATACGCAGGTTGTCTTCATCGAGCTTGGAGTCTTTGATTTCAGCCTGCTGTCTCAGCCGTTTGTTCTCCTTCTCCAGCTGCTTCTTGTCCTTCTCCAGCTGAGCGTTCTCCAGCTCCAGGGCCGCGTTCTCCTGCGCCAGCTGCTCCAGACCCTTGCTGGAGATCTTCAGCTCCTCCAGGCTCTGCTGCAGGCTCTGGTTCTCCAGCTCCGCATCCTGCAGCTCTCCCTCCAGCTGCTGAATCTTGCGGCTGCCGTTCTCCAGGGCTTTCTGGAGCCTCTGGTTCTCCGTGTCGAGGCTTTGGTAACTGACCTCCAGACGTTCGTTTTTTTTGGTCGAAGCCTTCAGCAGCTCGAGACTTTTTTTGAGTTGAGTTCTCTCGCTCTCCAGCTCTTTGTTCTCCTGCTCCAGTCGGGCGGCCTTCGCTCCGGCGGATCGTAAAGACTCCACCATGCGCCGGAGCTCGAGGTTCTCTTCGTCCAGCTGAGTGTTTTCCTTCTCCAGGACCTCCAGCTGATAGGAAACGTTCCTCAGACTGTCCGCCGCTTTCTTGAGTCTCCTGCTCTCCGCCTCCAGCTCAGCGTTCTCCTTCTCCAACACCTCCACCTTCCCACAGGTGATGGCGAGAGCAGCGAGACGCTTCTGCAGACTCTCCTTCTCTCGCTCCAGCCGATGGACCTCCATCTCCAGCTCTTCAGCTCTCTCTCCTTTCTCTTTGTAGTGCTCCAGATCTTTGCGAAGTTGTTTGCGCTCAAACTCCATCTTGTTGAGCTTGCTGCTGGTCTCTTTGATGGACTCGTGCAGCACGCGGTTTTCTTTCTCTATGTCTTTGACGCGGGCTTCAGCGCTGACCTGAGAGCGCTGCCTGAGAGAGGTGATGGTCTGATTCAGATATTGGTTCTCCTGTTCCAGACCCTTGACCTGCATCATGACCAGTGATAGGTAAGAGAGATCATTGAACAACATGTACAGGACAGTTAAAGGCCCTCATTTTTACGCTGATTTTCTTAAAAAAAATAAAAAAAACCTTTAACTTCTACATCATTCATCTGATTTTCAGGAAAATTCAATCAGATCATGTTCAAGTTGATTAGTTAAACTGTTCTCGAATAACTTGTTAATGAATTTAATGAGTCAATCAGTACCTAAATTTCCCATCTCAGCCATTTTTAATTTTGTCATAAAATACTGTACTTTATTCATGCATTAACACATCATTATAAAACTTGGTATGTGTCATCAGAACCAAACCTCAAAGGTAGGGCTGGGCGATTTTTCAGATTTTATTGATTAATTCAAATTTAATGTTTTACCATGATTTCACTATTTATAAATCAAGGAATTGCAATTTTGAAAAAAGTAAAAAAATAAATATTACCAAATCTTAGAATTAGACACTTTGACAATATGCCAATGAAAACAGTAAAGAGAAAAGAATGATCCAACTGCACGTAGGTGCACGTGATTAACCGCTCATACCACTAGATGCCATTCACACAGAATGCGCTTTTCTGTTGACCAAGATGCGACGCGGGCAGTGGAACATGAAAAAATACAAGAAGATGGGAGTTGAACTTCTTTTAACATGAGCACTGTGTTTTTATAATGCCGTTTCATGCATGAGACACTGCAAGAGACACGAGCGCAACAGTCAAACATATGTTTGCATAGAAAAAACAATGGAAAAGCAGCGCAATCAAATAAAAAACCTGCAAATAACTACTACTGTATGTCTGATATTTCATGTTTGCATCATGGTGACAGGCTGAAAGCTGCTGTTCATTGTTTTTACAGAACATTTATAGTTAATAATAGTCTACTGGTGTTATACCTTCAGTCATTTTCAGGGTTCGTACACATTTTTACCAACAAATTTCCATGACTTTTCCATGACTTTTGAGACAATATTCATGACCTAATGTTCCTAATTTTACAACAAGAATAAAAATCAGTTCAAATTTATCATAGCATATGTTAACTAAAATAAATGGCTATTAATGCAACTTGTTTGCTTTCTATTTGTTTTAATAATAAGTACAAGCTGCAACTGCACCAGATTGTAATTTAGTTAACCAATATTATCAGCTAAACTTAGGACCTGAATTTTGTTTCAGAAACTGTTGCAGTCTAACAGTAGTATTCAGGTACAAAAATATATATAAATTAAATAAACGGTAAATTAAAAACAGATTAAATTTACAAAAGTTATTCAGTCAAGAGCAGCAAGAGATTTTATATGACTAAAGTTATTGCATACCAAACTTTATTTTTTCCAGGTCATTATTTGCATATATAAAGGGCAGTTTCCCTAAACTTATTAAATGCATTATTAAATCATCTTTCATATCTTAAAGGAAAACGCCACCATTTTTTCCATATTCCAATATGTTTTTCCCTCAACTTAGATGAGTTGATATGTACCTATCTATCTTCCGCCAACCAACATCCTTCGTCCGGGAAGGGGAGAAACGTTCGACCAATCGATCGCCTCCAGACTCATGCCCACTGAACGCAGCCCGAGACTGGGAAATGCGGGTAGACTTAAGTCAGAGGCTCACCTTCCCAACCGAAATTGCAGCAACCAACCTGCGCCCAGACCTGGTCCTTTGGTCCAAATCCTGTCGACATGTCTTTATAGTGGAACTGACAGTCCCGTGGGAGGAAGCCATCGATGAGGCATTTGAAAGGAAAAGGTTGCGATATGCAGATTTGGCTGTCGAAGCAGAGGACCGGGGATGGAAGGTAAATGTGCGTCCAGTGGAAGTGGGCTGCAGGGGCTTTGTAGCTAGTTCCACCATAAGGCTGCTAAAGGAGGTTGGAATTAGAGGACAGGCTCAGCGGAAGACCATCAAAGACCTTGCAACTACTACCGAAAGAAGCAGTCACTGGCTGTGGCTGAAGCGGAAGGAAACTGTATGGGCTCCCAAGTGACCTCATGGAGCCTCCGGTGCGACACATACCCAGGTCTGATCAGCCTGTGGTGGGCCAGCCTCGGGTGAGGGTGTATTGTGATAAAAGGCCGAAACACCCAATGAGACCAGGGTGCACAATTGATGATGTGTCGTACTGGAGGCACCAGGCGGTCATCCCTCAATCCAACCCCACCCAAGAGGATATCTCCAACAACAGTGCTTGCTGAATATCAAGGGATTCTAACATCTAGTCCTAGTAAATATATATATATATATATATATATATATATATATATATATATCCCGTCTCAGTGCGTGCACTTAATCGCTCTAGCGCGCGGCGCCACTATGCTAGCGTTTAGCTTAGCACCATTCATTCCTTAGGATCCAAACAGAGATGAATTTAGAAGCTACCAAACACTTTCATGTTTTCCCTATTTAAAGACGGTTACATGAGTAGTTACACGAGTAAGTATGGTGGCACAAAATAAACAGTGGCGATTTTCTAAGCGGATAAAAAATGATAACTGTAATGTATGGCGGAAGAGCACTTCGCAGCACTTCGACCTCGGCGCAGTAATATCATCACTCCTGAAAACACCCCCTCCCCCTCTCCCTCTAACTTCCATCAATAGAACCAATATTACTGCGCCGAGGTCGAAGTGCTGAGAAGTACTCTTCCGCCATACATACTTCCGAGACGGGAGAGGTACATATCAACTCATCTAAGTTGAGGGAAAAACATATTGGAATATGGAAAAACGGTGGCATTTTCCTTTAATATTTTCACTTAATATAATAAGACACTATAGGGCTGTTACCAGTCAAATAAAATCAGTATTAACAAAACCGATCTTTCCACTGCGGAAGAAACAGAAGAAGCTGCAGTGGCATTTAGATGCATTTACACAGACAGTTTAATAAAGCTAAAATGTAGCATGAATGGATTTACACTGCAAAATTACAACAGCATATATAATGTTATGGACCAAGATGGCATCTGTATGGACCAAGATGGCACCCCTCATGGCAGCCTCTGTGGCGTCGTCCGCAGTTGTTTTTATGTTTTTGTTAGTTTGTCCTGTCTTTAGTTATATTCCTGCAATCAGTTTCACCAGAGACAAATTGCTGGACATTCGGCAGTACACACCACCCGATATTTCACTGGTTTTCGATTATTGGGATGTTTTGCTGGACATAGTAGTCGGCAGAGCGGCAGCGCTGATCAAACGCAGGATGTGCAGACGGGGGAAGCGAGCAGGCACGCTCGTGAAGCTCAGACAGCGCGGATTTCGGACAGCACTGCCTAGCATCCATCTGGCGAATCTCCGCTCTCTACCCAACAAAACGGACAAACTCCTTCTGCTCTCCCGGACAAATAAGGACTTTTCACACTCTGCTGCTCTGTGTTTCACGGAAACCTGGCTGAATGACGACATTCCGGACAGCGCACTCCGTCTGCCTAACTTCCAGCTGATCAGAGCAAATCGCGACGCAGAATCAACGGGGAAATCTCGCGGCGGCGGGACATGCTTTTACATCAATGAAAGGTGGTGTACAGATGTAACTGTGTTAAAGAAGATGTGCTGTTCTGATCTGGAAACGCTCTTTATTAACTGCAAGCCTTTCTACTCGCCATGGGAGTTTTGCTCGTTCATTCTCGTGAGTGTTTACAGAAACTAGCTGATCAAATCACAGAGACAGAGCAACATCACCTGGACTCTGTTTTAATCATTCTCGGGGACTTTAATAAAGCAAATCTCTCCCGTGAACTGCCAAAATACAGACAGCATGTTACATGTCCCACCAGAGACAGTAATATATTGGATCACTGTTACACAGCAATAAATGATGCATATCACTCTGTCCCACAGGCAGCTTTAGGACTTGGTTCATCTTATACCGACCTACAGGCAGAAACTGAAATCAGCTAAACCTGTTTTAAGGACTGTTAAAAGATGGACTAATGAAGCAGACCGGGATTTACAAGCCTGTTTCTCACTCACTGATTGGAGTGTTTTTGAAGCTGCTGCCACCGATCTGGACGAGCTCACAGAGACTATAACATCTTATATCAGTTTCTGTGAAGATATGTGCATTCCTACCAGGACTCATCTAACTTACAACAATGACAAACCGTGGTTCACTGCAAAACTCAAACAGCTCCGTCAGGCCAAAGAAGATGCTTACAGGAAGGGGGAAAAAGTCTTGTATAAACAGGCCAAATACACACTGGAAAAGGAGATCAGAGTGGCAAAGAGGAATTATTCTGAAAAAATAAGTATTCAGTTCTCTTCCAGTGACTCAGCATCAGTGTGGAAAGGTCTGAAAGAGATCACCAACCACGAGTCACCATCCCCCAGCACTGTGGAGAATTAACAACTGGCAGACGATCTGAATGAGTTCTACTGCAGATTTGAAAAAACACCCCACACCCGCTCTGAACACCTCTCCACACAACCATTAACACCTCCAGCAACCCCCCTCTCCCCCACACCTGCAATTCAGATCAGCGAAGATGAGGTGCGCCAGGTCTTCCGGAAGCAGAAAAGGAAAAAAGCACCAGGCCCAGATTGTGTTACACCAGTCTGTCTGAAATCCTGTGCTGACCAGCTGGCCCCCATCTTCACACAGATCTTCAACAGATCACTGGAGCTGTGCGAAGTCCCTTCACGCGTCAAACGCTCCACCATCATCCCCATCCCAAAGAAATTCAAAATTTCAGGACTAAATGACTACAGGCCTGTGGCTCTAACGTCTGTGGTCATGAAGTCTTTTAAAAAAATGGTGCTGGCCCACCTGAAGGACTTTAATGGACCCTTACTGGATCCTCTTCAGTTTGCCTACAGAGCAAACAGGTCTGTGGACGATGCAGTCAATATGGGACTGCATTATGTTCTGCAACATCTAGACAGACCAGGGACTTATGTGAGGATCCTGTTTGTGGACTTCAGTTCGGCCTTTAACACTATCATTCCAAACCTCCTCCTGCCCAAACTAACTCAGCTCTCCGTGCCCACCTCTGTCTGACAGTGGATCACCAGCTTCCTGACAGACAGGCAGCAGCTAGTGAGGCTGGGAAAATTCTCATCCAGCACCCGCACCATGAGCACTGGAGCTCCTCAGGGCTGATTTCTCTCCCCACTGCTCTTCTCCCTGTACACCAACGACTGCGCATCTAAAGACCCCTCTGTCAAGCTCCTGAAGTTTGCAGACGACACCACACTGATTGGCCTCATCCAAGACGGTGATGAGTCAGTCTGCTTACAGACAGGAGGTTAAGGAGCTGGCTGTCTGGTGCAGTCTTAACAACCTGGAGCTCAACACGCTCAAAACAGTGGAGATGATCGTGGACTTCAGGAGAAACCCCCCTGCTCTCCCCCCACTCACCATCATGAACAGCACTGTGACTGCAGTGGAGACATTCAGGTTCCTGGGCACCACCATTTCTCAGGACCTGAAGTGGGACACTCACATCAACTCCACTGTTAAAAAGGCCCAGCAAAGGTTGTACTTCCTCCGCCAGCTGAGGAAGTTCAATCTGCCACAGGAGCTGCTGAAACAGTTCTACTCCGCCATCATTGAATCCGTCCTCTGCACTTCAATAACTGTCTGGTTCAGCTCAGCTACAAAATCTGACCTCAGAAGACTACAGAGGGTAGTCCGGACTGCCGAGCGAATCATTGGTACAACCCTCCCTACTCTCCAAGAACTGTACTTATCCAGAGTGAGCAAAAGGGCTGGCAAAATCACTCTGGACCCCTCACATCCAGCACACTCCCTCTTTGAACTGTTGCCGTCTGGTCGAAGCTACAGAGCTCTGAGCACCAGAATGGCCAGACACAGGAACAGTTTCTTCCCTCAGGCAATCCATCTCATGAACACTTGACAATAATTGTGGAACACACACTATTTATACACTTATAGGCTTATTTATCTAACACACATACTTAGTCTACATTTCAATTTGCACATAATATTCCTGTACATACAACTGTCTTTTGTCATATATCTGTACATACAATTGTCAATTTGTATATTTTTATTCCTTATTTACTTGTTCTTTTTTTTTTTTTGTTCTTTTTATTATCTGTGTTTTTTGTTCTGTCACTGTCATTCTGTTGTACTGTGGAAGCTTCTGTCACAAAAATAAATTCCTCGTATGTGTAAACATACCTGGCAATAAAAGTTCATTCTGATTCTGATTCTGATGTTATATTCTTGGTGTTTTAAATCAGATTTTTTAATAATACAAATATGAAATGTTGGACAAACATGAAAAGATAAGCTATTTTTAAATATGAAAGTAAACCGCCAGTAGGTGGCAGCAAGTGACTGCCTTAATGAGTGAGTCATTGAGTCGTTTATTCAAACGATTTGTTCAGAAGGATAATTCATTCAAGAATGAAGCAAGTGCCTGTCTTTACGAATGGCTTATTGAATCATTGACTCACCCAACTTATCTAAAAACACAGAATCATTCAGTAACGTGTGTTGCTTTGAGATGTGCAATGTGCTGTGATCTTGGTTTGGAACTATTTTTGCGAGCAAAAACAGTCAACTTTGACAATATTGTATTAAAATGTAAGTCACTTAATACTAACTACTCGTTTAAACTCTTGTATCAATCAACGTCAAATTTGCAGTCATACTGATTTTCAGGGAAAACTCCACGCACTTGGTCGTGTCATGTTGCTTAACTAGGCTATATGCGTTATAAATATAAAACTACATTACCGCAGTCTGTTTTTTTCTTTGTGCTGTTGTGTTCATTTGTTTTGATTTCTCCATGAGATTCTCTTATACACAGATAAGCTGCATGAGACTCAACTGGCTCGACATTTTTACTGTCAATATATTATCCATTGCCGTTTTTCTCTAGCGCACCCCAGTTTGGGAACCGCTGCACTAGAGAGTGAAAGAGAGAAGACGCGGTACAGCTGAATCACTCACGCGGTTTTCAAATGACTGATTTAATCTGACAGTCTGTGTGGATAATTTACTCATCTAACCTACATGCAATATTTAATAAATGTGTGCAGGAATTTCCCTCATTTTAAACTCAAAAGTTGCGAGAATGAGTAAAACTATGCGAACTACGCAATATATGCGCAATCCCGCACCGAAGTTCAGGACCTGATTAAACATAATTCTATTATACAGAAATTTGTGAAATAAATTTCCATGACTTTTCCAAAACTTTCTGGGTTTATTTATTTTTCCAAAACTTTTCCAGGCCTGGAAATTGCTGTTATAAAATTCCATGACTTTTCCAGGTTTTTCATGACCGTACGAACCCTGCATTTTGAAACTGAATTACCTTGACTTTTGAGAATTTTTTA
The DNA here is from genome assembly GCA_039654775.1 of Spinibarbus caldwelli. Classification (NCBI taxonomy): domain Eukaryota; kingdom Metazoa; phylum Chordata; class Actinopteri; order Cypriniformes; family Cyprinidae; genus Spinibarbus; species Spinibarbus caldwelli. Next base: position 32,572,274 of record CM077243.1, on the reverse strand, counting down.
AAGCATTTTCCTTGTATTATTTCTGAACATATAATATGTATAAGACAAGTTCGTACAAGATGTAGTTGTAGTTCATGCAGCTTTTCTGCAAAGAAATGTATCAAGTGATTTGTAACATTTACATCACGTTGTCAACTTCATATGTGCTGCACTTGGAATAGAATTTTCTTTAACTAGAGGGTTAATAAAGAAAAAGTTACTTGAATCATGTTGTAGTTACATTTTCAAGTTGTAGTTAAGTTGTAGACTAGTTAAAAATTGTAAAAATGGAGAATCAGTCAAAAAAAAAAAAAAAAAACATTTCATTTATTTGCCATATTGCCCAGCCCTACTCAAAGGTTAATATATATATATATATATATATATATATATATATATATATATATATATATATATATATATATATATATATATATATATATATATATATTTTTTATAATTTAATTTTTTTTCTGTAGAAAACTGTTACACAGAAAGTTTTAAAGTGTGTTAGGGATAAGCAAAGTTCTTGATGTGTAAATCCACCAGTATGAACCAATAGGTCCTCTACTAGTAATCTACAGCCAATGAGCTTTCATGCTCTCTGTGCCGCTAACATTTCAAACATCTTGCTCCAGTGTTGCTGTAAGCAGTTCACTAACCAGTAAGCTACGTGGCACACACAGAGGTATGTTTCTAAATGGGTGAGCCTCAGGCACACATAGGTCATTAGTTTTAGAGGTAGATCAGCATTGTTGGGGGCTCATGTTTTGTGTTTGTGCAGGGATTTATCTCTGTTTCACATGCTTGCTGCAGCATGTCTGTGTATGTCTTAGCAGCATTACGCCTTTGTACTTGCTCTGCAAATCTAGTCCACTAGACCACATACATTACCTTATCATACTATTCTGTAATGACATCAGACACATGACAGCTTTTTTTTCGTGAAAATAAAGAGTTTTATCTGGAGGACATGGAAAGCTCGGGGCAGAATAAAATGAATTATGATGTCAATCCCACATGATTCAGCAGTGTGACATGCATCAGATCCAGTGTTCTGTGTGAGTGCAGCGTACCTGTCTGTCGGAGTTCTGCTGGAGCATCTCCAGTGTTTTCTCCAGCTGCGCCTTCTCTTTCAGCAGGTCTGCGCTCAGACTCTCAGAGCTGCGCAGACTCTCTCTGTCTGCAGTCAGCTCCGCCTGCAGCTGCTCCAGCTGTGCAAACACACACCGCTTGTCTCTGTGTGCTTCATACACTCATCACATGCTCACAGACAGACGCATGAAAACTATCTGACATATGGACACACACGCTCATAATGAGCAATCAAACTCGTATGAGCGGCTAATGCTCTGGAAGCAGCTTAACTGAACCCAAATCAGATTTCAACTCTGATTACTCTCTGATGAATATGATCCTGCTCTGAGAGCTTGGTTTCCGCTAAGACTACGCAACATTTTAACCCATTCTGTTCAAACTGTTCTCCTTTCTTTGCGTGAGGAACAGAATCTATTCACAGCTTACTGAAGCCACACCAGAATGGACCTCATTTACTTCCTTAATATTAATTCTGGTCTTATTGTGAACTATTCATCAGCGCACATTATTCTAAAGAAGAAACATGTTTGTCCTCGTAATCTTTCATCAAAATCTAAACACTCTACTTTTTAATATAGAGACACTTTTGACTCATCATTCATTTAAGTCAAGTCTCACAAATAAACATTATGCTTTCAAATATGAGAACTGTGTTGAGAAGCGTATGAACTCTGACCTGCTGGCTGAGTTTCTGGCTGTCTTTCTCCAGTCGGAGGCGCGCTCTGCTCTCACTGGATGCCTTCAGCTCCTCCACGCTCTTCAGCAGCATCTGATTCTCCTTCTCCAGCTTCAGCAGCTGACTGGATGTCAGGTCGTTCACCTCGTGACCCAGAGACTTCTGCGGCACTGCACTCACAACACACAACAACTCTCAGAGAAACACTTACAGTCTACAGACACCAGTCACACGCAGTAAGCCTCTCGTCAAAGTTGTGCTCGTTTAGAAAACATCCTGAATTTGGGTCAGTTCAGCATCTTGGCAAAGCATCATAATCCTGGATTTATCACTAAATATGCCCACATGCACCCAGCTGCGGGCTGAGCGTGGGCTTGAGCGTACCTTCAGTGAGCTCAGGTGTGGTTTTGGAGAGCTGCTCCAGTTCCCAGCCCAGGTGCAGAGACTCGTCCATGCTCTGTTTCTGGGCCACCGCGAGCGTCAGGTTCTCCTCCAGCAGCTCGTCCATGCGCTTCCTGTCCATGTCTCGCTCCTGCAACACAACAACATCTGTCAGCATCCGGAATCTGTCTAGATATCATACAATTGAATCTGAATGTAGTAAATAACATATGTACAACATTGCTTAAATAAAACTAATATTTCTTTCACATTACACTTTAAATAATTTGAAATAATTAGAAATTAACTTGAAAAAAGCTTGAACTTAATGAAAAATAAATCACAAGAAAAAGACATGGATGCAAATGAAAATAAACACTGTAATCATGAGTGTACTCAGTAATCTGGCAAGCGTTGAGATCAGGTCTAATTATACATACAGTTTGTTATGATTATGATTCTGATGTGACAGTGGCAGTGGGGTTTGAAAACTTAGATTTAAAGTTGCTCTCTTGTGTACGTATAGTGATGGCAGAAATCTCCTCACCAGAATGCCAGTGGTATATGATTGAGTATTATAATGTTTGCCTTTTTATCATTAGACAGGACAAATAAGAGAGGAAACCAATGAGGTGCTATATACAGGGTTTCTGCAGGATTTTTAAGTTCAAATTTAAGACTTTTTAAGACCTTTTTTAAGACCTGCACAAATAAAATTAATACCACATGAGCGGGGTAGCGCAATGTCTATAGTACCATATTAAACTGTAAAATGACTGTAAAAAGCATAATTTACAATTCAGATACAAGTTTTCACAAAAACAAAAAGTTTTGTAAAATGATAAACTTTACATTTCAGCCTTTACACCATTTTTAAGAAAATGGATGTCAAAAGTATTAATAATATTGATTTCAACAATTATCATCAATAAATTATTATATAAATTAAATAACATGAATTAGAGGTATGCGAAATTGGCAAAAAAATTATATCTCTATATTTTCTGGGATTTTATCGATAATGATAATTAGAGGATATTTTGCTGAGTGTGATATTGTGCTGGTATCTTAAAGATTACCATGGACAGGTGACTCCTGAATTTTTTTGATATTCTTCATATTCTGTGTGGTCAGTTCACAGCAGTGATAGAAATGAGTCTTTTCCAACAAGTTTTATGGGCATTTTTACCTTTAAGCCATTTTTTCTAAAAGTGTGCATAATCTTTTAAGTAAAATTCTTGCATTTAGGCTGTTACCAAGCAAATGAAATCAGTATCAACAAAATGTATCTTTGCAATGCATCTGAAGTGGCATTTAGATGTATTTACACACTCTTTAATGCAGCTCAGAGGGACATAGAATGCTAACCTGCACAGTTACAAATGCATAAATGATGTTTTTATATTTGAAACATAAAACGTTGAAAACTGATGTTTGAAATTATTTTAAAAATATGAATATACTTTAAATGTGAAATTAAAACGGCCAATAGGTGGCAGTAAGTCAGCGTTAATAAGTGAGTCATTGCGACTGAACCGAATCATTTAAACGTTTGATTCATTCAGGAACGAAACACCGTATGTTGCTCAGAGACGCAAAAACAGTGCTATGGTTGTGTTTGGAATTATTTTTGTTGTAGAAATAGAGCAAAAACAGCCAATATGGTGTCTAAAACGTAAGTCTCTTAAAATTAACTTCTTGTTTATTGAACTGTTGCATAAAATCAATATCACATTTGTAATCATGCTGATTTTTGGAGAAAAAAAATGGCACTCTTTGTGTGATATTAACTATATGAAATTATATAAATATAGGCTATACATTTTCTGCCCCCATATCTTAAATTATGTGATCAGTCTAAATGTATTTTAATAGACTGAATCGCACGCACTCTAGTTTAAGCTATGTTAACTGATTGATTCTCTGTCAGCAGGTGTCTCGTTTGGCTGAAATATAAGAGTTTTCCCGGTAAAGACAGAACACAAAGCAGCGCGGCACCGGACTTTGAACTTGCAGCGCTCATGTTTATTTAATCAAATCATAGCCTTTTGAAGTTTAATCGTCACATTCAGCCATATCGCAATTATTGTCTTTCCGTCTCCAAATTTAAGACCTCTTGAAATCATAATTAAGACTTTCTTGTACAATTTAAGACTTTTTAAGGCCTTAAATTTGATACAACTAAATTTAAGACTTTTTAAGACCCCGCGGAAACCCTGTATATAGTGCTGTATTAATGGACTAAACGTTTGATCACTCTGTGTTCTCTCACCATCTCCATGTCATGGATCTTGTTTTTAAGCTGCAGATTTTCCTTCTCCAGCTCATGATGTTTATCAGATCGAGCTCTGAATGACTCCAGCTGATCCTCCAGCATGCTCTTGGTCTCCAGCAGAACCTGATTGTCCTCCTTCAATTCCTAAATGAAGACATATAATCAATAACAGCCATCAAAATCCCAGCATTCCCTTGTGAATACATGCAATAAATTACTGCCACAACATTCCCAGCATTCCCTCATGAACATACACAATCAACAACTGTCATAATATTCCCAGCATTCCCTTGTGAACACACACACAATTAACAACTGCCACAGCATTCCCAGAATTCCCTCGTGAACACACACAATCAATAACTGCCACAGCATTCCCAGCATTCCCTCCTGAACACACCATCAATAACCACAACATTCCCAGCATTCCCTCTTGAACACACACAATCAACAACTGCCAGAACTTTCCCAGCATTCCCTTGTGAACACACACAATTAACAACTGCCACAGCATTCCCAGAATTCCCTCATGAACACACACAATCTACAACTGCCAAAACATTCCCAGCATTCCCTCTTGAACACACACAATCAACAACTGCCAAAACATTCCCAGCATTCCCTTGTGAACCCACAGAATCAATAACCGCCACAACATTCCAGCATTCCCTCTTGAACACACACAATCAATAACCGCCACAACATTCCCAGCATTCCCTCTTGAACACACACAATAAATAACCGCCACAACAATCCCAGCATTCCCTCTTGAACACACAGGATCAATAACTGCCACCACATTCCCAGCATTCATTTGTAAACACACACAATCAATAACTGCCACAACATTCCCAGCATTCCCTTGTGAACACACACAATCAATAACTGCCACCACATTCCCAGCATTCCCTCATGAACACACACAATCAATAACCTCCACAACATTCCCAGCATTCCCTCGTGAACACACACAATCAACAACTGCCAAAACATTCCCAGCATTCCCTTGTGAACACACAGGATCAATAACTGCCACCACATTCCAAGCATTCCCTCGTGAACACACACAATCAATAACCTCCACAACATTCCCAGCATTCCCTTCTGAACACACACAATCAATAACTGCCACCACATTCTCAGCATTTCCTTGTGAACACACACAATCAATAACCACCACAACATTCCCAGCATTCCCTCTTGAACACACACAATCAACAACTGCCAAAACATTCCCAGCATTCCCTTCTGAACACACACAATCAATAACTGCCACCACATTCTCAGCATTTCCTTGTGAACACACACAATCAATAACCACCACAACATTCCCAGCATTCCCTCGTGAACACACACAATCAACAACTGCCAAAACATTCCCAGCATTCCCTTCTGAACACACACAATCAATAACTGCCACCACATTCTCAGCATTTCCTTGTGAACACACACAATCAATAACCACCACAACATTCCCAGCATTCCCTCGTGAACACACACAATCAACAACTGCCAAAACATTCCCAGCATTCCCTTGTGAACACACAGGATCAATAACTGCCACCACATTCCAAGCATTCCCTCGTGAACACACACAATCAATAACCACCACAACATTCCCAGCATTCCCTCTTGAACACACACAATCAATAACCTCCAAAACATTCCCAGCATTCCCTCTTGAACCCACAGAATCAATACCTGCCACCACATTCCCAGCATTCCCTTGTGAACCCACAGAATCAATAACCGCCACCACATTCCCAGCATTCCCTTGTGAACACACACAATCAACAACTGCCAAAACATTCCCAGCATTCCCTCTTGAACCCACAGAATCAATAACTGCCACCACATTCCCAGCATTCCCTTGTGAACACACACATTCAACAACTGCCAAAACATTCCCAGCATTCCCTTGTGAACACACACAATCAATAACTGCCAAAACATTCCCAGCATTCCCTCTTGAACCCACAGAATCAATAACTGCCACCACACTCCCAGTAGGGCTGCAACTAATGATTATTTTGATAATCGATTAGTTGTCCGATTATTTTTTCGATTAATCGATTAATCGGATGTTAAAAAAAGCTAAATTTTCTTCTTTTTTAAATTTTATTGACAAAAACACTTTCGCATTCTGCCCAATGTTTTTCAAACAAACGTGCCAACTGAATGCTATGAAAACATACAGTGCTTAATTTATCAGACCACCTGTCATAATAAAGAGAAAACAAATATTTTAGGAATCTGTCAAAGAATTGTTTAAATCTAAAAATGTTATGGTCATTTACTGGGCAAATAACAAACTGAAACAACTAAATATTTATTCACATAATAAAAAAAATAGCCTCCTGCCTTTCATAACAGCATGCATTCTTGCTGGCATTGTTTAGCTACTTTTTGACTGTAATTGGGTATCTGAAAAAAATCTTTCATAGCTCTTTCCTAGATAACAGAAATACTTATATTATAGCATTAGAAATAGCCTACTGTTACTAAAGAGCTTACGCATATTGGAGGACTAACCAATACAGATAGCTAAAAAAATGATTTTAGTAAACACCAATACTGTTAGTTTAGAGCAGCAGTGGCAAAAAGCTTACATTATTTGTTATAAACCTTAAATACATTTGTTTTAATAAATTTGTTAAGCACTGTATATAGGCCTATAGTTTAAATCTCTTCATCAAAAATTAAGATAATAATAAAGATAATAAAGACGAATAAAAACACAAACTCGGTGTTAACCACGTTTAATGTAATTTCTTTATCCTGTAAAAGCATCTATGAAGCATCTGATATTTATATTCAGACAAATATATACGTGGTTATCCCTTTACAGTTCCTACTCTCATAAAACACGTGCACTAAAGGTTGACTTTTAAACCTTAATTTAACGTTCAACAACAGACATTTCAGCACAGTGAATATTTTTGCGCTGAATATTAATCCCTCTCTGACGCGCGTTCACGCATCCGACGCGCCGGCGCTCATTCAGTAAAGATTTAAACTTAAAACAGACTGTCAGGACGGAACTTTATGCAAAAATGGAAATGCTCGTGTGAATTTGTGACATTTAAAGATATGGATATGACCGAAAATTGAAAGTGTTTGCGCTGAGGACGCACACGCATCTGTCAAAGCACCTGACAGGACAAGCCATTATGCTAATGCATTAGCTTAAAGCTTAAAATAAAGAATTCTCATATTTTGTGCAGCTTGGATCACGTACTTCTCCCCCAGCATCTCATTCTGTTTCCTCCACTATTTTAGATGCATTTTGTACATAGAAATGCGTTATTCAGTGCTGTAATTTGACGCGACTGGCTGAAGTTGGACGTGCACTGTGGGCAGACCCGACTAATCGATAATGAGAATCGTTGTCGATGATTTTCATTATCGATAATAATCGATTTTATCGATTAGTAGATGCAGCCCTAATTCCCAGCATTCCCTTGTGAACCCACAGAATCAGTAACCACCACGACATTCCCAGCATTCCCTTGAGAAAACACACGATCAATAACTGCCACCACATTCCCAGCATTCCCTTGTGAACACACACAATCAATAACCGCCACAACATTCCCAGCATTCCCTTTTGAACACACACAATCAACAACTGCCAAAACATTCCCAGCATTCCCTTGTGAACACACACAATCAATAACCTCCACAACATTCCCAGCATTCCCTTCTGAACACACACAATCAATAACTGCCACCACATTCCCAGCATTCCCTTGTGAATACACACAATCAATAACCGCCACAACATTCCCAGCATTCCTTTGTGAACACACACAATCAATAACCGCCACAACATTCCCAGCATTCCTTTGTGAGCCCACAGAATCAATAACCGCCACCACATTCCCAGCATTCCCTCGTGAACACACACAATAAATAACTGCCACAACATTCCCAGCATTCCCTCGTGAACACAGACAATCAATAACCGCCACAACATTCCCTCTTGAACACACACAATCAACAACTGCCACTACATCCCCAACATACCCTCTTGAACACATACAATCAATAACTGCCACAACATCCCAGCATTCCCTCTTGAACACACACAATCAATAACTGCCACAACATTCCCAGCATTCCCTTGTGAACACACACAATCAATAACTGCCACAACATTCCCAGCATTCCTTTATGAACACACACAATCAATAACTGCCACCACATTCCCAGCATTCCCTCTTGAACACACACAATTAATAACCACCACAACATCCCCAGCATACCCTCTTGAACACACACAATTAATAACCACCACAACATCCCAGCATTCCCTTTTGAACACACACAATCAATAACTGCCACCACATTCCCAGCATTCCTTTATGAACACACACAATCAATAACTGCCACCACATTCCCAGGATTCCCTAGTGAACACACACAATCAATAACCGTCACAACAACATCTCCATCATTCCCTTGTGAACACACACAATCAATAACTGCCACAACATTCCCAACATTCCCTTGTGAACACACACAATCAATAACTGCCACCACATTCCCAGCATTCCTTTATGAACACACACAATCAATAACTGCCACCACATTCCCAGGATTCCCTCGTGAACACACACAATCAATAACCGTCACAACAACATCTCCATCATTCCCTTGTGAACACACACAATCAATAACCGCCACAACATTCCCAGCATTCCCTCTTGAACACACACAATAAATAACTGCCACAACATTCTCAGCATTCCCTTGTGAACAAAGACAATCAATAACCGCCACCACATTCCCAGCATTCCCTCTTGAACACACACAATCAATAACCGCCACAACATTCCCAGCATTCCCTCTTGAACACACACAATAAATAACTGCCACAACATTCCCAGCATTTCCTCTTGAACACACACAATCAATAACCGCCACAACATTCCCAGCATTCCCTTGTGAACACACACAATCAATAACCGCCACAACATTCCCAGCATTCCCTTGTGAACAAAGACAATCAATAACCGCCACCACATTCCCAGCATTCCCTCTTGAACACACACAATCAACAACTGCCAAAACATTCCCAGCATTCCTTTATGAACACACACAATCAATAACTGCCACCACATTCCCAGGATTCCCTCTTGAACACACACAATCAATAACCGTCACAACAACATCTCCATCATTCCCTTGTGAACAAACACAATCAATAACTGCCACAACATTCCCAGCATTCCCTTGTGAACACACACAATCAATAACTGCCACCACATTCCCAGAATTCCCTCTTGAACACACACAATCAATAACTGCCACCACATTCTCAGCATTCCCACTTGAACACACACAATCAATAACTGCCACAACATTCCCAGCATTCCATTGTGAACACACAATCAATAACTGCCACCACATCCCCAGCATACCCTCTTGAACACATACAATCAATAACTGCCACAACATCCCAGCATTCCCTCTTGAACACACACAATCAATAACCGCCACAACAACATCTCCATCATTCCCTTGTGAACACACACAGTCAGTAACTGCCACAACATTCCCAGCATTCCCTTGTGAACACACACAATCAATAACTGCCACCACATTCCCAGCATTCCCTCTTCAACACACACAATCAATAACTGCCACAACATCCCAGCATTCCCTCTTGAACACACACAATCAATAACTGCCACCACATTCCCAGCATTCCTTTATGAACACACACAATCAATAACTGCCACTACATTCCCAGCATTCCTTTATGAACACACACAATCAATAACTGCCACCACATTCCCAGCATTCCCTTGTGAACACACACAGTCAATAACTGCCACCACATTCCCAGCACTCCTTTATGAACACACATCATCAATAACTGCCACAACATTCCCAGCATTCCCTTGTGAACACACACAATCAATAATTGCCACCACATTCCCAGCATTCCCTCGTGAACACACACAATCAATAACTGCCACAACATCCCAGCATTCCCTCTTGAACACACACAATCAATAACTGCCACAACATTCCCAGCATTCCCTTCGTGAACACACACAATCAATAACCGCCACAACAACATTCCCAGCATTCCCTTGTGAACACACACAATCAATAACCGCCACAACATCTCCATCATTCCCTCGTGAACACACACAATCAATAACTGCCACAACATTCCCAGCATTCTCTTGTGAACAAACACAATCAATAACCGCCACAACATCTCCATCATTCCCTCGTGAACACACACAATCAATAACTGCCACAACATTCCCAGCATTCCCTTCTGAACACACACAATCAATAACCGCCACAACATTCCCAGCATTCCCTCGTGAACACACACAATCAATAACTGCCACAACATTCCCAGCATTCCCTTGTGAACACACACAATCAATAACCGACACAACATTCCCAGCATTCCCTTCTGAACACACACAATCAATAACCGTCACAGCCTTCCCAGCATTCCCTTGTAAACACACAATCAATAACTGCCAAAAAATTCCCAGCATTCCCTTGTAAACACACACAATCAATAACTGCCACCACATTCCCAGCATTCCCTTGTGAACACACCATCAATAACTGCCAAAAAATTCCCAGCATTCCCTTGTGAACACACATAATCAATAACTGCCACAACATTCCCAGCATTCCCTCGTGAACACACACAATCAATAACTGCCACAACATTCCCAGCATTTCCTTCTGAACACACACAATCAATAACCGCCACAACATTCCCAGCATTCCCTTCTGAACACACACAATCAATAACCGCCACAGCCTTCCCAGCATTCCCTTGTAATCACACACAATCAATAACTGCCAAAACATTCCCAGCATTCCCTTGTAAACACACACAATCAATAACTGCCACCACATTCCCAGCATTCCCTTGTGAACACACCATCAATAACTGCCAAAACATTCCCAGCATTCCCTTGTGAACACACATAATCAATAACTGCCACAACATCCCAGCATTCCCTCTTGAACACACACAATCAATAACCGCCACAACATTCCCACCATTCCCTTCGTGAACACACACAATCAATAACCGCCACAACAACATTCCCAGCATTCCCTTGTGAACACACACAATCAATAACTGCCACAATATCTCCATCATTCCCTCGTGAACACACACAATCAATAACTGCCACAACATTCCCAGCATTCCCTTGTGAACACACACAATCAATAACCGCCACAACATCTCCATCATTCCCTCGTGAACACACACAATCAATAACTGCCACAACATTCCCAGCATTCCTTTCGTGAACACACAATCAATAACCGCCACAACATCTCCATCATTCCCTCGTGAACACACACAATCAATAACTGCCACAACATTCCCAGCATTCCCTTGTGAACACACACAATCAATAACTGCCACAACATTCCCAGCATTCCATTGTGAACACACAATCAATAACTGCCACCACATCCCCAGCATACCCTCTTGAACACATACAATCAATAACTGCCACAACATCCCAGCATTCCCTCTTGAACACACACAATCAATAACCGCCACAACAACATCTCCATCATTCCCTTGTGAACACACACAGTCAGTAACTGCCACAACATTCCCAGCATTCCCTTGTGAACACACACAATCAATAACTGCCACCACATTCCCAGCATTCCCTCTTCAACACACACAATCAATAACTGCCACAACATCCCAGCATTCCCTCTTGAACACACACAATCAATAACTGCCACCACATTCCCAGCATTCCTTTATGAACACACACAATCAATAACTGCCACTACATTCCCAGCATTCCTTTATGAACACACACAATCAATAACTGCCACCACATTCCCAGCATTCCCTTGTGAACACAAACAGTCAATAACTGCCACCACATTCCCAGCACTCCTTTATGAACACACATCATCAATAACTGCCACAACATTCCCAGCATTCCCTTGTGAACACACACAATCAATAATTGCCACCACATTCCCAGCATTCCCTCGTGAACACACACAATCAATAACTGCCACAACATCCCAGCATTCCCTCTTGAACACACACAATCAATAACTGCCACAACATTCCCAGCATTCCCTTCGTGAACACACACAATCAATAACCGCCACAACAACATTCCCAGCATTCCCTTGTGAACACACACAATCAATAACCGCCACAACATCTCCATCATTCCCTCGTGAACACACACAATCAATAACTGCCACAACATTCCCAGCATTCTCTTGTGAACAAACACAATCAATAACCGCCACAACATCTCCATCATTCCCTCGTGAACACACACAATCAATAACTGCCACAACATTCCCAGCATTCCCTTCTGAACACACACAATCAATAACCGCCACAACATTCCCAGCATTCCCTCGTGAACACACACAATCAATAACTGCCACAACATTCCCAGCATTCCCTTGTGAACACACACAATCAATAACCGACACAACATTCCGAGCATTCCCTTCTGAACACACACAATCAATAACCGTCACAGCCTTCCCAGCATTCCCTTGTAAACACACAATCAATAACTGCCAAAAAATTCCCAGCATTCCCTTGTAAACACACACAATCAATAACTGCCACCACATTCCCAGCATTCCCTTGTGAACACACCATCAATAACTGCCAAAAAATTCCCAGCATTCCCTTGTGAACACACATAATCAATAACTGCCACAACATTCCCAGCATTCCCTCGTGAACACACACAATCAATAACTGCCACAACATTCCCAGCATTTCCTTCTGAACACACACAATCAATAACCGCCACAACATTCCCAGCATTCCCTTCTGAACACACACAATCAATAACCGCCACAGCCTTCCCAGCATTCCCTTGTAATCACACACAATCAATAACTGCCAAAACATTCCCAGCATTCCCTTGTAAACACACACAATCAATAACTGCCACCACATTCCCAGCATTCCCTTGTGAACACACCATCAATAACTGCCAAAACATTCCCAGCATTCCCTTGTGAACACACATAATCAATAACTGCCACAACATCCCAGCATTCCCTCTTGAACACACACAATCAATAACCGCCACAACATTCCCACCATTCCCTTCGTGAACACACACAATCAATAACCGCCACAACAACATTCCCAGCATTCCCTTGTGAACACACACAATCAATAACCGCCACAATATCTCCATCATTCCCTCGTGAACACACACAATCAATAACTGCCACAACATTCCCAGCATTCCCTTGTGAACACACACAATCAATAACCGCCACAACATCTCCATCATTCCCTCGTGAACACACACAATCAATAACTGCCACAACATTCCCAGCATTCCTTTCGTGAACACACAATCAATAACCGCCACAACATCTCCATCATTCCTTCGTGAACACACACAATCAATAACTGCCACAACATTCCCAGCATTCCCTTGTGAACACACACAATCAATAACTGCCACCACATTCCCAGCATTCCTTTATGAAAACACACAATCAATAACTGCCACCACATTCCCAGCATTCCCTTGTGAACACACACAATCAATAACTGCCACCACATTCCCAGCATTCCTTTATGAACACACATAATCAATAACTGCCACAACATTCCCAGCATTCCCTTGTGAACACACACAATCAATAACTGCCACCACATTCCCAGCATTCCTTTGTGAACACACACAATCAATAACTGCCACCACATTCCCAGCATTCCTTTATGAACACACATAATCAATAACTGCCACAACATTCCCAGCATTCCCTTGTGAACACACACAATCAATAACCGCCACAACATCTCCATCATTCCCTCGTGAACACACACAATCAATAACTGCCACAACATTCCCAGCATTCCCTTCGTGAACACACACAATAAGTAACCGCCACATCATCTCCATCATTCCCTCGTGAACACACACAATCAATAACTGCCACAACATTCCCAGCATTCCCTTGTGAACACACACAATCAATAACTGCCACCACATTCCCAGCATTCCCTTGTGAACACACACAATCAATAACTGCCACAACATTCCCAGTATTCCCTTCGTGAACACACACAATCAATAACCGCCACAACATCTCCATCATTCCCTCGTGAACACACACAATCGATAACTGCCACAACATTCCCAGCATTCCCTTGTGAACACACACAATCAATAACTGCCACAACATTCCCAGCATTCCCTTCTGAACACACACAATCAATAACTGCCACAACATTCCCAGCATTCTCTTGTGAACACACACAATCAATAACCGCCACAACATCTCCATCATTCCCTCGTGAACACACACAATCAATAACTGCCACAACATTCCCAGTATTCCCTTCGTGAACACACACAATCAATAACCGCCACAACATCTCCATCATTCCCTCGTGAACACACACAATCAATAACTGCCACAACATTCCCAGCATTCCCTTGTGAACACACACAATCAATAACTGCCACAACATTCCCAGCATTCCCTTGTGAACACACACAATCAATAACCGCCACAACATTCCCAGCATTCCCTTCTGAACACACACAATCAATAACCGCCACAACATTCCCAGCATTTCCTTGTAAACACACACAATCAATAACTGCCACAACATTCCCAGCATTCCCTTGTGAACACACACAATCAATAACTGCCACAACATTCCGAGCATTCCCTTGTGAACACACACAATCAATAACCGCCACAACATTCCCAGCATTCCCTTCTGAACACACACAATCAATAACCGCCACAACATTCCCAGCATTCCCTCTTGAACACACACAATCAATAACTGCCACAACATCCCCAGCATTCCCTTGTGAACACACACAATCAATAACCGCCACAACATTCCCAGCATTCCCTTGTGAACACATAGTCATGTGAACGCACCTCCACTCTGGTCCTGTAGAACTCAATGTCATGGAGTTTCTCTTTGTAGCGCGTCACTTCACTCTCCAGTTTGTCCACTCTGACGGCCTTTTCTCGGAGCGCGTCGAGCTCATCACGATACGCCCGCAGTGACCGCGCATCACAGAGCAACTGCAGGTTCTGACAAACACACATCAGCAAATGAGACTTTTATACTTCTTGACAAGTGTCTGATTACAATAAAGTTCAACCTACACACAAACCTGTTTTTGGAATGAATAAAAAGGAAACACCTGCCATTATTTAGACAGTCCAAAGAATACTTATCTATATTTATCAGCATGTCTGCCATCTTGAAATGGCTGACATTTCAGATTCTGCTCATCAGTCACAGTAAAAAACAATGAATTTTTATTGAAAATGCCACAACACTGCAGCATATGCTTGTAAGAACCACAGATATCTATTTTAGGGTTCTTTGATGATCAATCATATTTATCAGTGTTTTAACCAATATTTGGTTTACAATGTGCAGAATTATGACATCCAGAATTACCTAACATTATAATGGTAAACTAAATTCAAGACTTCTGCAGATATAGATATTCATAC
>CM077243.1:32543848-32551348 GCA_039654775.1 Spinibarbus caldwelli | reverse complement strand
TTACAGTTGCCAAAAATATAACTTTTGGGTTTTCTGTTATTAAAAATAAATAAGCAAGCCCAGCCAGGTTGACTTAAAGTAACGTAATGCATTACTTTCTATAAAAAGTAACTAAGTAACACATTTAGTTAATTTTTTTATGGAGTAACGCAATATTGTAATGCATTACTTTTAAAATTAACTTTCCCCAACACTGACTAAACGTACCTTTTTCCGAGTGGAAATATTACAGTCTTTCGAAAATGTTTGGTAGCACTTTATTTTACAGTCCTATTCCACATGTACATGCTATGTACTAGTTATAGTAATGGCAATAACTGGGTAATAACTAGGTGCTAAGCCTGAACTTACCCTAACCCTAACTATAACCATAACCATGTAGTTACCTTATATTACAGTACTTTCTTAGGTAAGAACACTGTAAGTGCACATACTTAGTAGTCATAAAATAAAGTGTATCCAAATGTTTTCTATATATACAGTATATTTATTTTTTAAATCAGATCACTTCATGAACTGCCAGTCTGTCTGCTAATTTCAATGTGTCTTTAGCTAGCTTTATTAATTAAATAAATGCTGTTTTAGCCTTTATGAGACTCTGTGACAGGTAGGAGTCCGTTTATGGCTAAAACCAAAAGGGATTTAATGATTTTGAATCAGATTTGATACTAAATCTGTTGATTGTCTGTGGCTAGTTGAAGTTGTGAAGGGCTGGTAATGTAGGCATGTATTAGCGGAGTGAAGAGCTGTTCTGAATGCACTGTGAGTGTGAGAATGAGTACCGCTCAGAGGAGTCCGGCCCAGCACCAGCACATCAGGAAGTGACATCACCACCAGCTGCTGCAGCGCCTCCTGAAACACAGCAGAGGGTCAGAGTCTCTACAGGACCTGAGAGGAAGCAGCACATGAGCTCATCGTCACGCCCTGTGAGGCCAGACTGACTCAGAACCCAGACATAAAAGCAGAATTGACTGTTTATATGAATTCTGCGTGTCTCTGTGTTAATGAATGGAGCAGATGCACAGTTTCGCTTACTGCACACATACTGAAGCGCGTGTGACGCTTGCGGTGATTTCAGCGTCTGCCGTCTCATGAAATGAGTAGCTACATAAATACATGAACAACAACTCTTTCATAAGCTTTTTACCGTTTCTTTTGACTAAAACTAGTGGCATATCATACACACACAGAAATATAAAAGTATTCACGGCAACCCATCAAAATAAAAGTTTGGTTTGACTTGAAGACATTGTGCCTGAAATATATTACTATTGTTCATTAGAATGTGCATACCACTATTACTACTACGATTATTACAATTTTATTTTTTAAGGAATAATCACACAACATTTCTTCCATGTTTTAATTTTAATTCCCTTTGTTTGCCAAAAAAAAAAGTTTGTTTAATTTTCAATAATTAAAAGATAAATGAAATCAATGTTTTATGCCTTCATTTGACAACCAGAAAAATTTAAATACAAAACACGGGAAAAAAAGGGGGGGAAAAAAACAAAAAAACATTTTATGAGGCTATTTTAAGAATACATTTGAATAAATTAAGTTGTTTTTATGCATTCAAATAATTAGAGATGCTAAAACAGAATTTGGTAACAATAAAACATAAGGTGAGAAAAAATAAAACATTTCATAGGGCCCTAAAAATGTAATTTTTGTAAAAACTTTTAATAAATTGAGGTGAAATTGTATGAGTTTCATGATTTTAATTAATCAGACATGGTTTTTTATTAATAAAATTTGATTTAATCATTAAAAAGTAGCCCAGAAAAATTAAAACAGAATTTGGGAAAAATAAAACGGAATTCGTAGGGCCCTACAGCCCTCAAGATTCATCAGCTGCTTGAGCAGGAGTCTGAGTGAACTATCATGAGTCCTGTAGAGAGCGAGCGTCCCGTCAGCACCGCTGCCAGATTAACACACCACAGTCTGATCAGCCAGAATCAGTGTGAGAGCTCCCGTTCACACGCGTCAGCCACTCACTATCAGTCCACACACACACACACACACACACACACACACACACACAGAGAAACACACACACACACACACACACACACACACACACACACACAGAGAAACACACACACACACACACTCACACAAACACACACACACACACACACACACACACACACACAGAAACACAGATGTGCAGCTACAGGCTGGGCTCAGTCATTATCTCAGCAGCTGCTATGAGAGGAACGCAGCACATGATCAGTGAACACACACTCATATTTCAGCCTGATGTTCAGGTGATGATCTGATTCACAGCACAGGAGATCTGCTGCTGAAGCTCATTATCTGCAGAAGAGCAGCAGCAGGAACACAAACACACCCATCAGCCCTCACCTGATCCAGCACTACACTCAGACCCTGAACAACAAATAAACTACAGCCTCATACTGTCCAGGGCCTTTCAACAAACACTCAAACACAAAGAGCATCCCACACGCAGACTGATGGGCCTCGGTGCCTCCTGAACACACGTGACAACTGCACAGGGTCAAGAGCGAACTTACAGGATCAACAACTGTATTTCAATGCAGGACTGAATCTAAAAATACAATGACTGGCACTGATAACCACAGCAATGGATCAGAGAAAACATCTGCATATCTAATGCAAGACTGACTGCACAGACTCATAAAGCTGCCACAACAGTCCTGCTATAAGCACTGAAGTGATATAAGCACACCTGATAGCAGGTCTTGATCTGCTGCACGAGGATGGACAGGTTCTGGATGCGCAGCGTCGGGTCGTTCTTGACCTTCCTGTGGGCTCTCTGGACGCTGCTCTTCGGGTTTCTGTCAGAACAAATCACACAGATGTTCAGGTCAGCACACATTCAGAAGCTCACAAGCTCACACTTTCACCCGTCTACTGACATCTTTGCTTTTTATTTTCAGCAGTGTAACTATATTTTTCAATCCAAAATCAAATGCCAAGTTTTTGTTTAGAAGAATAATTTTTTATCTTTACTAAAAGAAAATTTGCAATAAGCTGTCATTGACAGAGCTGTAATTTAAAAGCACAGATTCATAAACACAGTTCAGCTGGAGAACGATGTGAAGACGTGAGCGCAACAGTCAAACGCGTCCATGTTTACATAGAAAAACAATGCAAAAGCAGTGCAATCGAATAGAAAACCTGTAAAGAACTACTACTGTATGTCTGATATTTCATGTTTGCATCATGGTGACAGACTGAAAGCTGCTGTTCATTGTCTTTACAGAACATTTATAGTTAATAATAATCTACTGGTGTTATACCTTCAGTCATTTTGAATTTGAATTAAATTGACTTTTGAGATTTTTTAAACCACTTTCCTTGTATTACTTCTGAACATATAATATGTATAAGACAAGTTTTTACAAGATGTAGTTGTAGTTCATGCATCTTTTCTGCAAAAATATTTAACAAGTGATTTGTTTATCATTTACATCATGTGTGGTGCACTTGGAATATAATTGTCTTTAACTAGAGGGTTAATAAAGAAAAAGTTACTTGAATCACGTTGTAGTTACATTTTCAAGTTGACTAGTTAAAAATAGTAAAAAAAACAAAAAAAACAAGAATCGGTCAAATGTTCTGGAAAAAAAAAAAAAAAAAAATCAAGATTTAATTTTTTTGCCATATCGCCCAGCCCTACAATAAACTGCCTGAAATCAAACGTCATAGTAATGAAACCTAATTCAAATTAAAGCCATATTAAAGCCATGACTTCTAATTAATTTTGGAACGTTCACATCAGACTCTGATAATTGGCTAGTTTTCACATGAGAAAACCGATGGTATCGTCACTGATGCTTTCTGAGATCTGACTCTAGCTTACAGCAAAACTGACTTCATCCAGTTCCACGACCTAATTACAGCACGACCTACAGCAGTGAAGTGCGGAGGGAACACCTGCACCACCTGTGCTTTTAATGACCCTACAGGTTTAAACTAAACCATTGTAATATGAGGAACATTATACTGGGAAGAGGATATTTAAGTAACTAAATTATTTGATTAAAAAAGGCAAACTACAGCTTATCATGAAATATGGGTTTTATTTTACTACATGCAAAAAAAATACATAGAAAAACAAACAGCTCACAGGACATAAAGTATACAATGATTCCAATATAATCAGTTATTAATATTTCATTGGTCCTCTCTTGTATTTGATTAGCAGCCAGCACATTCCTCATTAAGAATAACCTTGTGTTATCATAAATTAAACAATTAACACAGAGCACATACAAATGGTTTTCACTCTCCAAGCACAACTGTGCAATACGCTCAGAAAACCTTCATCAACAGACCATCAGCACTTCTGAATAAAGGGCCAAGATATCAATGATCCTTCGCCAGACGTCACTACTGTACATTTACATCTCTCAATAAAGCAAAACCAAATAATATTTAATCTCTGTACGGAACAATAATGACCAGTATTGAAATCTCTTTGATACTCGAGTCTCTGTGGCACTGGTATATGAGCACAATATAAACAGCACATCTGGATCTGAATCCACAGCATCACTCATATCAGTGTTATATATCATCATATCTACAGTAAAGCACTGACACATTACAGACACACCAGCACTGCTGTGAAACCATGTGATGTGAAAAGTGCTGGACAAATACACTTGATTTGCTTTTTTGAGCACATTCATCAGAGGACGGACGTAAGATTCAGTGTTTTAAAGGAACAGGCCGTGTTCAAGCGTGATGTGATGTGGTCAGGCCTTAATGATTGAGATGAACACAGTCATCAGCAGAAGAGATGGCTGCTCACTGACATCACCACATGATAATGTGCCTTCATACGAGAGCTGAGAGTCAAAAACACAGCAGACACTGAGAGAATGAACAGTAACACCTGCCATCACTGACCATCACTGACCGTCACTGACCATCACTGACCGTCACTGACCATCACTGACCATCACTGACCATCACTGACCGTCACTGACCATCACTGACCGTCACTGACCGTCACTGACCATCACTGACCATCACTGACCGTCACTGACCATCACTGACCGTCACTGACCATCACTGACCATCACTGACCGTCACTGACCATCACTGACCATCAGACGTCATGTGATCGCTCAGGTGTGTCTGCTGTGATCATCACTGATTCATGTTCAGTTCATCTGCCATCACACTCCTGTGAGCATCGAACGCTCGTGTGTGTGTGTGTGTGTGTGTGTGTGTGTGCTGGTCTGACCTACATCATAACTGTGCTCAGAGTGTGGTGTGTGTTCACAACATTAACTAAACAAACACACAAAACAATATTTTATTACAGAAGGCAG
This sequence comes from Spinibarbus caldwelli, assembly GCA_039654775.1. Taxonomy (NCBI): domain Eukaryota; kingdom Metazoa; phylum Chordata; class Actinopteri; order Cypriniformes; family Cyprinidae; genus Spinibarbus; species Spinibarbus caldwelli. The sequence goes on along the minus strand of CM077243.1, from coordinate 32,546,018 downwards.
TATGTTTTCTGTGAGGCTCGCTGCTGTCTGCAGTCAGGAGAGAGAGAGAATATAGCTATCATCATAAAAACCATGACGCCTACGGAAAGTTCTCATAATGATAGGAACTACAGTGTGTGTGTGTGTGTCTGTGTTTTTGTGAAATATGAGGACACAAATTTGTATAATGATATGACATAGGTATTACAAGGAGAAGGTGATGTATGAGGACATTTGCCCATGTCCCCATATTTCAAAAGGCTTATAAATCACACAGAATGGAGTGTATTGAAAATTTAAAAATGCAGAAAGTTTCCTGTAAGGGGTAGGTTTAGGTGTAGGGTGATAGAAAATACAGTTTGTACAGTATAAAAACCATTACGCTTATGGAGAGTCCCCACAATTCACAAAAACAAATGTGTGTGTGTGTGTGTGTGTGATGTTGTGGTTGTTCAATAATAAGCAACATTTACACACACCGAAACAGCATATGGACAGCTGCGATCACACACACACACACACACACACACACACACACTAATGTCATTAACAGCACTGCTCCATCAGTCAAAACACACTGACACACAGCCCCGAGCACTAGTGACTAACCTACTTCTGACAGACTGAACACACACACGCACACACACACACACACACACACCATCCAGTGACACATAGGGGCGTGTGATATGTATTGGCTCTGTTATTGTTGTGTTTATTGACATTGTGAAGTGTGTGTCACTCACTGTCTCTGTGTGAAGTGGACTAGCAGAAGCTGAACGCAGTTAGAATGACTTCAAATCCAATATATGACAGCAATAATGCCCTGGCTTATATTTGTATCATATGATATTTAAGCAACATCAGCCCAATTATAAATGCTATATTTTAGGACTAGGTGGTACTATCCCATTCCCCCAGTCCTAAAATGTCACAGTTATATTGATTTTATACATCAGTTCAGTAAACAAGAATATGAGTTAGTATTGTTCCACTTAGACACAGTATTGTCTGTTTTTCCTCTATTTCATCAATGAAAATCTTTCCAGTCAAAGCCACTGCAGAACTGTTGAGCATCTCAGATCAACACACAGCAGTGATTCATTATTATAAATCAGTGTTATTTAACAAATCAGTTGAATGAATAATTATCATAATATACCACATATCAAAATATGTTCAAAACATTATTCTCACAGCATTGTTTACGGTACTGTAATGCAGTGCAAAAAGGGATGCTGCTGATACTAATTTCATCTGATTGATAACAGCCCTAAAATGTCTTATTATCATCCTAACTGAATTGATTAATTAAATGTATCTTTTAGGTCAAATTCTTACATTCAGTAATTAGGTTGGAATAAGTGGCTTTAAATTAATTTAAGGTGGCAAATATCTTAATGAAAAAGGTTAATTTCTGTCACTGCTGTGAACTGACCAGAATATGATGAATATGAAAATCATCTGATTTCCACCACTGACAAAATCACAGACAATATGATTTATTGGTCAGTATGGTTGATCACATGATCTCATCAGCACCTCTGCTCTATAATCATCAGAACAGCCATCCTGTCATTCACACAGTCATCATATAAACTCATCTGACTTCAGTGAGCACACTTTACCCCATCAATCAGTCTCTGCTCATTCTCACAGCACAAACAGCTGATTATTAATAAACGTGTGAACGTGTTACAGCAACTGTATGTACGTTTTCACCTGAAAATCGTTCTAATGAGTCAAATGGCTTCTGTTTCTTTCCTAAACCTCTGTTCTGGGTGACTGGTTATGAAATTCTGTGAAAAGGGTGACTGCCTTTCTACAGTAACAAATGCACATGTACAGCTATCTATCCACAGTAATTACCGCGGTAAATCAAACACTTCACTGCAGGAGACTCAACACGTTCAACAGTTTCAAACACATACTACGACACCAACATTACTCTGATTAAAAGCAGACTTTACACTGCTCTGTTTCACAGCCGCAAGACTTCAGAACCGCTATGGACTAATTCACTCTCGCATTTCAACAGTTTAACTCACTCCTGAAACCCAGCAGCGCATGGCCGTTTGTTTCTTTATAACCACTGAAACTGTCAATCACATCAGTTCTGCACTCCAGCAAACACTCCCATCATAACTGCTGAAGCTGAAGACACTTTCTCATTTACACCGTCTTTACATTG
>CM077243.1:32468848-32538848 GCA_039654775.1 Spinibarbus caldwelli | reverse complement strand
GAGAGATGAAGCTCTACACGACGCGACGCGACGCGACAGACCAGCGCGGTCACCCACCCAGCAGACCAGCGGAGACTGCAGAAAATCCTCCAACAAAGGCGTGAAAGCCTCCTGCTCCATCTTATCCATGCGAGCGGGAGTGTCTGGAGAAGCAGAGCGTTTATGAAGCCGCTCTCATTCTATTCTCCACATCCAGCAGCGGGAGAATTCAGACTCGAGTCCGGCGCAGAGAGCAGATCCTCGGCTTATTCTGCTCCGGTCGAGCGCGGCGCGATCAGTCCCTTCATCCCGAGCGAAAAGCCGCTGTTTCCCGTTAGATTCGGCGTGACGTGTCGCGCTGCGGCGCGCGTGAGTCGGGTTTGAGAGTGGAACAAAGCGCCGCCTGTACTCTACAGCTAGCACACTACTGAGGGCACTGATTTACTGCGCTCCACTTCCGCCGCTCAAGCGCACTACACTACAGAGACCGCACTGATCCACGGCGTAGTGCGCGAAATGACCTCACGTAAGGATGTCCAGTTATCACACATGATATCAATACAGTCCATTTCTCTCATTCATTCAGAACATACTGATATATGATACATGCTGCGCGCGGACTAGTGTGTTAGTGCGCCATTGAGGACACACCCACTGCTGCTCCCTTAGCAGGCACCACGCGCACTGTCTGGAAACAATCACACACTCACTGCATGAGCAGCACACTGCGCTTGAGGTGAATGAGGACTATGAACGCCGTTATAACGCCAGTTTATATACACTTAAGATAAAAATGGGCCAAATAAGGTTGTAGCATCATATCTTAAATAAATATTTTTTACAGAAAATCGCAATAACTGATCTTGCATTGTTGCTTCAACAATTGTTGACATGTAACAATAATTGTTATTAGTCGTGTTTTTTTAAGGCGGTTAGGGCAGAGTGTTACATGAAGCTCGTCAGAGAAATTGTAAGGTAATTGACATAGAACATTTCATTAATCACTAATAAGGGTACTAAAGCAATTATAAGTAAGCTTACCAACAAAGCAAATGTTTATGATCAATGTTTTGACATGCTCTTTCAAATAAAAAAGTTTAATTTATAAAAGAAACTTTGATTTTTGTGAAAAGGGTCATTTTAGGTAGAAATGGTTGGTTAAGCTAAAATGGGCTGCATACACACACACTTTTAGACAGAAATTGAGGGTGAAAATAGGTTTATAGGCCTACTGTAGATATGTATCCATACAAAATCTTAATAGTCTTTAAAAAAAAATACAAGCATACACATACATGCACACAAAAGACACCAATGCACAGAAACACACACCTACACAGCATAATCAGTTCATTTTTAATTGCATTGTTTAATTAAATAGTCATTCAACTTTCTATTTAATGAAATACATTTATTGTGTTGCTATGGCACACTAAAGACAATAGGGTCAATTTACTGTTAAAAATAAAATGATTTAATCTGAAATGACCTGAGTTGTTCTCTTTTTATATTGGCCCATTTTACCTGAAGGTTGTGCCGTGGCTCAAGAAGGTACCTGCTGATACTCTAACGCTCATAATTTTAAAACTTATACTTTTTCACATTTAAAACATATTAATATATTTATGCTAATTTATAAGAATATCATTAGATCTCATGCATAGCTTATTTGATGGTATTATAAGTCATTTACCAAAATGTGACCCATTTTAGCTGACTTCACCCTATATGAGAAAACCTAGAAAGCATTATACTGATGATGAGCAGATGCAATGTGTCAAATCACTGTGACATCTCGTGGTCATGCGATATTTCGCATGTCTGTCTGAAATAAGTAAATTCACAGTTTTATTTACTAATCTAGTATGATTGCGTGTCTGCATATAAAGATGCGGGTGTCTTGAAGTGTGCTGCTCTATTTAAAGATGTTTATCAATGCAAGTGTCATTGGTCAGTATTTGTCTTTTGAATACCTAGGTATTGTGCTGAAAGGTGCTCCACGCATTCTGTTTATCATTATTTGCAGGCCTCCAAAATACTCTCCAGCCTTTGCGGAAGAATTCACAGAACTGTTATCAATTATTTCTTCAGAGTTTGACTGTTTTGCTATTGCAGGGGATTTTAATATTCACATAGATAATGCAGAAATCAAAACTGCAAAATAAATTATAACTGTTTTAAACACTTTTGACCTGATTCAGCATGTGCATGGACCCACACACAATCGAGGACACACTCTAGATTTACTCATCAGTAGAGGTCTAAACATCTCATCTATTGTTATTAAGGATGTAGCACTATCTGATCACTTCTGTATTTTCTTTGATATATTGATCTCTGCTACCACAGAATGTAGATCTGTCTCGGTCAGAAAGAGATGCATTAACGAGAACACTAGTGCGCTATTAATGGAGGCTATATCTTTAACACCAAGCATTTCTGCAGACTCTGTTGATCTCCTGGATTCATTTAACTCAAAAGTTAAGAATGTTATTGATGATATTGCTCTGGTAAAGGTCAGCAAGAAGACTGGCAGACAAAAATCATCTTGGAGAAAATCAACAGCAGTTCAGAGTATGAAAAGACAGCAGAAAAGCTGAGGGGATATGACGGAAGACGAAACTCGAAATTCACTATAGCATCTATAAAGAGAGCCTTCATGCTTTCAATGTGGAACTAGTCACATCTAGACAGACCTTCTCAAACCTTATAAACAGTAACTTAAACAGCACTCGCACTCTTTTTGCTACTGTTGAGAGACTGACAAACCCTCCGAGTCAGATTCCCAGTGAAATGCTTTCTGACAGCAAATGCAATGAGTTTGCTTCCTTCTTTTCTGAGAAGATCAGTAACATCAGAAAGGAGATTGGTACATCCTGAAGTTATGCAGAGGTCACACAGATTCGACCGCAATTTCAAAAAGAAGAGACTGTCTGTTTTGAAGCAATTGATAGCAAAATGTTGGAAGAAATAGTACAGCACCTTAAATCATCAACCTGCTATCTTGACTTCCCACATCTTTTTTCAAAAGTGTGCTTAACTGTTTAGAAGCAGATCTCTTAGAAGTGGTGAACGCCTCACTTCTTTCTGGGACTTTTCCAAACTCCCTGAAAACTGCAGTTGTTAAGCCCCTTCTGAAAAAGCGCAATCTTGATAACACAATGTTGAGCAATTATAGACCAATCTCAAATCTTCCTTTCATAGGTAAGATTATTGAAAAGGTAGTTTTTAATCAGCTGAACAACTACTTAAACTCAAATGGATACCTGGACAATTTTCAATCTGGTTTTAGAGCACATCACAGCACAGAGACAGCACTCATTAAGATAATAAATGATATTCACTTTAATTCTGATTCTGGCAAAATGTCAGTGCTGGTACTACTAGATCTTAGTGCTGCGTTTGACACTGTCGATCATAACATACTTCTAGAGAGACTGGAAAACTGGGTCGGGCTTTCTAGGATGGTACTCAAATGGTTCAGGTCATACTTAGAAGGGAGAGGTTATTATGTGAGTATAGGAGAGCACAAGTCTAAGTGGACGTCCATGACAAGCAGAGTCCCACAAGGCTCAATTCTTGCACCACTCTTGTTTAGCCTGTATATGCTCCCACTGAGTCAAATAATGAGAAAGAACCAAATTGCCTATCACAGCTATGCTGATGATACCCAGATTTATCTAGCCTTATCTCCAAATGACTATAGCCTCACTGACTCCCTCCGCCAATGCATTGATGAAATTAACAGTTGGATGTGCCAGAACTTTCTTCAGTTAAACACGGAGAAAACTGAAGTCATTGCATTTGGAAACAAAGATGAAGTTCTCAAGGTGAATGCATACCTTGACTCTAGGGGTCAAACAACTAAAAATCAAGTCAAGAATCTTTGGGTGATTCTAGAGATAGACCTTAGTTTCAGTAGTCATGTCAAAGCAATAACTAAATCAGCAAACTATAATCTCAAAAACATTGCAAGAATTAGATGTTTTGTTTCCAGTCAAGACTTGGAGAAACTTGTTTATGCCTTTATCACAAGCAGGGTGGATTATTGTAATGGTCTCCTTCCCAAGAAGACCATTAGACAGCTGCAGATCATCCAGAACACTGCTGCCAGGATTCTGACTAGAACCAGAAAATCTGAGCACATCACACCAGTCCTCAGGTCCTTACACTGGCTTCCAGTTACATTTAGGATTGATTTTAAAGTACTTTTACTCGTTTATAAATCACTCAATGGCCTAGGACCTAAATACATTGCAGATATGCTCACTGAATATAAACCTAACAAAGCACTCAGATCATTAGGATCGAGTCAGTTAGAAATACCAAGGGTTCACACAAAACAAGGGGAGACCGCTTTTAGCTATTATGCCACGCGCAGTTGGAACCAGGTTCCAGAAGAGATCAGATGTGCTAAAACATTAGCCACATTTAAATCCAGACTCAAAACTCTTCTGTTTAGCTGTGTATTTGTTGAATGAGCACTGTGCTACATCCAAACTGACTGCACTATGTATAATCATTTTCTATTCTTAACGGTTTTAAATTCTTTTTAAATCAATTTTTATATCATTTTGTTTTTATTTTTTTTTAATTCCTTGTTTTTATTGTTGTGATTATTATTTTTTTTAATGACTATTTCACATTCTTTTATGTAAAGCACTTTGAATTACCACTGTGTATGAAATGTGCTATATAAATAAACTTGCCTTGCCTTGCTTAAAGCTCAGTCTTGGGATAATCACACTTGAATGCTTTATGATAGTTTGATAGATGGAAAACATAAAATGGAAGAGATCAACCGTCTTAACTTTCACAGAGGTTAAACCTGAGCAGGTTAATCACATCTCTTAGTGCTGCACACTGAAACCTGTAAGAAGGAAGAATAAGACATCTCTGCGCAAGAACACATTTAATACATTAAAATCAGTGTTGGGGAGTAACTTACATGTAACAATTACGTAATTTAATTACAAAATAAACGTAAGCGTAATCTGTTACAGTTACTGAGAAAAAAAAGTGTGTAATTAAATTAGTTCCTTATGAAAATGTTAACGATTACAAAGGGGAGTATATCTGAATATTTTCACACACATACAGATTTGATTGATTTCTTTCCCAAATTGCATTGACTGCTCTAAAATATGAGACACCAATGTTTCAGGAGTTTAGGATCCAGAATAGGACACATGCTTATTCAATAACTGTTTTATTTCCTATTTGTGATTATGTATATGCTTTATTTTTTTAAATTAACTTTTTTCCAAGGCGTTGTTAGATGCCAGTGTTTTCTGTCATAGCTATCCAAAGATTTGATTTCAAAAACAGCATCATAGCCATTAAACTATATCTTATGATGTTAAATCTATTTAACCTCAGAACAACCTCAAAGTAAAAAGAGGTGCTAAAATCTGATTCATAATCATTCAATTATAATCTTAATTCTCGTGATGAAGGATTCTGAAAGCCTGACAGTAATCAGTGTTGAGTATTAAAGTTAACCCTGCCTGCTTTACATGTTTCAAAATGATTAACAGCTTAGAAAATTTTTGAAAAAAAAAAAATAGAAATTAAAATTTAGAAAATTAATCAAAAAAGTAATCAAATGCAATCAGTTACATTAATAAAGTAACTGAAATAGTTGCACTACTTATTACATTTTAAATAGGGTAACTTGTAATCTGTAACCTATTACATTTCCACCTTCCCAACACTGATTAAAATATTAAACCTTTATTAACACAGTGATATAGATATTGTTTTTTGATTACTAATTTAAGATGAATCAATAGAAAAAGAAAAAGAAAAAACAACAACACACAATTGTCTTAAATGTTCACAGCCATAATGACAGTGTAATCAGACACATTATATTTCCCAGGAATTTAGAGAAAAGAGAAAAACTAACGATCACTGGAACAGTGCTCATCATTATTTGTGCCTAAACATCTGAAGTGTGTCACATTTTAATGGGGTCTGTGGTGTTACTCTTGGAGAAACTGTTTCTCATGGAAGTAATGGTAGATTCTTCTGAAGAAACGGTCTTGTTTTTTTTTTTTCTGATGTCCTCAGAGTCACAGCAGCATCACACAACTGTTTGTAAAGTAATGAAACACGTTAAAATCTGAGATCTGTGTAAGAATAATAATTCTATCTGAAAGTCTGCATGTTAACAGGTGATCTCAGAGAGGGGATACTGACTGATGGACGCGGTTCAGAGCCCGAGAGAGCGCAGCAGATGGTTCAGTACAGACACCTGTCGCTCCGCAGCTGTTGCTCTGCGAGTCTGCAGGTTCTGCTGATGCTGACGACACACTTTCTACTTGATATATTACGTAGAAAATATATCTGAGCAAAGAATCTCATTAAAACAAAGAAAATGATGTGTTTTAGACACTTGCATGATGAAAACATGGCCCCTCGTGTGATCCTCCTGCAGTAAGGTTACTTCAAAACTGCTAAAACGATTTCTAACTCATAGAATATAAACAGGTGCGGTGTGACCTACAGGTTCACTGGTCTCAATGAAGGCAAAGCACAGGCAGTAAACCTGCTGAAACCTAAAGGACAGAAGGACCCACAGAGACCAGAGCTTCACACGATTCACACGGCCTGTAAGATAACAACTGTTAAGCAGTTTGATGAGTTTTGGATGTCAGGAGACATGGAGGACAGGAGGCTGCAGAGCTCTGGAGATCCAAAGCCAAAGATGCCATCTACAGAGGCATCAGGAACACAAACACAAGAGAGAAAATCAGAGAATGTAAGACTTGTAAAAGCAACAAATTTTTATTTGGATCCTTGATTGAGTAAATCTGCAATATACAACTGGAATAATTTGTAATATTTTAAAAAGACTCACCTGTCTTTCCTGTTGATGCGTTAACACCCTCACCTGTCTTTTTATTGGTTTATGTCAGAGGTGTCAGTCCTGTTCTTACAGAGCTCAGAACTGGATCACCATCATCAGACAGGTGTGTCTCCTTAATCAGGTCTCAAACACACCATATTCAGCTCATCAATAGCACAGGCTCTAAAGCCCGAGACACACTGCACGGTTTTGGGCGAAAGATTGGCGTCGTGAAACAATCGTGGCGATTTCTGTGATCGCGGCTCCTAACTGATAGTTCTGTGTCGTACAGTGAGAAAGTTTCACTGTGTTAGAGCTGTTTTATACTGCATGACCTGCTTGATCTACACCACGAGATTATGTAATGCAGCTTAGCTGTCAGACAGTAAAGAACGTATTAGTGATGGGAAACCAAGACTTTCTGAACCGTGCCGAAAAACGGTTCATTACTGAAAGCTTTTAACGCGGTGCACGTTAGCGACAGACTTCTCCATCACATCTAACAAAACATCGTGGAGCAGAGGATGGTTTGAAAACGTTTTTAATCTGTGCCAACTCATGCACAACGGATTCACATACTGATCAATAATATAAAATATACAAGTGAGTGATAATAATTAATAATTGGCGTGAGTAGTTGCAAAAATATATTGGGTGAGCTCTTCAGGGTTTCTGAGACCCCAGCTATAGAACATGATTAAAGGGATAGTTCACCCAAAAATGAAAATTCTGTCATTAATTACTCACCCTCATGTCGTTCCAAACCCGTAAGACCTGCATTCATCTTCAGAACACAAATTAAAGATATTTTTGATGAAATCCGAGAGCTCTCTGACCCTCCATAGACAGCAAGGGTGCTACCACGATCAAGACACAGAAACGTAGTAAGAACATCAGTAAAACAGTCCATGTGACATCAGTAGTTCAACCGTAGTTTTACAAAACTACGAGGATACTTTTTGTGCCCAAAGAAAACAAAAATAACAGCTTCATTCAACAATTCTTCTCCTCCTGTCCAGTCTGCTGTGGCACGCCTCTATTTAGGAGAGTATCACGACGCACGCGCACACTTCTGCTTCGTGGAAACGACGCATGCGTGTTGACGTAAGCAGCCATACGCATGCATTGTTCACATGAAGCAGAATCCATTTCTACTCTCCAAAATGGAGGTGTTTTTAGAGGTGTTATGTTGATTATGAACTGCACTGAATGTTGATACTTGTAGCATAATAATGCAAGTTAAAATGTTGATTTTTGCAAGGAGAAAAAAAAAAAATTGCTGTTTTTTTTTTTTTTTTTTTTTTTAAGGAAGCCTGTTGTCACCAAAGTGGTAGGTGTTTGTTGCCAATAAGTAATTATTCTTTCTTGGAACCTGACAGTAGTTTTTCCCCCTGAGCATAGCACATACTAAACCCCAGATCAGTGGGAACTCTTTCATTCATCACTGGTGCTCAATCCCAGTCCAGGACAGCGCAGAGATGGGCAGTATTTCAAATACACGCATTTAAAATACATATTTGAAATACAAAATACTATTTTGTATTTAAATACCTTTGAAAAAAATCGAATGTATTTTGTATTTAAATACATGTAATCTTAGTATTTTTGTTTTTCAAAATACATAAAATACTTTTTGCCAATTAACCTGTTTATTAGACTGCTGGTTTGCTGTATCAACTATTTCAGACGTGCCACTTTCATTCATGTGAGCTGCAGCTGTATGACTCCATCTAGAATTGGGTAATGAAATCTTCTAGATTCCTGTAAGTAAACAAGGAATAATACTGCCTTTATGTGCTATCAAAATTTCCTACTTTCAATTTCAGCAGTCCTGATTACAAGCTTGTCGCATTCAAGTGCTTTGCTGTTGGAAAGAACAGGAATCGTGGAGGACGCCAGGTTTCCTGAGAAAATCTTATTAAAACCAAAACCATAGATATTTAAGATATTTAATTTTGAATAAAATGTAGCATCCCATTTGTTGACAACTATCTCATCATTCACAGCGCTATCTTTATAGTTAGCTTGTTGATGATTCTGGATTGTCAATCAAATACGTGCTGTTTTGCTGTGTATAAAACATACAAAATGCTTGAAATGGTTATTGCACTATTATGTGCATGACTTTGACATTAAAACAAGGTGATCTTGCTTTTGTGGAAAAAAAAATACATACCTGTCCCAGCAGGTAAAAAAAGAGCACAATCCAGTCTTGTTAGTTTTATTTTGGTTTTATCAACTAGCTAGTTGAACGTTTTCATTAAACTTTAATCATTACTGCTTGCTATGGCTATATGACAATATATATGTTGGCGATGATATAAAGTGTAAATCGATTGAACTTTTTCTATATTTCTATGTCGTCGTGGTATGCAAATATATCTGTGGAGCTTTTAGTAGGCAAGAGCTATTGACACGTCAGAGCGATAAAGAAACATGGATAAATGAGTAATGAGCAGCTTTCTGTGTGTGTGTGTACCCCAAGACAAAGATAACTCTAATGCTAATAATAAAGATAGAAATTAAAAAAAAAAAAAAAAAAGTTCTAAGGGCATACTCACACTAGGCACAGCTGCCTGTACTAAAGCCCAAGCACAGATATCAGAGGATTATTACAGAGGCAGCTGAGGTTAATGGTGGAATTTGCAGCTTTACTCACAAACTACCTGTTCATCAATAACATGAGAACCAGACCCATTATACATCTACATGTACTCAAATTAAATTAACTGAAAAGTGTGATATCCAAGTAGTAATAAAGATTTTTGCTGTCATAATGATAACAGTAGCACATACAAACATAGTAAATTAACTGTTCCATGCTTACTCTACAAAGTAAGTACATTCATGTGCATATAATAAATTCTAAATAGAATACCAACTGGCGTTTTAGAGCACCCTAGTTGCAATTTGGGGAACATGCCATGATAGCCTACATGCAGGATCCTATTTTTTGATATACTCAAATTTGAAAAATAACTTCAGGACTTGGGACTTTGAGACCATTGTGGACATCTATATTTTCTGATGAAATAAAATAGACTTTTTATGAAATAAAGGTATTTTATGGACAATATTTCACTTACACTACACTTGAACAATAACTATTATCTTAATTCTTAACAGTTGGACTTGGGAAAGGATAATTCTACTCCAGACATGCAATGATCAAAACATCAAAGCAAACGTCCAGCAGCATCAGATGAGGCTGTTAAGGACATCTCTAAGGAGGCAAGGAGACCGGAGACGAGAGGAACTAACTGCCCTTCACACATCTTAACCGTCACCCCACGATTCAGGACCCCATAAATTCCCAAGGGCCTCCAGAGACAGCGTGGGACATTACTGGGCACGCGACAGCAGAAAGAAGGACTGGTCTCAATGAAGCACGTTCTGAGCCTCGTCTGTGTGGATAGAGATGTTAACAGACACGCTACATTCACAGGGACATCAACAGATGCAGCATGACCCAGGTCTCCATCCCAGAGAGACAAAAGCAGACTGACCACATTCTGAGTCTCTGGCCCGGAGCAGCACCTCTGCAACAAGGTTAAGCTCTGACGAACAAACCTTCACATCAAGGCACTGTTATAGACCTTCTGCACCTGCTTCAGGACCTGACTCCAGGAGATCAGCATCTCACAGCGCTTCGAGTTCAAGACTGTTGACACCAGGTGCTTTCACACCGCATAGTTCTAGGATCTAGCCAGCAGGGTCACTTCTAGAGAACCAGTTTCTCCCTCGGGCTGCATTCGCACCGGCAGCAGGAACTCTGAAGCCATGTCTTTATTCACAGCATTTGCAAACATCAACAACCGGTGAATGGAGGACGCTGTGATCCGAGCTGTTTTTGTTGTGTGTCGTGGGTTTCGTCATAACAGAGATGGAATGTAAACAAACAATTTACACGACTGAAAGAGCATGGAAATCTAAATCTCCTGACAACTTGTGTTATCATCGAGGCTGGGAAAAGAACAAAACACTGCAGACAACAGATAAATGCCGCTATCACTGTTTTCCACGTTTATGGAAGGGATGGGCGGATCGATCCTTAAGTACTGATACTTTTGATATTGATGTTGTATCGAAAGGATCGATCCTTACATAAAAATATAAATTCTAAAGTGCATTGTTTAACCATTAATTTTATTTACCAAGAAATTCAGTGCATAAAATAAGCTTCTAAGTGGAAAAATAGACTATATTAGCGAATAATTGTGTTGGATAGAACCATTTCTCCTGCTCATCGGAACACACACAAATGCTGAAAGACAGAACCAATCAATCAATCAATCAATCAATCAATCAATAAATCAATCAATAAATCAATCAATCAATCAATCACAGACAGCGTTCGCTGCTGATGCATGGCTCAGTGCTTGTTCAAATAGGGCTTCGTTTCCCAAAAACATCAGAAGCATAAGTAGATCTTAAGAAAACATTGCCACATTATTACATTACATAACACTGTTACTATATATAAAATTAATTCTGAAAAAAATGCATCACGGTTTCCACACAAACATGAAGCAGCGATAATAATCAGAAATGTTTCATGAGCAGCAAATGATATTAGAATGATTTATGAAGGATCATGACACACTGAAGACTGGAGTAATGATGCTGGAAATTTAGCTTTGATCACAGATGCATTTTAAAGTACATTTTAAAATATATTAAAATAAATTAAATATTAATATTAATTAATTGTTATTTTTAATTGTTATATTTCATAATATTGCAGTTTTTACTGTATTTTTGTTCAAATAAATCCAGCCTTAGTGAGGTTAGTGAGACTTATTAAAAAAAAAAAAAATAAAAAATGACAAAATCTTACCAACCCCAAACTTTTGTGTATATGTATGTAATATTTATTTTAATTTTGTGCAAGTAAATTTATTTAAACTGGTTGTTAAAAGTTCAAATTGATTGTGTTATGTTCTGTAATTGCTGTTAGTAAATCTGTCAGAAAAAAAAAAAAAAATATATATATATATATATATATATATATATATATATGCTAAAGTTTCACCTTTAGGAGTACAGCAGCCTGGCAGCCTTTTACAAAAATTAACCATGGTTTTATTACAGTAACCACAGTTTACCACAGTATTTGTAGTAAAACTGCAGTAACCACAAATTTACCATGGTAATAATAATACATTTTAGTACCATGTTTAATTTTCATGAGGTACCCTCAAAGGTGCACCTTTGTAAATTATCTACCCTTAAAGCATGCACACTTGTATGGTACTAATATGCTCTCTTTTAGGGGTGTAGTTGCACCTTTGAGGTTACTGCTCCTGTAAAGGGCTAAAATACAATTACAGTATATTTTATTTCTGACAGTGTAAACAAAAAAAAAAGGCATATGAAATGTTAAAAATACATTGCTTTAAAATCTAATATTAAGTGAGTCTAATTACTGATTATATTCTTTTAATAATTTAAAAGATCGGTTTAGTTTAGATGTATCGGTATCAATGATACTGGGCTTGAAAATATCAGTATCAGATCGAAAAATAAAATAAGAGGTATCGCCCATCCCTAGTTTATGGGGTTATGCTGCCTTCATGTGCTATCGGAATTATCGTAAATACAAGTTTCCAAATCAGAAATTAGATGTGAACGCCTCAAGTCGTATTTACTACTGGGGTAATTCTGATAGCAGAGTTTCTGAGTTGGACGGGCCATAAACTTTAAACATGTTGGAGGGGACAACCATTACTGCTGTCAATGCTATTCTCACAACAACTACATCCCTTTGTCTTGTTGCTAAATTAATGTATTTATAGACTATATACGAACAATCATTTGAAGCATATTGTATGTTTTATAAATATGAATTAAGTATGCATTTGACCGAAATTCCAGAATTGTCAGCAAACTGTAGTGTGTGAATGTTTATATGATCGTCAACCAATGGGATGCTACATTTTATTCTTCCAACAAGTCAAGTCACCTTTATTTATATAGCGCTTTTAACAATACAGATTGTGTCAAAGCACTTAACAGTATCAAATTGGAGGATAGAGTGTCAGTAATGTATAATGATAAGATTAAACACTCAATTTTCAGTTAAAGGCATTTCATTATTGAATTCAGAGATGTCATTGTCTAGCTCAGTTTAGTTTAAATAGTATCTATGAAATCAAATTGATGATAATCGTTAGAAATTAAGTGTCCCCAACTGAGCAAGCCAGAGGCGACAGCGGCAAGGAACCAAAACTCCCTCTGTGACAGAATGGAGAAAAAAAACCTTGGGAGAAACCAGGCTCAGTCGGGGGGCCAGTTCTCCTCTGGCCAGGATATTATTATTTATTTTTTTTTTTTACTTATTGTTTTAATTAAAATTTAAATGTATTATATTTCTATTTTTATATTGTTGCAATTTCTAACAATAATAGTATTATGTAGTTAGGTATTTTATTATATTTTTTAGTTAAAAAAGCACATTCAAAGCACTTGAATGTGACAAGCTCATAATCACGGCGTCATTAGTGACAGCACATGTAGGCAGCATAAATATTTTTACATGGCTTTTGTATGCGTTTGGCCAATCAGCGTACACTTACATCACTGATAGTTCCTACAGAACTGTTTTAGACCCTACTCTGAAATAGGAGCTAATTTAGTTTCTCCAAATGGAGTTCCTAGAACTAAAACCGTTCCTAGTTCCTGCGGTGCAAACAGACCAAAAAGCAGGAACTTCTGCCAATAGATCTGAACTATGAGAAGGTTTCTCTGGTGCAAAAGCTCCTGCTCACTCAATTTCTTCACATCTCGAGACTCCAGAGTTCTTTTCCATTCTGTCTGTGTGAACAGAGTTTGTCTGCATTTTGAGGCTTTGGGGATACCGTCACCTTCACCTTTATATGTGGACAGAAGGCAGTGTGGCAGACAGAACCTGAACTGGTCCATGAGGCACACCTGATTGAGCTCGTTAGTAGAGACTCCATACCCTCATTCAGCGTTTCCCAATCCTGTTCCTGGAGAACCCCGACGCTGCATGTTTCTGAAGTCTCTTATCTGACACACACATTTGAGCTCTTTATTAATGTGCTGACGAGGTGTGTTTGATTAGTTATCTAAAATCTGCAGTGATGGGGACCCAGGAGCCGGACTGGGAACCACTGATATAGTCCAGAATGAAAACCAGAGAGTGAATTCAGACACTGAGTGCTGCAGCTTTGGCAGAGTTTGTGTTTACCGTTTAATAATCATCAGAAACCTAGCAAGCCATCGGCTTCAGTAGTAATGAAGATTTGTCATCAGGCCCGGATTAACACAGTGTAGTGCCCTAGGGTGACCGACCGACCCCCCGAGAAAAAGTGGCATTGTAGGTAAATTTACAGACATTTACAGAGGCTCAGAGGTGGCATGTTTTAAATTCATAACAATGTTGTGAGATTAATGTTTTAAATATAAAATTTTGAATATAAAACTATTGTTTGATTGAAATGATTTAAATAACTGAAATGATACTTTAAAAATAAGTCACTGATTTTATCACTGAATCATTCATTCAATTGATTCGTTTGAACGGCTGATTCATTCAGGAACAAAGCAAGTGACTGTCTTTATGAATGGGTAATTGAATCATTGACTCACTAGATTCATTTAAAAACGCAGTTCATTCATAAACGAAACACCACTGTGTTTGAAAGGAGATCCGCAGCGGCTCAGCTGTGACTGTTTGAAACTATTTTTGACGAAAATCAGCAAAATCAGGCAATATTGTTAAAGTCATACAATGTACATCACTTAATGTTAACTTATTGTTTATTGAACTGTTGTATTAATTTAATAACACATTTGCAATCTCCTTTAGGATAATAATCTGTAAAAGCTGTCACTCACTTCAGTTCATCGTGATCTCAAAGCTCCATTATA
Source organism: Spinibarbus caldwelli (assembly GCA_039654775.1). Lineage (NCBI taxonomy): Eukaryota > Metazoa > Chordata > Actinopteri > Cypriniformes > Cyprinidae > Spinibarbus > Spinibarbus caldwelli. The sequence continues at coordinate 32,524,126 of CM077243.1, read as the reverse complement.
ATCAACGAATCTCTTATTTACACCCCGTCTACACTTTGTTTGTTATAAGCAGAGGATTTGTGAGCTTGCATAACTCAGAAATGAACAAAACTGCAGTATTTTGAGCAGTACGTGGATTCTGATTAACATTGCATTCAAGGAATCAACATACTGTATGTCTGCGATACATTACTCAACGCTGCAAAAACACGCAAGTAGAAATCTTTGAAGCTCCCCTCAACGCAAACACAGTCTCTGCTAACCGGGTCAGTCGCACAGGTGCTCCTAAATATTTTTTGATAGTCGCACGCAGTACTTTTCAGTCGCACTGTAGAGCCCTGGCTATGTGTAGTGATATTTTCTCTTTTTTTTAATTTACCTTTCGCACAACCGCTAAACTGATCCATTTGTGAATAAATATGCTCGAGCTCGACTCTGACTGGGGGAGGGCCAAATACACTGTGACCTGACCCAATCGCAATTCTTTATATGTATGCATATATTTTATATTCTCCCTGTATACACTGTATCATTAACTGTTCATTTTCTATGCATCTGCATCTCTTCCAGCAAAACAAAATATATACAAAACATGAAAAATATTGTAACGGTCTAGTCATTATCCTAATCACTCGGTGCCCCATGGCACTCGCCCAATCCCGTCTATGGATAATCCGACCCTGTTTGTCATTGAGACTAGCATGTATAAACTTCCATTATTTAATAAACAATTAAAAGGAGACATACACTCGTATGATATTACACTGCAGTCAGTTACATTGGACCAGTGGTTTGGGAAATGGATGGATGACTTCTTCAGGAGAGATGTGGGAATTCATTCAGCACTTGATAACATTCAGTGGTTTTAGACAGCACTACAAATGGCTGTACCCTAGTTTAGGGTATAGAGCGCCCAAAACCTGAAATAGGTGTTTGATTAAGCACACCTCTTACGTTCAAGACTCCAGGGTTGACTGACTGCGTTCCAGTCCATTTTTTTTTAAGCCCTTCACTCGCAAACTTCCCTCCATCTCTTTGACTCGGATGTAGGTCATTGATTAGGATGCATGAGTGCCCACTACAGGTGGAACACTTGGAATGGACTGAACTGGAACGTCCTAAGCCCTTGATCACTATGGAGTTGGTTTATTGTTTACATTTTTTCCCTTATGAATTTATTTGGTGCAACATTCTACATGTACAGTTGTATCTCAATAAATTAGAATGTTGTGGAAAAGTTCATTTATTTCAGTAATTCAACTCAAATTGTGAAACTCGTGTATTAAATAAATTCAACGCACACAGACTGAAGAAGATTAAGTCTTTTGTTCTTTTAATTGTGATGATTTTGGCTCACATTTAACAAAAATCCATCAATTCACTCTCTCAACAAATTAGAATATGGTGACATGCCAATCAGCTAATCAACTCAAAACACCTGCAAAGGTTTCCTGAGCCTTCAAAATGGTCTCTCAGTTTGGTTCACTAGGCTACACAATCATGGGGAAGACTGCTGATCTGACAGTTGTCTAGAAGACAATCATTGACACCCTTCACAAGGAGGGTAAGCCACAAACATTCATTGCCAAAGAAGCTGGCTGTTCACAGAGTGCTGTATCCAAGCATGTTAACAGAAAGTTGAGTGGAAGGAAAAAGTGTGGAAGAAAAAGATGCACAACCAACTGACAGAACCGCAGCCTTATGAGGATTGTCAAACAAAATCAATTCAAGAATTTGGGTGAACTTCACAAGGAATGGACTGAGGCTGGGGTCAAGGCATCAAGAGCCACCACACACAGACGTGTCAAGGAATTTGGCTACAGTTGTCGTATTCCTCTTGTTAAGCCACTCCTGAACCACAGACAGTGTCAGAGGCGTCTTACCTGGGCTAAGGAGAAGAAGAACTGGACTGTTGCCCAGTGGTCCAAAGTCCTCTTTTCAGATGAGAGCAAGTTTTGTATTTCATTTGGAAACCAAGGTCCTAGAGTCTGGAGGAAGGGTGGAGAAGCTCATAGCCCAAGTTGCTTGAAGTCCAGTGTTAAGTTTCCACAGTCTGTGATGATTTGGGGTGCAATGTCATCTGCTGGTGTTGGTCCATTGTGTTTTTTGAAAACCAAAGTCACTGCACCCGTTTACCAAGAAATTTTGGAGCACTTCATGCTTTCTTCTGCTGACCAGCTTTTTAAAGATGCTGATTTCATTTTCCAGCAGGATTTGGCACCTGCCCACACTGCCAAAAGCACCAAAAGTTGGTTAAATGACCATGGTGTTGGTGTGCTTGACTGGCCAGCAAACTCACCAGACCTGAACCCCATAGAGAATCTATGGAGTATTGTCAAGAGGAAAATGAGAAACAAGAGATCAAAAAATGCAGATGAGCTGAAGGCCACTGTCAAAGAAACCTGGGCTTCCATACCACCTCAGCAGTGCCACAAACTGATCACCTCCATGCCACGCCGAATTGAGGCAGTAATTAAAGCAAAAGGAGCCCCTACCAAGTATTGAGTACATATACAGTAAATGAACATACTTTCCAGAAGGCCAACAATTCACTAAAAACGTTTTTTTTTTTTTTTATTGGTCTTATGAAGTATTCTAATTTGTTGAGATAGTGAATTGGTGGGTTTTTGTTAAATGTGAGCCAAAATCATCACAATTAAAAGAACCAAAGACTTAAACTACTTCAGTCTGTGTGCATTGAATTTATTTAATACACGAGTTTCACAATTTGAGTTGAATTACTGAAATAAATGAAATTTTCCACGACATTCTAATTTATTGAGATGCACCTGTATGAAGGTAAGCTTGGGCTGTTAAGAATGTTTTCAAAAAAATCATTTATATATTATAGAGTTGTTTGGAGTGGGGATAAATTAATCGTGATCTGCGATGATGTCATAATTGTGTTGCATTGTGGTCTGTGGAGTGTCCTGAAGTGTGAAGCAGACTCGCTCCCTCGGTCAAAATTAAGGGGTTGAGGGTCTTGTTGAAGGAGTTATCAAAAGGTACTCATCATAATCATATATTCAATAAGCATCACAAAATACAACCTTGTTTAATTGCAGGACCAAATTTAATCTGAAAATTGTAAAAAATACCAAATTTATACAAATGCTCTTTCACAGAGATGGTGGCTAGTAGGAAAGTGTACAAAAATTAGGGGAAAAACAAAAACAGCTTTTAATATTTAATCTAACCATCTGAAAGCTGTGCCCATCGAGTCCGATCAGCATTCTCTCGCATTCAGTGAGACAGACGAGTCCACAGCTGATATGAGATCAGTCCTCCTGCTCTGAGGAGCGCTAAGACGAGAGACAGCTTCACACAAATCCAAACATTTACTGCGTTTTAAAAGCCATCAGCGCTGCACCTTCGAGCCTGAATTCCAGACGTCTGATTATAAAGGTTAATAACACTCGGACTGAAGAGATCTCCTGTCAATCATTAAAAAAGGAAGCAGCCACATCCGCTGATGTCACTGAACGTCAGCAGCTCTTCAGAGTCTGAGCCAATCCAGCTAGTCCTGCTAGCCTGCGCGTGCTCCCATCAGCCCCTGTGATTGGCTCACTGGGCCTTCAGCAGGAAGAGTGAGCGCAGCTGGGCTTTAGGAGCCGAGGCGAGGCCTCTTGCGTGGAGACTGCTCCTCTTCATCGCCCTCCTCCTCGTCTTCATCGTCGGGGTAGTCCACCAGGCCGGTCTGCTGAACACAGGCAGGTTTAGAGGAGAACAGGAGCAGAGGTCGACCGAGAGCTAGGTTGGACCACACTGGCTGATACCGTTTAATCAACCGAGAGTTTTTAAAATGGATACTGAACGAAAAATAAAATAGTGCTTTACTATTTAAAAAAAAAAAAAAAAAGCAGTAACAGTACTGAAGCACACTTTGTAAATGAATAAAAATATTAAAATTATTATATTGAACATTAAATTTACTTCATAGGTTACTAATGTTAAAACTTTAAATTTTAAAAATGTAGTCTATTAGTAATAGTAAATGTTGAAATGAACAATACTTCTACAGCTTACATAAATCTTAATATTACAAATGGACTCTTATTGTTAAGTATTACCATTTTAACAGTCATGCTTAAAGATGGCCATCTTTAAATATATATATACACAAGGATAGCATTACAATTACATACGTAGGTTATTGATATTGTATGTGTACTCTCACACTTTATTTGCTTCTATTTTAGAACACTGCATGATTATCTAATCAAAATAAAGTAATATGTAAGTGACACACTGGGCAAAAGTGCAGCGCTGCGTCTGAAAGACTCACGGATGCGTCACATTTAGTTCAAGCAGCGGTCTAAAACGGTTTATTTAATCACCAAACGGACATAAGTTTACTTCAAGAATGAACAATGTGGCATAGATGAATTTGAAGTTCAGTGTAAAAAAAATATTAAAAAATTTTAAAAAAGTGCGATCTATATTACAGATCTCTATATGAAGCATAGACTTTATTAGAGCCACAGAAAGACAAATGTTTTGCTGAAAGACGTACAATACATCATTTATAGCCCAATGATTTGGGACAAATATAACATAAAACTATGTGGGCGTGGCTTCATTTAAAAGCGTGTCTGAAGTGTCAAGTGTCAAAACAAACACCACGTGTTGTGGTGATTTCCGCCTCTAGAGGCCGCTCTCACACTGTATAATGACAGCGGACTCTTCTCAGCCGCTCCAGCAACGGACGCAACCCAGAAAACATCAGCATGGATTTCTGCAGATAGCTGATGATTCATCTATCAACTACAGGCGCAGATTAATCGGCAAAACCAATGACTCGGTCGACCTCTACATGGGAGTGAGTGGAAGGTGCATGCCGTACCTGGGTCTGGCCTGAAGGTGGCGCTGCAGGTTTGCTGCTGCTGGAGGCGGCGGAGGGTGGAGGTTTGGAGCCGTTAGCTGTGTTAGCCGCTCCTGCCGAATGAGAGAAGCTGAACTTGAAGCTGCCGCTCGGCGTCCGCTTGTCCTGACTCTCCTTAACTGAAACCAGAAAACACACGCGTGACAGCAACTTCCAGGTTTCTGCAGGTTGGCTAACTTAAGCACATTTTTAAGACCAAGTAAAGAAAATTTAAGGAATAAACTAAATGGAACAATATATCAATATGGGCTCTAAATGTAAATGTCTTATTAGTAACACTTCAAAGTTTGAAAATACAAATTCCAACAGATCACATTATCTTTAATTCATTTTACAATAAATAAAAAGCTTGAAAAGCTCTGCTCGAAACACTAGAACATGGAAATATCTTTATTCTACTCTACCAGTCAAAAGCTTTTGAACCGTAAGATGTGTAATGTTTTTAAAGAAGTCTCTTCTGCTCACCAAGCCTGCATTTATTTGATCCAAAGTACAGCAAAAACAGTACAATTTTGAAATATTTTTACTATTTAAAATAACTGCTTTCTATTTGAATATATTTTAAACTGTAATTTATTCCTGTGATCAAAGCTGTATTTTCAGCATCATTACTCCAGTCACGATCCTTCAGAAATCATTCTAATATGCTGATTTGCTGCTCAAGAAAAAATTTTTCTTTTTCTTATCAATATTTAAAACAGTTGAGTACATTTTTCAGGATTCTTTGATGAATAGAAAGATGCAAAGATCAGCATTTATCTGAAATAAAAAGCTTTTGTAACTATACACTTTAGCATTCAAAAGCTTGGAGTCAGTATCATTTTTTTGTGTGTTTTTGGGAAAGAAATGATAGAAATTAATCATTTTATTTAGCAAGGATGCTTTAAATTAATCAAAAGTGATGATAAAGACATTTATAATGTTACAAAAGAATGGTGAAAAAAATTCTACTCAGCTGTGTTCAACATAATAATAATAATAATAATAATAAATGTTCAGAATATTATGATTTCTGAAGGATCGTGACTGGAGTAATGATGCTGAAAATTCAGCTTTGAAATCACAGGAATAAATTACATTTTAAAATATATTCAAATAGAAAACAGTTATTTTAAATAGTAAAAATATTTCAAAATGTTACTGTTTTTGTTGTATTTTGGATCAAATAAATGCAGGTTTGGTGAACAGAAGAGACTTCTTTAAAAAACAAAAAATCTTATGTTCAAAAACTTTTGACTGGTAGAGCACCTTCTGATCACACTGCAAAAAAAAAAAAAAAAAATGATGTTCCTCATGATGTTATTCCTCAGTTTTTCTGTCTTGTTTTCTAGTGCAAATGTCTACAGATTCTTAAAGCAAGATACATTTACTGGAGAAGCAAAATGACAACAAAAGAAGTCTTGTTATATGAGAAACAAGTGGGTTTGCAGAAAAATCAACTAAATTCAAAGGGAAAACAAATTTTCATTCCCTATTGACATACATTTGTTCTAGTTTCAAGAATAAACTCAATTTTGTTTAATTTCTCAGAAAACAAAACTTGCATCTCCAGTAAATGCATCTTGATTTAAGGATGTTTAGGTATTTCTATTGAAAAAAAAAAGGCAAAAATACAGAAGAGGAGATTCATTTTAGCAGTGAATGCAACATTTCATGCCATGACTTTATGAATTTAGGACTCTAATTCTAGATGTTTCTAGGCCTTCATTTGTGGAAGAATACTTAAGACAGGATTATCAGTGCACAGATACCTTTTTTGACTTGATTTAATTTTATTGCCACATCAGCCTCACAGGCTATTTCATGACAAACAAAGATTATACATTAAAAACAATACAGTAGAAGCACAGATACCTTTCTCGCTCTCCATGAACGTCACGTAGTCGCTCTTAGACTTGTCCAGGCCTGCGTCAGCGACGTCCTCCTCTTCCTCGTCTTCATTCAGCCACATGTCCTCGTCCTCCTCGAAGGAGCGGGCGTCCCTGCGATACCTGTGAGAGGATCAGTGCTGTGTCAGTAGGTGACCAGCACCAGATGTTCTGAATGAGTGAATGCGATCAGCACCTGCTGAGTCCTCGGCTCTGCCGCTCCTTCTCCTGCTCGTAGCGGCCCTTCAGGCCCTTGAACGTCTGCACGTACTCGATGGACTCCAGCGCGGTGTAGAAGTTATCCACAATGTGCGCAATCAGAGATTTGATGTCCTCCTGATCAGTGTGGGGGAAAGCTCATTTTAAATCTAATGCATTACAATATTGCGTTACTCCCTAAAATAGTAACTAATTACATTCCCTAGATTCTTTTAATGGAAAGTAATGTGTTTAGGCCCAACACTGCTCCTGATAACGGACGGACAGCGGTCAGCACTCACCACTCTGATGAACTCGAAGAGCTCGATGATGGCCGAGTTCAGCAGGTTGTATCTGGTGCCGTTGTCCAGCAGCGCGTTGATGACCGGCTCGAACAGGTTTCCTTTCACGATGTAGCGGTTGTAATACTCGTCCTTCAGGCCGATGATTCTCCTCATGAAGCGCAGCGCACCTGCACAATCACATGAGCAGCTCACCATCAACCTGCGTGACAAACACTGAGCGCTCTCACTGATCACTCAAACAAGGCATTACTGAAGATCAAACACACACAAGAGATCACGTGATCAGCTAACGGTGTGGATGTTCAGCACCGAATGTTCGGCAACTGAAACTATTCAGCAGGAAATAGCAAAAAAAAATAAAATAAAAAAACTCTGTGTTTGGCCGAATAAGCAAAAAGACTAGATAAACTGTACCGAACAATGACGTGATTCAATCAAATAGCAACCAGCGTAGAGTGAAAGGCACACATTAATGCAGCAAACATTATCAGCAGTGTGGAAGCGTTTAAAACTGTCTGAGAAAGATGCAAAGATCATTACAAGCACCGACAGTGAGTGAACGATTAGTACTGTATCACGTCTTCAGTGAGAAGAGGAAGGGGTGGTTGTTGCTGGTTACTATGATGATTGAAACCACAAAATGGCCTTAAACAATTAGTAAATAAACAGCAGAATGTTGTTTTCTAATATATGCACAAATTGCATGAATTCTGACAGTGCTGCACTGGCGCTATCTGCTTGTTAGCCAGGGTTCAAAGCGCGAGGAAAATCTGCGCTGAAACAGTTGCTCAGTAACATTTTTATGAATTTTTATAAGGCATGTGACAATGTGATACGTGCAACAAACATATTCCCAAATTCATGATGAGAATCATTTATAAATCTGCTGTTTTCAACTAAAAGCAGCGCTGAGGACTTCCAGCAGGTTTCCTCCAAAATAAAAACTGAGAAAACACAAGGACTCCATCAACATTCATAAATGTTAGTACTGTAATTTTACTGTTTTTCTGTAAAATAAAAAATAAAAAAGGATAATTATTATAACAGCTCTATTAATACATTTATTGTAACATTCACACATGGTGCTCAAATTGGGATCTGTAATATTTTCTAATGTTTTAAAAAAAGTCTCTTCTCAGCAAAACTACATTTATTTATACAGTAAAAAATACAAAAAAGTAATATTGCGAAATATTATTACAATCTTATCTAACCGTTTTCAATTTGAATATCTGTTAAACTGTAATTTATTTCTGTGATGCGCAGCTGAATTTTCAGCATCATTACTCCAGTCTTCAGTGTCACATGATCCTTCAGAAATCATTCTAATATGCTGATTTGCTGCTCAAGGAGTCCGGTTTTCCTTCTTTTTTGTCTTTATCCAATCACATGCCTAATTCAAGAAAGGGATCTCAAAAATGGCCAAAATAACATTTTTATTTTACAATCTTATTAACTTTAAGTTAAATTGTTCTTTGTTGGTATAATGTCTTCTAGTAGTAGTAGTAGTAGTAGTAGTAGTATATTTTTTATTTAATGCCATGTCAGCATCTTAGGCTATTTTCATGGCAAAAACAATTCAAAAATACAATTATAACAAATACAATAAAAACCAGCAAACAAACAAACAAGTTATATTACACAAGATTTTTTATATTAACATATGATAAAAATTCTAAAACTTTTTCTGGTAAAATATTACTAAACTCTTTAAGTGAGTTCACTTCATAAAATAGTTTTCTACATACATTAAAAGCTGGACAATTCAATAAAATATGTTTGGCAGAAAGTGGAATCTTGCAGAACATGCATTGAGTAGGGTCTTCACCTTTAATCAAAAATGCATGAGTCAGTCTTGTTTGACCTATGCAACATCTGGTAAATACCACTTGATCAAATCTAGTTTTAAAAGAGATTAAAAATCAGTTTGAAATTTCCAATTTATTATTTGTACATATATCTCACACTTCTTGCCACTTAATATATAACGATTAATAATAGGTCTATAATGTCTGCTAGAATGTTAAAAAATGTTCAGTGTTAAATATTTTTAAATTGTTGTTTTGTAATTGATTTTTTATTTATTTATTTTTTTAAAAAACAGTAAAAAGCACATTTTGGCTATTTAATTTATGCAATGATGAAAAAAATGGGCAAAATACATGGGGGAAAATGCAAAAAAACCTGTTTGGTATTCGGTCCAGGGTTTTATTTTGTTTGGTTTCAGCTTCAGCCACGAATTGTAATTTCGGTGCGTCCCGAGCTCACACAGGTTACTCACAGAGCGCCAGGAAGGTGTGTTTGGAGTTCATGAGCGTCAGCACCCTCCTCAGCAGGTCTCTGGTCATGATGTAGTTCTTGATGTGGTACGAGTGATGCTCCACGCAGAAGGTCAGCAGCTCCAGGATCAGAGCCAGCAGCTGCGCCGTCTGGAAGTTATCTGAGACACACACACACACACACACACACAGGCTCAGTACAGCACACGCGTGTGTATGACGCGAGAAGAGTGAGCTCAGGTGAGAAGAGACGGGTACCTGGACACACGGGGTTGACTTTAGCCGCTCCCTCCGTCAGATCTGTGGACAAACAGACACGTTGGTTCATATGTGCGCTCACATTCGGCTCATTGCTGCAGTTGATCAGGTGTGTGTCTCACCTTGGTCCTCCTCAGCGGTGTTAGCCAGCAGTGGAGCCGTCAGCACGTGCATACAGTACTTGTAGAAGAAGCTCAGGAACTCACTCTTCTCTGTTTTCTGTACAAACACACACAGAAATGATTGAGGATGATTGTCTGCTCATCCAGACACATCTGAAGAGCAAATGCACAAGTGCAAGGCTTGACATCAAACACACAGGCTCAGTACAGCACACGCATGAATGAATCAACTGTTTAAATGATTCGGTTAGTGTTGTCAAAAGTACTGATTTCGGTACCATTCGGTACGGTCATTTTAAAAATGACACATGGGAGCGTTTGAAAGCAGCGTCTATCAGCGGATCCCTAATATATCTGCACGTAGACGAATCCGCGCTGATAGACGCGTCTTTCAAACGCTCCCATGTGCTTTTGTGTAAGCACTCGGTGAAGAGCGTGAAGCGATGATCACTGTAGCCAATCACAGTCATATTTGTTGAGCGCAGTGAACACTATAGCCAATCAGGTGTGTTTAAGAATCCGCTCAACGGCGCTCAAATGTTAGCGGGAAATGGACGTTTTTAAAATGACAGTACCGAATGGTACCGAAATCAGTACTTTTGACAACACCAACCGAATCATTTAAATGGTTGATTCATTCAGGAACGAAACACCGTCATGTTGCTCAGAAACACAAAACAGTGCTGTGGCTGTGTTTGGAATTATTTCTGTTGGTGAAATAGAGCAAAAACAGGCAATATGGTGTCTAAAACATAAGTCTCTTAATATTAACTTGTTTATTGAACTGTTATCACATTTGTAATCATGCTGATTTTTGGAGCAAAAAAAAAAAAAAAACGGCGCTCGATCTTCATGTGATATTGTTTAACTATATGAAATACTAAAAACATACACATTTTCTGCCCCATATCTTGAATTTTCTGATCATTCTTCATGCATTTTAAAACTGAATCACACAGTGAAAGAACGCACGTGCGCTAGTCTAACCTAGACTTCTTTACGTAATGTATGAATGCACTTTCTCTGTAGGTGTGATTTGTTTGATTCTTGCAATATACTCGATAATGTCAAATTGCACCTCGTTAAAACAACAATTACGATATTATGGCAAACGATATATATGGCACACACCCCTAAACAAAGGCTATATCACAAATAAAGGCAGTTATTATTGTTTTTGGTATTGACATTTTGAATTTACTTGTTCGATCGGGCAAGTGAATTTCTCTTTCACTTACCCGACCAAAACATTCACTTGACAAGCGGACAAGTGTTAATGTCGAGCCGTGCAAGAGTGAGCTTTCTGGAGAGTCAGAAGTGAAAGTGTTGTGAGTCAGCGCTGAGAGCGTGTCAGACTGTACTCACGCTGGCCGGAGCGAGCATGTTCTCGGGGTCGATGAGGGTCCTCAGGAGCCCCATGAGCTGCACTGCACCTCCCAGCTCCGGGTCCGAGTCGCAGATCATCTGCTTGATCACCACGTTAATCAGCAGCACGTCCTGAACACACACAAAAACATCCATTTTATGAGGCACTGTGATCTTCATTTGAGATCAGCTCTTAAATCTCTCGGTCTGTGCCGTTTTCAGCTGAAATGTTGAAGGTGTCTGAATAAATATTTTGTCTTGATCCTGCTCATATTCACACGTCACAATCACATCTTTAATCCTTCACAACAAATACCTCTCATTATTAAATAAGAGCTTGTGTTATTAGTAAGAAATGTTTATAACTACATAAAGACTTCTGCAGCAGCTCTCTACTGCTCTGAATCACAGGGTGAGTATTCCTGAAAGCGCTGATACTCACGTCGTCGGCCTGCTGCGGCTCCTGCATGACGAACTCACGCACCACAGACGGACTGAACTCCACCAGGTAAGAGAAGATGTCTGTGGCTGCGGCCTTCACCTGGACATCATCCATGCCCTTCAAAACAACAGGCCACAAAGAGTCAGCCGAGCTGAGCACGTCACTCACTCGCTCAGGAGCGGTGCACTCACCATCACGATCTCCAGCGCCGGTAAGATGCCCAGATTGGCCAGCGTTTTGAAGAAGGCGTCTCTGTTCTGCGGCTGCAGTGTTTGAGAGAAAGCACAGAACTCCTTGAAGAAGTTCACCTGCAGACGTAGAGAGGACAGGAATCAAACCCTGCTGTGTGTGTGAGACGGGTTTATGACACGTGTGTGTGTGATGTACCAGCTCTCTCCTCTTGCTGTCCTCCGTAGCCTCATCTGTGAGCTGAGCAAACACCTCCGTCAGGAACTTCTCATCCTCCTGAAACACACACACACACACACACACAGAGCATTACACCAACCGCAGGAGAACAGCATGAGATTCAGCGCTGCAGACTGACCCTCCACTGCTTACACCTCATCTTAACACCTTCAGTCTGAGCAGATGCTCTTAAATCAGCTTCTCTTCTGATCTGAAAAACATTTTCATTAGAGCTTCTAAAGATCTGGATAACAGAGATCTGTCAAAGCATTTCACGTTGGACAGGCATTAGTATGACTGTGTGCATCTGCTGGCTCAGTCACATTATGATATTTTTGTTTGCGTCTGAATTGAGGTACAGTGCTTCAGAACTGACATGCTTTTAAATGATTTAATCATTACTATAACTCATGGATTCAATAAATCAGATTCACATGCCAAGCATATTTATTATTCATCATAACCAGCCGAGTGGAAGCATTAATCTGAATTCATGTCATGTCTGTTGCCATTATGATATCTATTATATGGTCAATTCAACAATGGAAGATCAGAGTAACTGATGACTGATATAAAGCCAATGGACAGCAGGTGACAGCACATCTGCTTTAGAGATAGTAAATAAGCACAGCATTGCTTTAGTATATTTTACGCTATAAATAGGTAGGGTATAAATATATAATTTGAAGCACTTCGTTTCAATGCACAATTGTGACTATTCACGTTGGTTGGGTTGTTAAGCGAATCGCAATACAGTTTATATGAATGCATCTCTGAGAGGAACTGTCTTCAGAAAACTTCAGATAGTGTTTTCTTTTCATCTCGTCTCTGTATAATGCATAATAAAGCAGTGTTTACAAGTGCAGCCTTAGTTTGGTTATATGAAGAAATTAAATTTATTTGTATTATTTGTTTGATTTAAATTTCAATATAGTTTGTCATTTTACATATTTAAACTGTGCAGCATTTTGTCTGAGAAATAATAAAAGACACCTTTTCATTTATAATTTGAACCTGAATCTTTTTGTTGAAATAAATCATGAGAAAATCATATCGTGAAATCAGAATTGTGAGTTGTATCACATTGAGTCGCTAGAAATACGTCATTTGAAAATTAATCTATTAAAAAATGTGAACTTGATCTAAAGTATGAATAGTTTTAGGATTTATTTTCTATAGCAACTTCTACTTAATGTTCATTTAATCAACATAATAATGTACACTTCACTGATGTAGTACTGCTAAAACTTCATAAGCATTATGATATATTAATACATTAGATAATGCACTCTGGCTTCTGATTGGTCAATAAAATCCTCAATACAGTGACAACCATTCACAGCTGATCACCATTACTGATGTCTACATTAACAACATAGCTAATCAAATTCAATATGTATATCCCCACATTTCTGACACACTACCATGGTGCCGTTATGCCACACCAAGAACAATAACTATAAAGATAACTATAAAAATAACTATATTAGCATCCAACCAGTGGACGATATCATCTGTTTATTCTATCCGCACACTCGTTCATCAGATTGTATCGTTCATAAGCTGGAAAAAAATCATTCTGAAAGTGATTCCAACGATATCGTTTCTCTGTGGCTTTATCGTTATAGCTGTGGTGTGGACTCCATTATTCTTTAATATTGAGAACAATTTTTAGAACTATATCTTTATTGTTATCTTTATAGTTACGTCCTCGGTGTGAACGGGCCTTTAATGTTAGGCTACTACAGTAAATGATGTTGATGTGTAGCTTGAAAAGCATTTTGACTATTGTCGCGCAAAGTGTTTCTCCTGTTAAACTAGTTTAAATCAGAGTCGTTTGTTTTCTTCGCTGAATTCAAGCGCTTCACACTGGTTCTCACAGTGGGTTTAGTGTTTGAGTGACTGAGATTCATCAGCGAGTGAACACGTGCTCTAGTGAGCTTGCAACTGACGCGCTGCTTTTTGAACTTTGAACCGAGCGGATAAATGGTCTGTGTCGTGCTTCAAATGAGTCGCGTGGTCTCGTTCTGTTATATCGAACACTTATCAAACTCATTAAAGGGGTCATATGATGCGATTCCAAGTTTTCCTTTCTGTTTGGAGTGTTACAAGTTGTTTGTGAATAGATAAGATCCCTGAAGTTGCAAAGACTAAAGTCTCAAAACCAAAGAGATATTCTTTATAAAAGTTAAGACTCGACCACGCCCCCCTAAAACAGCTCATTCAAACACGCCCCATGTCTACGTCACGGTGTGGGGAGATTTGCAAAACACCGCCGAAATGTATACACAATGAAAGAAGGCGGGACTTTTATTCTCGCTGTAGTGTTGTTGCTGCCTCCGGCGTCATGTCCTGGAGACGCTGTGTTTCATTGAGAAAGAGAAACTACTTCGTTTGGGCTTCCAAAAGAGGACACAACTAGAAATCAGTGGTTAAGTTGTATTTACAACACTGTTCCAGAACAGTTCAACCCAAATATTCGAGTGTGTGCAGCGTATTTTACAGAGGACTGTTTCCTGAAGCTGGGAGTAGCTGTCAGCTGCTCAAAGACTGTTTCTATAAAGTGGGGCAATTCCAACTTTGCAAGAACAGTCTGGCGCTTCTGACTCACAGCCTGTAAGTATGTTTTCATATTTAAAGAATTTGCCACTGACTTATCAATCATGAGTTTTGAGCTGTGTAGAGTAGCGCTTGTTGTTTGTCGTTTCTCCGATCACAATTGCAGACATGGTAATGTTTACGCGGCGCGATGCAACGCGACGCGTAAAAAGACAGTATAAGTCATTATAATCAGTAATTATGTCCCCACTGGATGCAACAAATGCCTCGTTTATAATGGGTTTTATTGTTTTTGTGTCATCGCGCCGGGACACAGCATCACAATACGGTGAGGGGTGTAACATTTCTGTCTCACGCTTGAGGTATTCGGCCAATCACAACGCACTGGATAGCTGGCCAATCAGAGCACGCCTCGCTTCTCAGAACGATGAGCTTTGTAAAAATCTGCACCTTTCAGAAAGGCGGGGCATAGAGGAGCAACAATAATGTACAGTATGTGGAAAATAATATGTTTTTAACCTTAAACCGCATAAACACATTGCATTACACCAAATACACAAAATAATGATGTTCTTTTTAGCAACTTCATATGACCCCTTTAACTTGTCGTTCTGCAGTGACCTTAAAAATGTAGCTAATGAATAATAATAAATCCAAAAAGTAAACGCTTACAAGCTACTGTCCCGCAATGCCACAGTTTGAAACTGACGGCGTGAAGCAACACACCTGCAGCATGCTGACGATCTCCACTTTGTTGAAGAAGATGAAGGAGGACAGCGTGGTCAGGAAGTTGTCCTCGAAGACGGACTGCGTGGGCAGGATGATGTCCTGGATGTACTGCACGCGGTAGGTCTGGTGGATCTTCTGCCGCAGCTCTGAGTCGGTGATGGGGATCACCTCTTTGAAGGTGGCCGTTTGGGTGAGGAACTCGCGGTGCCTCTTGGGCTGCAGCAGCGTCGGCTCATACTCCAGGCAGCCCACCACATCCATGATGCAGTCATCGGCGAACAGCACCTCGAACAGCGTGGCCTTGTTGAGGAAGAGCACCCCGCGCACGATCTGGTAGAGGTGCTGCAGGCCCTGGCGGTCGCCCGCCTCCTCGCACGCCCTGAAGAGCTGCAGCAGCTTCCGGATGTAGCCCGAGCCCAGCAGGGCGAGCGCCAGCCTCTCCCGCCGGATGGGTGAGGAAAGCACCGCCGTCACCAGCTCAGCCAGCTCCTCCAGATGGGCCGGCTCGCAGGGCGGCAGCTCCAGCAGGGGCCCGCTCTCGGGCTCTTCGAAGCGCTCCTCCTCAGACTCGTCCATGGGGTCCTGCGTGATCTCCACAGACGGGTCTTTGCCCTGCACCTGCACACGAAACACACATCATTATCCATGAGAATAGGGCTGTCACGATTTTAAAAAAATCCTTGATTGCATTTTGCCCATGTCGAATACATTAAGTCATTTAGCAGGTGCTTTTATCCAAAGCGACTTACAAATGAGGACAACAGAATAGCACTGGGCGGTATACTGGTTCATACCAAATTCCAGTGTTTATTTTTGTTATGATTTTAGTTTTTAATATACCGCAATACAACGCATATTTCTGAGAGTTTAGGCTTATAACATTCATCTGGCAACGCAACTTGGATTTGCAAGGTAAATCATTTATAAAGTAATGCAAACACAGGAGAATACATCAATATCTTTCTCAATACGCTAACTGTTCATCGTGACTTCAAAATAAAAGTTTAAACTCTTGCTCTGAGCTTACATGTTTTGATGTCCACATATTCGAGAAATTACATTGGCTGTAGCATTTCTGTTGTAAATAAATGGCCAAATATTAAAGATTAAGTGGACATTTGAATTAAATGTTGTTTGGTCAATATTAAAAAAGAATTATATCGAGCAGTAAAGTGTAAAACAATCGTCAGGCCGTTGGCAGGCATTTGTTTTAATGTGCAATGTACAAGAGCTCTATTTTAACAGTTTTGTACAATAAAACCATATGATTACTTGCTTTTGATACATTATTTGAACTAATTATTATTGTCTCATTACTATTATATGGCCTGGTTTCACAGACAGGGCTTAGATTAAGCCAGGATTAGGTCAAAGTTCAATTAGGACATTCAAGCAATTTTTATAAATGTGCCTTAGAAAAAAAAAAACATTGCTGGTGTGCATCTTGAGACAAAACAAAGACACGGATATATTTTAAGATATATTTTAAGTTTCTTTCAGTTAAAACAGCTCAGACTTCCATTTTAGTCTGGGATTAGGCTTAGCCTAAACCTTGTCTGTGAAACCAGGGGTAAATGTATTAAGTAATTTTAAAAGCTATTGCTGGCTTAGGTCTATTTTTATTATCACAAAAGAATGAATTATAATACTCCGATTACTCGATTAATCATCAGAATAATCGACAGATTACTCATAACCAAAATAATCGTTAGTGACAGCCCTAAACGAGACGGAGACCCACCTGACAGATCTTCTCCCAGATCTCATCGCAGCCCGCTTTCTCCTGGAAACTTAGAGCCAGGTCATAGTTCTCCGCTTCGGACCAGACGATGAGCGTGTCCTGAGGAGACAAAACCACAGCGGTCAGACCTCCTGACCAGTGCTGGGTAGTAACTACTTACAGGAATAATATTACTTTTTGCAGTAACTAGTAGTGTAACTAATTACTAATAAGATTTCAGAAATAATATTACAGTTACTATCCATAAAACAGCTCGTTACTTAAGTTACTTTCGATGCCTCAACCCCTGCTGATTTGAAATCCAACGATCCAATAATTCCTAGATTTATTTACATAATTCTTAGGACTTGCACAGGCACATGAATTCACCAGAGCAGCAGGCAAGCTTGGAGTATGAAAAAGCTAACATTCAGCAGAGGGAAATATTGCCATTACATTGATTTTTTTCAGGAGAAAAGATTATCTGAACACTGATGTGTAAGTTGTGGCATTACTCTGGCGTTACATCTCTCTGATGCCGATATAAATTGTATAAAATCTTTTTTCGAGAACGAAACATTTTTTTCTTTCTATTATTTCTTTTGATAAAATGGATCATGGAATATAATCGTATATGGGCAACAGAGAAATTAGAGATACAATTAATTTCAAGCTACACATGACAATTAATGAGATTAATACAAAACTTTTACTTAAACGTTACTATCAGTCACCATTGAGTGTTTGTAATAGCTTCTGACTCAGATCCAGTGTGGATTTTGTTCAAATGATGAGGCAGAAATATGTTGTTAGTAACATTCTAGAAGAATTTTATGGGGAAGATATGCAACTTCTGTGGGACATGAAAGAAAAGTAATGTAACGAGTAGTGTAATTAACTAACTACTGTTACCAGAAAGTAGGTAATAATATTACTTTTGAAAGTAGTAACTAATAATGAGTAATATATTACTTTTTTTGAGTAATGAGCCCAACATGAAAAAAATACTTTATAGTAAATACTATGGCTGCACGATATATCGCATGCGATAGTCATGCGCATCTCATCAGTAAAGCCGGTTCTGTGATTACAAATAAATCTCTATCACCTGTTTACAGATGGAGCGGCATTTAATACACAGAGCCATAGTTCACTGACAAGCTACGCAATATCACGTTCACTATCGCATGCGATGCATCTGCGATTTTGAGCGCGAATTGCGTAGCTTGTCAATGAACTACAGCTCTGTGTATTAAATGCCGCTCCATCTGAAAACAGGTGATAGAGATTTATTTGTAATCACAGAACCGGCTTTACTGATGAGATGGGCATGACTATCGCATGCGATATATCGTGCAGCCCTAATAAATACTATAGCGTCTTCGAACCATACTATAGCAAAGTGTATTATACTGTATATATTATAGTATTTACAACACTTTGTTAATGAACGCTACAGCATACTGTAGTATTAACGATAGTGATCTGATAAACGGTAATAAATACTGTAGTATACTTTAGTTTTTATTACAGTAAACTGTTGTGTATTATGGTATAATATACCCTATAGTTGTAGAAAACTACAGTAGAGTATTGGGTAAAGTAATTACTAGTGATGTTACGTTCAACACCGAAGCTTTAAAGCTTGTATCAAAAAAACAACACATTTCACATTGAAGCACTGTATCAGAGCTTGATTCGTTTTGAGAAAAGCACGTGATCTATGACGTCCGAAGCTTCGTTCGCCTGAAAACCATGTGACTGCTTCAGTATCTGGTTCAAACAAAGCGAACCTCAGCGCTGTTTCCTTTGCATTATATTACATTATAATGTGCTAGCATTGTTTTTTGTTTTGTTAACTTTTTATAAAATTTTCTTCTGGGAACAGTAGTAAAAAACAAAAAGCAACTATGCAAATTTAGAACCCAACCAATCTCACCCCCTGGTAGACTTAAAATAAATAAATAAATAAAATAAAATGAATATATAAATACATAAATAAAATAAATAATAATAATAATAATAATAATAATAAAAATGAATTAATTAATCTTAATAGATAAATAAAAGAATTTTAAAAAGATTTTAGAAAAGATAACATTAAAAGCTGAATGCCATAAATTTAGTTTTCACATTAGATCCATGTATACGAGAAGTTGAGAGTTCCATCGAGATGCATTGTTTTTTTTTTAAAATCGTAATTTATATATTGAGCTCAAAAATGAACTTTGCCCATGAAATAACAGTCTAAGGACTGAGGCAGAGTTAAAATAAACAGATCATAGATTTAATTTATCAATTTATGTTTTATTTGACTTATTTTAGTGCCAGTACACCGACACAAATGAATGACTTTGACAATGACCATTATTTATATAAAATATAATAAAACAAAGAATCGGTTGTAGAACCAGATGTGAAACCAGCAGCTGTAATGGAACATAACACTTTGGAAGGTGTTATTTATTTTTATCACCACTAGATGGCCACAGCATGAACCGTTTTAAAAAGCTTCGAGTAATGAACCTTTTTTCCGATACAATTGACTATTCTCAATACCCGCCCACCCTTAGTTACTCAGGCATGTGATCGGCTAGAGACAAAAAGGAGGAAAATCTGACCACGCCCCAAGTCACACCCACAAGCCACGCCCCCGACACTTATTACTAAAAACATACCTTTTAGCACAAATATATTGATATATCTTATATTGTAATAATACATGCTGTTGTCCTGTAAAAATAAAAAGCAGCATTTAATAATCATAATATATTATAATAAAGTACTATAATATATTATAGTAAAGTATATAGAATTGTTATTATAATTAAAGTACCTGCCAAAAGTTTGGAAACTTTACAATTATTAATGATTTTGAAATAAATATCTTCTGCTCATCAAGGCTGAATTTATTTGATTAAAATAAAGTAAAAAAAAAAAAAGCAATATTGTAAAATATTATTACAATTTTAATATATTATAAAATGTAATGTTATTCCTGTGATGCAAAGCAGAATTTTCTTCATTACTCCAGTTTTCAGTGTCACATATCACTTTGTGACATTGTCACTTTTAGAAATCATTACAATTTATTTGACTCTCAAGAAACATTTCTGAATATTATCAATGTTGAAAACAATTTTGCTGCTTCATATTTTGTGTGGAAATGGTGATAAACTTTATTTTTCAGGATTTTTTGATAAATATAAAGTTTAATGAACAGCATTTATTTGCATTTATCAAATATATTAATTAAATTTGTTAATGCATTTATTAAATATAAAACATTGTCTTCACTCACTTTTTATCACTTTCAAGCATGATGAATAAAATGACTAATTTCTCTCTTTTTTAAATCTTTACAAATGTTTGAGTGGTATCATTGTTTACACAAAAATATTAAGCAGCAAAATTTTTTCTAACATTGATAATGAGAAATGTTTCTTGAGCAGCAAATCAGCATATTAAAATGATTTCTGAAGGATTATGTGACACTGAAACTAAACGTTTCTGATGACGAATGTTGCGTTCCCAAATGCAAATGAAAGTGGCTCAAACCAATCGCAGCGCAGCTAGCACTAACAGTGAATAGAAACTAAAAACAGTTCTGTAACAGCAGACATGTAGCGCATCAGACTACAGCTTGTCATATAATTACATCACAACCGTTTGCGAGTATTATGACAGCACTAGCAATCTCAAATTCTCACCACCATTCATAAAAAGTCACTGGGTCGAGTAACACGTTTCAGCGCTGATTCTACTCGCGTTTGGCGCTTTGAAGCTTTGAATCATTTGAATGCTTTTAACTGTCCTGCAGATGGCGTCGCGAGCTCGTGCAGCGCTCTCAGGATCATTCAGTCCATTATGTTTTAGAAAACAATCGTTTATTTTAGGTAATAGCTTAAGGCCATTTGCGTGATTTCAATCATCATGCACCGACAGAAGACCGAGCAGGTTACTTCTGATATGACAAGGTCTCAGGACCCTCAGCTTTTAAACTGAGTCATTTTTAAAGAAATTCAAACAATAAAAACCGTTTTGTGGCTCTTCAATGTGTCGTGATAGATCACTGTATTGCCTCAGTTCAAACATATGAACCGATCATCTTTTCATATTTACTTAAAAGCATGAAATGAACATGAATAAACATCAGAAAGTATTTTATTTCAACCGCGGAATCTACTGTCTACTCTTAATCTGCTCTTCTGTCTGATTTGTGGTTAAGGCTGGAAGGGATACAGCTGCAGCTACTGGGCATGTGCATTTTCCGAGCCGACAATATCACGTGAAACCTATGAAAGTGGTTTTAAAAAAAAGTACACAGCGCCATAGTTTCATCACTTTAGTGCAGGGCTATTCAATTTGCGGCCCGCAGGCCCAATCCGGCCCGCCAATCATCTTCATCCGGCCCGAGGGAGAAGTACACGCAGGTCGCACATATGGATTGAATTGTTATTGCACTAATTCGTTTGTCCACAAGGTGGCAACAATGGCCCGGGCCAGCTGAAAAAAAAAAGAAAGAGACGCAAGAACAACAATCTACCGGAGACCGCAACATCAATAGATGGCAGCGTTGACAAGCGCTTGTATGAGGGAGTTATGAGATATCCACAACTCTAGTTTAACCGAGTATAAAGACAGTGTTATCGGTCAGAACTTCTGGTGAGAAATTGCGCAAACACTGGACGAAAAGTATTATCAAATGAAGTTGAAAGGCTGCGTGTTCGGCTGTACGCATAAAACTGAGCCTTCAACGGACAAAAACACACAATTATGACAAATGCGCGGTTTTGGCGAGTTACCTCATAAACGTATTCTTAAATGAGTTAAATGAGTTATATCTTAAATGAGTTATAAAGTCTTAAATGACCGTAAAGAGTTGGGAGAATCGAATATGTGTCAGTTCTGTGTCATGTGCATCAGGTTTTAAAGAGACAGCGCTGATTTTAAAGTAAAATCTGCTGAAGTCTGTCTTTGATGGAAATCAAAGAATAAAAGAAAAACAGAAATAGTCACTGAATGCTCTAGTCGCTGATTAACTTTTGTAGCTTGAATAAGAATAATCTGTTTAGTTTATGCATATACAATTTATAGTTTATGTGAAGATTGTTTTAAAATCACTTAAATTAAAAGTTATATATTTCAGAGCCTATTAAATGTTTAAAATAATGGCTTTTAATTATACTGTGGTGTTGAACGGCTATAATTAATAGGTAAAATGCATTTAATAGAGACACTAGTAGCAGTATTGGAATCAATACTTCATTAATAATAGGCTACTTGGTAAAAAGATGCCATTAAACACATATTTAAAATATACTATCTTTATGTTGTTTCTACATTCATTTGGAGGTTCAATGTGAAATTATGACCATATCAATATATGTAAATATGCGATTAATTATAGAATTCTATAATTATAGAATTATGATTAATTACAGAAAAATGTGTTTTTTTTAATTGATTGATGGACAGCACTAATGTTAACCTTTTATAGATGTTGGTGTTGGTAATATTAGTTTATTTTACTGCTAAACATGCATTTCAATTTTAATTTCTAATTTTACAGGCCCCCCCCAGAAAGCGATCGGGATGGACCCCACCCCCTTGGCCCCCTTCAAATTTTCAGTTCGATAATTCGGCCCTCAAATGAATCTAATTGAATAGCCCTGCTCTAGAGTGTCGCAGAGACCATCTTTTTGCAGTAAAGGATCTGTCATAGTTTAATGAGAGGGAAGATGACATGAAGCGTCACGGCTAACCTGCACTGAAAACGTTCATATAAAGCTCCCGATCGGGGCGAAGTTCACAGGATTTTGTCCACAGAATGATAAGAGCACATGTTTTTTAACATTTTATTATTTAACACTCAGTATTTAACTTAAGCTCTGCAAGCCGTTCATACAGCGCCGGACAGGACAGGATTTCTGGTACACAAAACAAGTACTTTAAAGGAATACCTCAGTTTATTACCGTTACTGTGGCAGCCAACAACAGCACAGCTTAACCCTCCGCACATATTTATATTAGTTATAGTTATATTAGTTAGTTATAGTTATATTGGAAAAGTTTCAATCCAGTTGATCTTTTTTACCCGTTTTAACGTGTATCTCTATGGAGACCGGCTGCAGCTGTCGGGCAAGATGGCGGATAGCAGCGGCGGCACACAATATCCGCGTTCTGATTGGTCAGATCACCTGTCAATCAAGCTCTTTGCGAACCGTCAATTGTGTTGAAAGCTTCGCTGGTCCAGAACGCTTCCCTTCGACATCACTAGTAATTATTATAGTTGTTATGTTACAACAGCAACTATAGAATTAGCACAACAAACTGATTCAAATACAAAAACACTATAAGTTAGTATTTGTTCTTCATATGGGGCTCTTATACCCGCGTGAAGCGGCTGAGCTCACCTGCTGTTTCTGATACGCAGTGCTGGGGTTGATCTTGGACTCCAGCAACAGAGAGCCTGCAGAAGAGCCACACACACACACACACACACACACACACACACACACACACACACACTTGATCAGTGGAGAGATCTGCGACATATCAGCAGCTGTCAGACGCGTCTCTTATTACCGTCCGCCTCGGCGGTGACCGTGAGCGCGGGGCCCTTCAGGCCCTCGGTGTAAGCGGAGCACACATGCCCGGTGCCCCGGTCCTCCCACTGCCGCTCCTCGTTCAGCGTGTACACCTTCACCCGCCGCCGGGGGTCGCTCATCTTTAACCGAAACAGACGCGCTAGCAGCCCTGACGCATCGCTAGCCCAGAAAACTAGCACTCGGACACACGCGACC
Source organism: Spinibarbus caldwelli (assembly GCA_039654775.1). Taxonomy (NCBI): domain Eukaryota; kingdom Metazoa; phylum Chordata; class Actinopteri; order Cypriniformes; family Cyprinidae; genus Spinibarbus; species Spinibarbus caldwelli. Next base: position 32,500,206 of record CM077243.1, on the reverse strand, counting down.
GGGACCCGCTCATCCCAACCCAGATTACCTGACCAAACGCGTTATATCACAACACGAGACCGAAGCCTACCTCCTACCGGGCATCTTAAACTCGGGAAAGCGGTTAATTAGCCCTCAGAATGAGCCGAACCTCGCATGATCCTCAGCCGCTCGCTGCCGCGTTCAACCGCCTCCAGGTCTCGGTGATATCTTTAATCAGCACTAAACGGGTCGAATCCTCCGGTCTCGGTGATATCTTTAATCAGCACTAAACGGGTCGAATCCTCCGAGTGTTTACGCGAATGTTTGTCTATCTGCCGATCGCCGCCATCTTGCGTGTCTTCACTTCATCATCGCTCATCTGATGGCGGGCTTCCGCTCAGGGGCTCGGGGTTGCCAGATTGATGGACTATTTCCAGCCCAGAAGCTCACGAAACCCGCACAAAACTTTAACTGTCAAAATAATGTGATAGAATATGTCAGTCAAGGTTGATAAGAGCCATTTTAACTCCTTAAAACAAAACAATGACGACAAAACAATATAAATATAATGTCATGGATCAAATCGGGACAAATACATTAAAGAGAATTACCAAATATGATTAAAATACGCAAACACTGTCAAAACGGCAATCAAGAAATCAACCGATACCCTCAAAAAAAAAAAAAAAAAACCCACGTGTCATTTTTAATGTTAATAGTCAGAATTTAAATGCAAAAAAAAGTGCCCAATATAAGTGATCAGAATAAAGCAGTAAGCCCCGTGAAGCCGTGGTTTACAGTGAATTTATAACGGATAAGGGGTGTTGTTAGGCACTACGTGAAGCGTTATAAACCCCCTTAGCTGTTATAAATTCACTGTAAACCACGGCTTCATGAGGCTATTGCTTTTATAAAACGGTTATTCCATATAAGTAGGTTTCACAAAATAAAACAGAGCAAATAAGGTGTAATGATATTAATAAAAACAGTATTCTTCCACCAAACAATGTAGTTCCTCAGAAACAGCTGTGGTTGGAACAAAGTGGTTGCCGAGCAACACACAGAGTAAACAAAGGTGTAGGTTTATAGTGTAATTTACAACAGCTTCGAACGCAGCTCAACCAATCAGAATCAAGGACTGGAACTATGTGTTTTATAATAAGCAATTAGGTAGGTTATTTCGCACTGGTTTATGCACACACTATGACGGTCAAAACTGTGTCATTCATTGATGCATACTGTATGATAATCTGACAATAAAATAGATTAACAACAACAATAATGCGCTTATCTTCATGTCGCTCTATAATTTCAGTCTTTCGTGAAGTTCATATTGTAGAAGTTCATATTCGTGAAGTTCATATTCATACAGTCAAAACTAACAGTTTAAAAGATAAAAGACAGGATCGTATAGATATAAATAGATTTTGATTAAATAATTTAAATGTACTCTGATTTCAGAGTTGCAGTAATATTAGAGCCTTTGTGTCATCTCTCCATTAAGGTGTAATTCACGTTTTCAGAGTTAAAACTCTCCCACATAACTTAAATTTAGGCATTATGATCACTTATACAGTTATACATTCAAAATCGTTATCGTGCTAGTGATTGGCTAAAAGTGCAGCTGTCGATGTCAACATCAGCACCAGTCATCAGTCTTTGCAGTGTGTGTGTTTAGTAACGTTGTGATGACTGGATGCAGTTTATGCACACTTGGGCTTGTTTCTTAACCAATTAGCCCATACAATTTATACGTCTGAAAACCGCCAAACTGACCCCAAACCAGCCCAAATTTTGTCCACCCGCCCAAGCCAATTTTTACCCGCACAGTCAAATTCAAAACCACCCAATCTGGCAACACTGAAGAAAGAAAACTGAAGGAAGAAAAATCTTCTTTTGATGTTTTATGGCGGTTGGCAAACCAGCTTTTGGTGCATATTCTGCCATCTACAGGACTGGAGTGTGAGGCAACGATATCAAGGGAAATGCTAATCCCAAAAAAAAAAAAAAAAAACCCTTCTACCTATATTATTCTTTTCAGGAAATTTATAAGAGCTTTGTAACCTTTATGAGAACTGTTTAACACATTCTGTAATGTCAAAGAATTAATGCCAGCAGATTTTTATTCCTCCTCTCCCTGCAGTTAATCAGCAAGTTTCTGGAAGTCCACACTGATTACATTGACCAGATTGATTTATTAAGAGTAGAGTGTCCGATTCTCAATCGAGACATAACTGTATCATCCTTTCCCCTGATAGCACACGTACATCTCGGAGACGTCTATTTGACGTCTGCATTAACATCTGCAAGACGTATTTTATAGAGCGTTTGCTCATCTGCAATACGTCTATAGGACGTTTCCTTTTAGATGTCAAATAGACGTCTATTAGATGTCTTTAAGACGTTTATGATTTAGAATGTATGTAAAGCTGACATCTTACAGACGTTTATCAGATGTTTGTACACAGCAGATGCTTTCCAGATCAAGTGATCTTTAACAGACATCTTGCAGACGTACGTGTGCTATATTACCACCCAGATAGCACACTAAAAACTGAAAATGTGCTCATAAAATAGTAATAGCATAAGAGTTTTGATACTTTGTTTTTTAAAAGCACATCTGATTGGTTTCAAGTTTTAAAACTCTTCAATGAGGATTTTCTTCTGAAATGCTTCTTAAAATGAAAAAGCTCACAGTTTGATACACATTACAGCATGAATATGCACAGCATCCTATTTAACAAACACCTCACTATGATTCACATCTGCATAACAGATACGGGCTACGAACACATTCACATTGCTTATGCTCCAGGGTTTTGCGCTCTTCACAAACGTGTAATGCAAAAGCTCAGGCTGTTTTTGTCAGGACAACATATGTATAAGAGCATTTATTATAAAATATACAGTGTAGAAAAGTCGGTCAGGGTCAGATGAGCTGCTCTATGAGTGGGATCTGCTCTCCTACAGAGATGCTGTGTCCGTCGCTCAGACTCCTGACCACCGCCGGAGACTGAAGGACTTTACGAGACAGCCTCATCCTGCCGTCCGTCGGGTCGCGGCCGAAATACTTCACCTGAAAGAACAGAAGACGTTAATGAAGGAGCGGCTCAGAAAAGAGCATCAGAATCACATGACTGCTGCTTCACACTGCACCTGGATCTGCTGGCCCACCTCCAGTCCGAGCGCGCTGGGGTGTTTGATCTGGAAAACACACACACACACACACTCACACACACACGTGCTTCAGAAAGAAAGCAGGCCGGGGTCAGAGGTCAGGAGGACAGGTGCTCACCCGTTTGTGGTCCAGCTGAGAGTTGTGCAGGAGAACAGGGCTCATGTTGGGATACAGCTTCACCATCACACCAATGTCCCTGAAACACACGCTCCAGTTATGACCAAAATCTTACATCATGATAGGAGTCATCTCACAATTCTTGTCACCAGTGTCAATATCAGAGCCGGCTCCAAGCACAGGCAAATGACTGTCTTACCCACCCAGTCAGTGATTAAAACAATCTGAAGCAGACTGCAGCATTTTTATTTTATTAGGCGCGCTGCATTCACGTGGAGTCTTCAGTCTGTTGCGGAAAAGCAGAGGCTGAGAACTCGAGAAAACAGGGTTGGCTAAATTAGGAATGTTTTTAGGAGTTGCAGTATTAATAGGAGGATTACTGTTTTGCTGTGTGCTTCCTATACTGAGGTCACTAGTTGTCAAAGCCACAGCTAGGCAAATGTTAATGCTAAGATGTCAAGATGATAAAAAGAAGAAGAACTAGATGAGGAGGAAAAACTATCTAGACAAAATAGACACATTGTAAATGACAATCATAATATCACTTTTAAGAAAATGGGTAATTCAGATATATTATGGGAAAAGGCAGAAGACAACAATTGGTATAAATGGGTAAATTACACAGCAGAAAATGAGAAATGGGAAAACTGCATAGCTTGTTTTGAAGCAAGACCAATTTTATATATTGTACCAATACCTATAAACAGTTCTAGTTGTAGAATATTTCATGATGAATGGTTTAAGAAAGTCCAGGACTATCTAATGCAATGGGGTTAGATGTAGTGAGAATGGGAGGTAAATGCTTTATAGAAAGAGGCAGAGAGATAAATGGCTTTAGAAACTGTACCCAAAAAATGGCATTTTGCCCATATTGGTGCCAGTTTCTCCAATCTACTACAAACTACAGAGAAGCAACTGAATTACAGTGCATATGTACCCGTAAATGGCCAATAGTACAAAAAAAGAAAAATACAAAAGCCACAAGGAAAAATACAATTAATGGCAGATCAGGAATTTGAATGTTATGAGAAGAAGGGACATATTGACGTAGGAAGATTTGAAGGGAAATGCAGCAAAATATGGAAAATACCAAGATGTAAAGATGACTATTTAGTGATAAAAGAAGGCCCACCACCTATATTTGATGATATTGATATTGCATTGGCAGACATATGGTGGATGTGTGGATTAGAATATGGCCTCTTGACATCATTACCAGAAAAATGGTCAGGATTATGTACTAGGGTTATGCTGACACATAAAATGAGCCACATCTCTCTAGAAGAGGAAGCAACAAATGAAGAAAAATCCAGATCTAAAAGAGCCTATGAAAAAGACCCTGCAGTTTATATAGATTCAATTGGTCAACCAAGAGTTATACCTTATGAGTTTAAAGCAAGAGATGAAGTCAAATCAGGGTTTGAATCAATATTTATTTGGATTACGCAAAATAAAAATACAGAATGGATCAATTACATATATTACAATCAGCAAAGATTTATTAATTACACTGATGAGGCCTTATCACTTTTAGGAGAGCAATTGGATGCAACGAGCAGAATGACATGGCAAAATAGAGTAGCTTTGAATTATTTGTTAGCTGAATAAGGGGGAGTGTGTGTTATGTTTGGGGATCAATGTAAAGCCACTGCTAGATTCAACCGAGGATTGAAAAGTCAATTCTGGGGAAGTCTGGGTGCTGTTGGTTAAAGCTTGAGTTTGCCAAATTAGATACATTAAGCATGTGATCATCAGATTTGTTGTCAGACTTATTCTTTCTATTCTCCTGTTTGTCTGACAGGAGAATGTGAGCTCCTTGTACATCTGTTTTTTGAGCTTTCATCAGTTTGTACTTCATATTGTGTCACTGGTCTTTCCTCGTCACTTTCTCTTGAATTATCTGCTTGTCTGTTTTCTTCTCTTTCCTTCCGCACTTTGGGAACTCTAGTACAGTGGTTCAGATGATACCAAGTTGTACTTCCCTCCACTTGGACTGCAATTGGAGTAGCTCTCACCACTTTGTAGGGTCCCTCTCTCCTGGGCTCATTCTACTTTCTCCGGAATACCCTCAGATATACTTGGTCACCTGGAACAATTGGACATTCCAACTCTGTTTCCTCACAGGGCTCTTTTCTTGTTTCCTGTAAATAGATAGCTTTATGTATGGCAGTTAATTTCTTCATATAAGATCGAAGTTCCATTTGCAATTGCTCTAGAGGAGGTCCTTTGTAGGGACCTCTACAATATAGCACAGGCATGGGTCGACCCGTAAGCATTGCATGCGGTGTTAAGTGCATGTTTCTGTTAGTTTGCATGCGATAGCTCTTTAGTGCAAGAGGTAATGCGTCAATCCAGTTAAGTTTAGTACTTTCACATATTTTGTTTAGTTTGGCATTGAGGGTTCCATTTAATCTCTCTACCGCCCCTTGTGATTGAGGATGGTAAATGCACCCTAGCCTCTGCTTTATTCTCAATTGTTGCAGTACTTGTTTTACAGTTTTTTGTATGAATGCTGATCCATTATCTGAACTTATTTCTGATGGTATTCCAAATCTAGGAATTACTTCTCTTGTTAGAAACTGAATTACTGTTCCTGCTCCCTGATCTGCTGATGGTACTGCCTCCATCCATCTGCTAAATCTGTCTATGACCACAAGCATGTATCTTTCGCCTTGTACTCGCTTTATCATATCCATGTAATCCATTACCAAATGCTTGAAAGGTCCTTCTGGTACTGGTATATGGCCTATTGGTGTTGTTATTCCTTTCCTCACATTGTTTTTGGCACAAACTTCACGTGACCAGAAATACATCTACCATTGCATGTAAATAAGGAGACCAGTATCCTTGCTTTTTAATTTTCCTTATCACTTCCCCCCTTGTGCAATGGTCAAAACCATGCACATCTGAAATGAGAATATTCAAAAGTGAAGTTGGGGCAACAATTTGTCTTCATGTGTACGCCAAATATCTTGCATTTCTTTCTTGGCTCCCCTTTGGTGCCACATTGAGTACTCATAAGGTCCTGCTTGTTGTTGAATTTGAATAATATCTTCCAATTGAGGTTGAGGTTCTATAAGTACTACAGGTGCTAATACTGCTACCTGACATCCTGAGGCTTTTTTAGCTTCCAAATCTGCTGCATTGTTTCCCTTAACTCTTTCCCCGCCAGTGTTTTTTAAAAAAGTTGCCAGCCACCGCCAGCATTTTTGATGATTTTCACCTAAATTTGACGGCCCTCAGAATATTTTCTGCTATGAATATAAGAACATATTATATATCAAAATAAAGAACCAAGCCTCTGCTTTTAAACAAAACAAACAAAAAAAAACTATTTTATTCTATCTTCATTTTTATCACCATTTGAATGCAGATAGGTTTCATCAAAAATACAACATTTTGGACAAAAAACTGAGAAAAATGCATTTTTATCAAAGTAGTGCATTTTCAAACAAAATACATTCAGATGTCATATTCTTTCACTTGTAAATAATTATATGAATAATTGAAATTGCATTCAATAAACAGAACAAACAGACACACACACAGAAACATATACATACATATGATTATACACACACACACAAATATAGGCTACATACATATGCATATATATACTGTACACGCACGCATGCACACACGCACACGCACACACACACACACACACATATATATATATGTATATATATATGTATATATATATATATATATACATGTAAATATAGATATAGATAGATATATAGATAGATATAGATCTATATATAGATCGCGCCCACACACACACACACACACACACACACACACACACACACCCCTATTCAGATCGATGGGTTATCGGTTACAGCTAGAGATGTTTCTGTGTCTGTAAAGGCATCTCTCTCACGGACTACTTCATCCCGATCAGATTCAAAATGGTCAAAACATGATCTACATACATGATCTATATATGATCTACATGATCTATATATGATCTACATGATGTATGATCCTTCCGTTTATGCCGATCGTCTTCTATTCGAACCCTAAAGACCCGGAAGTCTCGTAACTCATTCAGGACATGCGCTAGGACTTTTCTTACCGTAATACACCTAGAACACGGATTGCCGCCTCATTAAAAAGAGTTAATGACAAAATCATTTCCTTTTTTATGCACCTGACATTTGATTATTGCTAGTCTTTTTGGTAGCATCATAGCAGAAATTAATTGACCTATTTGTTCAGCAAGTTGGATGGGAGTCCCATCGCTCTTTTTAAAACCTCTCTGCTTCCATACTGCTCCAAATAAATGACATACACCATGAGCATATGCCGAATCAGTGAAAATATTGGCTGTCTGTCCCTTTGCCAATTGACATGCAGCTGTGAGCACTTTTAATTCTGCTAATTGAGCAGAGCATGGCTGTACACAATGTTGTGATATCACAAGCACAAATTTTTCCTTGTCCTTCTTCACTACTGAATATCCTGTATGATTTCCTACATGATCTCTAAAGCTAGAACCATCTACGAAGTAAGTGACTTCTGCTTCAGGGATTGGTGTAGACTCAAGATCTGGCCGTAATCTAGTAAATGTCAATGAATCAGTCACACAATCATGGGGCTTTCCTTCAAAAGCCAAAGGAATTAATTCAGCTGGATTAACTGTATGACATCGCTTAATAGTAACATCTGGATATGTAAGTAGCAATGAATAGGCTAGAATTTGGGCTTGAGTCAGAACAAATTTTCCTTGTTCTATTAACTCAATAATTTTGTGATGAGTATAAATAGTTACTGGGTACCCCATTGTTATTGTGGATGCTTTCTCATATGCATAATATACTGCTGCAAGGCCTTGTTGGTAACATGGTGGGTAACCCTGAGCTATATTTTCCAATTTTGTACTATAGTAAGCAATAGGCTGTTTTTTCCTACCACTACAAGTTTCTTGCATCAATACAGCTGATGCATAACCATCAGCTCTGTTTGCGACATACAGATGAAATTGTTTAGAGTATGCAGGATTTCCCAGGCTGGGGCCTGTTGTAGTTCTTTTTTTTAGAGTCTCAAATGCTAATAATGCATCTGTGTTCCATTTTAATGGATTACCTAAATGTTGCAGTCCTGCTTGTTTCATGATCTCTCTCAATGGAGCTGTTTTTACTGCGTAGTCCTCTATCCAATTGGCACTAAAGCCAGTCATCCCTAAAAAAGTCATCATTTGTCCTACTGTTTGTGGCAATGGTGTTTTACTTATGCCTTCCAATTGAGCTGGAGCTATAGCTTGTGTGCCAAATGCAATCAATTGTCCTAAGTATTCAATTAGAGGCTGGCAATACTGTATTTTGGTTTTGGATACTTTGTGACCTCCTTGTGCTAATTTTGTTAGGACTTTAAAAGAATCTTTATGACATTGTTCTAGTGATGTAGCACAAATCTACATGATCTACATGAAATCTACATCTACATATTGTAACAAAGTACTGTCTATCATAAGATCCTCTAAATCAGCTTTAAGAATTTGATTGAATAAATGTGGCGAATGTTTAAATCCTTAAGGAATTCTAGTGTAAGTATACTGTTTACCAGCATATGTAAATGCAAATAAATATCTACTTTCCTCTGCTAATGGAACACTGAAGTAGGCCGAACAAAAATCAATTACTGTAAAGTATTTGGCATCAGGAGGGACATTTCGTCCGTAGCGTGTGCCGGTTTGGTACCTCAGCTGGCAAATCCTCTACTATATCATTGATTGCTCGTAGGTCATGAACAAGACGTCATCTGTTTTTGTCTGCTTTGATCACAGGCATAATTGGAGTGTTACAATAACTAGTTGTTTCTGTTAATACTCCTGCCTTCACTAAACCTTCAATAGTGTTTTTTATACCTGCTTCAGCATCAGGACACAAAGGGTATTGTGATTTTCTGGGCAGATGTGCATTTGGCTTAAGTTGTACTCTCACTGGGTTCGCTGATTTTATCAATCCTACATCTGAGTCATGTTGAGACCATAGTTCAGTTGGTACCTGACACTCTACTTCCTTAAATAGTTCAGTGTCAGTAGTGTCTATCAATTTGGATGTTGTAGTCATCTGTGTCAATTTCTTTTGACTGATAACTACTTCCTGAGGAATTCCCATCAAGCTGGTTGCACACAAAATTTTGATGTAATTTTTGTCAGCTGAATGAAAAATCAACAGATGTTCTGTTGCTTCCCATTTGCTTTGTTCTGCCTTTTTCATCATTGGTCCTAAATCTTTTGCTTCCCAATTTTTTCCTACATATAAAGACACATGTGGCACAGAATCTGTTACATTGAACCATTTTTTCACAAATTCACATTCAGGTATATTTAGAGCTGCTCCCTGTTTACCTATTATAATGTGCTGTGAGATTATTTCAATTTTTTTGTCCTTCAGTTTCTTCCTGCCATTTCTTTTCCATTTTTTCATCTTTTTCAGGATCATATATCGTTGTATAATGAAATTCTGATTTTAGTAATTGTGCTTCTGGAATCTGTGCCTCAATGAACTTTCCCCATTTATTAATTGTCTGTCTCACATCTTGTTCTATCTGTCCTATCCAATAAACACTTGCTTTTGTTTCTACAACCATCATTTGAGTTTCTATTCCTATTGTGTCTATATGTACTCCTGGAGAACACCAAATTTGTAGCCCCAATTTACATAATGCATCTCTTCCTAACAAATTAATAGGAGTCTGATTTGACACAAGAATGGGCATTGTTACGCTTTTATTTTCTGTTTGTAGACACACTGGAGCTGTCATTGGAAGTAACTGCATTTGTACCGAGAATCCTATTGTCTTTGCGAATTTTCCAGACAAGGGGAGATGTGAGGCATAATTTGAATTTACACAAGTATAAACAGCTCCTGTGTCTACCATCATTGGTGTGGTTTTTCCCTCTATTTCAATTTGCAAAATAGGTTCTTGATCAGTTTTAGTTGTTAAAATTGGAAACTGACTCTCCCCTGTAAGATTCTCTGGGCACCCCTAATATCCTTGATTTGGACCTCTCCAGGGGTTTACTGGGCCCTGTGATGGACCCTGGGTGGGCTGCTGCCCACTCTCCCCCCTTCCACCCCTAGGTGGCTGTTGCCATGGATTGGTGGGACAGTCAATTTTGTTATGTCCGAATTGTCCACATCCCCAGTACATTCCTGGAGGACCAGTATAAGGCTTGCCTCTTCCTCTCTGTTCTCTTTGTACTGGTTTTCTTTTCCATCCCATTGGCCCTGGCTGATGAGTATAGACATTAATGATGGGTACAGGGTTCTGGCGTGCATTTGGAGGGACTGCTGTGGGTGGGCTTGCCTGAATAACTGGTGGAGGAGCATTTACTGGAGACATCAATGTCATTTGTTCTGATTTTTCTTTCTTTATTGGAGCTTGAATCTTTTTCTTGTTCTTTTTTTGTCAGCTCTTCAAGTTGTAACTGAGTTAATTTTCTCTGTAGCTCTTTCTCTTGGCTATTGAGCTTCTGTTCATTTTTTCTGTATTGCTCTACTGCATGAGATACATGGTCACAGAACTCTTTGTGTGTTTTTTAGAGTTTAAGCCGACCACATCCTCCAGCCTGCTTTTTACAGCTTGTGGCATGGCATCAATCACAGCATTTCTAAACAATGTTGCCATTAATGGGTCTCCTTCTGGATTCCCTTCAGTTTCTTGATTCCATGTTTTCAGCTGTCTCTGGACATATGTGGTTGGAATCTCTGTTTCCCCCAGCTGTTCTCCCTTTAATGATCTGGGGTTTAGTCTGATCGGGTACTCAGCAAGCAGTGCCTGCTACACTGCTGGACTGAATGCATCGAACACAGTTCCATCCATGTAGTGAGAGTCCACAGCTCTGTCCAAATTGGATGATTGGAGAATTTCTTCCATCTTTGCTCCTCCCATAATCTTTGCCAGAAGTGCTTTAATGTCCCCCACAGCTAAAACTTTGCCCATAGATTCTTCTTCAAACACCTCAATCCACTTCCCAGCCCCCTCATGAATGTCTGGAAGGCGAGTGACCAGCCCCTCAAGGTCCTGTGTGGCCCAGGGGACATATCGTCCCTGTGTACCCTTAATTAAAATTGGGAGTTGTGCAGCCAGTGGTCTAAGTCTTCCTTTTTCTCTTCCTTGTTCCCATGTTCTTTTATCAAATGATGACTCCTCACCTTCACTCACTTCCTCTCTGCTTTCTAATAGTTTACTTCTATCTCTCACCATTTTATTTGCATCTTCAATTAATTTTTCTGTTTGTTTAATTTTCCTTCCTATTTCTGCCTCCATAGCCTCTGCTTGTGCTTCAATCTCCTTATCTTCTCTCCTCATCTGCTCTAACGTTTCCTCGTTTCCTGTTTTTCCTTCATAATTTTCTTTCATAATTTCTAATGCTATGCGTGCCTGTTTATAACAATCTAAAGATAAATATCCCTCACTCTTTTTATTTTGTTTTTCTTTGGTCTTACATCTGGTTCTTTTTGTTTTTCTTCCAATTCTATTTGTCCTTTCATTTGCATTTCTCCAGACACTTCTACAATACCCTTAAATATTGGGAACTGTCCCTCTAGGGGCAGATATGGGGGTGGTTTAGAAAACAACTCTTCTTTTTTCTTTGTCTCTTTGTCTGCCTCTTTTAGTATTTTTCTTCCCTGTTTTATACTTTTTAATGAGTCTTCTCCTTCCTTTTTGAACAAGGCTAGCACTTCCTTCTCTTTTTCCCTTTTTGCTTCTCTATTTTCTCTCTTTTTACTGTTGTCTTTAGTTTTATGATTTTTTATCAGAGTTTCCATTTCCTCGCATAATGATACATCAAATGTCCCTTCCTTTGGCCGTTTTGTCATCATTTTTTTAGTTCTCTGCTGCCATTTGTTTGAGAGCTTGTGTATTAGTTCTTTACACGATGGATATTTTAATCCTAATATTTCCACTGGAGTGGCTGCCATAATTTTTCCTATAATATGAAAATCCTATCTTTAAAGCTCAATATGTATTTTATACAACAATTTAACTTATTATTATTATTTTTTGTTCAAATAATATATTCTCCCCAACTTAATTTAATTATTTTAACCAATTTCTCCTATTTTCTTCTGTAACCTGCACTCTTAAGCCGAATATTTATTATAACACTTGTGTGTGCACATTTTCAATATAAAGTGAATTTATACTCTAAATTTGATTTATTTTATATATATATATATATATATATATATATATATATATATATATATATATTTTATCACTTAGTATCCAGAAGTGCCAACCAATCACTAAGACATTCTTTGTTTTTGTTCTAAAAAATATATTTTATCAGCATTCAAAATGAATGTTAATTATTACAATTTAATTATTTAACATAAGGCATATACCTCTATTATGTTCTACTATCTGAACTGCATTAGTCTCCTAAATTTCCTAAATATTATCCCTATCTTAGTCACACAATATATGCATTCAAATGTGTACGAAAAAATCTACAATGAAACAGTTTTCCTAGACACATTCACTCCATCTAGTCCCTTTATTCACAGGGCTCATACACTCATCCTTTGTCCCTTTATGTATAGGGCTAATACACTCATTCATCCCTCTCAGGTGGGTACGAGCTGCGTCCACCTCTGCCAGGTCACACTTAAGTGACGGTCCAGGAGGGGTGCACAGCTTTTGCCCACCTAATGCAGAATTTATTTATTTTCTCATACAACCACAGTCATTCACACAAACACAGACACATATATTAAAACAGACTACACTACACTCTTCCTGAGTGACCTGTCAGTTCCTGGCTCTTTCACTGATACACTTCCTCAACACAGAAAAAAAGCAGAACCCAGCAGGAATTTTTGCCTACCCGTAGAGACCTCTGTGACCAGAGCAGTATCCGTAGGACTTTGTACGCTTCTCTATACTTTATCTGATTCACGTTTATTGCTGTCCTTCAAGGCCCTCTCAACAATAAACACAGACCATTGCATGCAATGTATATCTGCTTAACGTTTACGTCATCTATCAAAGCCCACTTGACAGTAAACATAGATTTTTGCATGCAAAATCTGCCCTCATTTACTGCTATCCATCAAAGGCCCTCTTAACAGTACAACAGATGTGTACATCCAATTAGTTATTCTGGAATCAAAACCCTTTTTTCTTTTTGTTCTTTAAATTTGGAATAGCAATTTTTAAGTGTCCTTACCACCACGGGCAAACTGGCAAACAACACAAACTAACTATATAAGCATAAACTGCTTACCTTTTTCTTTAGTGGCCACCGTTTGTGCTGCTCTTCAAAGTTCACCGAAAGTGGTCGTCCACCCTGTTGCTCCTTTCCAGATCCTGTTCGTGACACCAATTTGTGGTGGCTTCTGCCCCTTCTATGAAGAATCACTCTTGAAGTCTTGGGGTTTTGATGCCAGAAAAATAGACTTTATTATCAGGGGATAATACAGTCGAGAGTCTCTGCAGAGAATCTCCCAAATCTGGGTTTGCAACCTCTTATATAGGCATGTTCCATACATTTCTTACATCCTGTCGTTGTTTAACTTAACTTTTGTGGAATTTGTTTAACATCCTGTCATTCTTTAACATCCTGTCATTGTTTACCTCCAATCAGTTTCCTTAAACTATACATCTGCACATTCCATGCTGCTTTACCTTAAACTATACATTAGCACATTCCATTCTCCTGCAGGCCTCTACACACACACACACACACACACACAGGCTGATACAGGATTATAATAGTAGAATAACTTGATACATATATGGCTATATTCACATTGATTATACTTGATTAATTTATATTTTGATTAATAAAACTCTTCTACATTGTATGATGTAGTATAATAATGTACAATGTTTATTTTTTAAAGAATGTTATTATTGTTAGTGTTATTTTATAAAACAACATTGCTACAAATGCTGTTGACTGAGCTTCATGGTGAACATGGAATCCTCCTGTATGTTGTTTACATTTTGCACAAAAAATATACATTTTGTTGCAATACTGCATTTTTGTCACAAATTCATCTGTATAAATGATGTTTATTTTACTTGATTATTTTCTTTGAATTATCTTTATTTATTGCACAAGACAAGGGTGACAACAGCACAGAAATATTCATAACCCTGCTTTGCTGAAAGTGGTTGTTAGACATTTATGCTTGTACAGTGTCCAAATGAAATGGAATGTAGAATTTTTAGTGAACCCTCCTCAGACCCGAGATTGTTATGAACAGCAGACTCAGACGGAGACTCGGGAAAATAACAGATGTTTATTAATAGTTCAGCAGAGCAAATGGTGAGCAGAATATCAAATGACGGTAGATGAGAGAATGATTATAGATCTTTGTCTTGACAGGAGTATTTAGCAGTGGAGATCGAGGGCACACACCTCACACAGGCAGAGTAGCAGACTTCTGGAGGAAAGCGTTGGAGCAGGCAGACGGGGAACACAGGAGACACGACGTTGGAGAGAACACTGGAGGTAAGTACACAAGGAGGTAAGTAGCAGATAGGTCGCTGTGATAGCATCATTCACTATGCGTAAACGAGACCGGACGTTAGACTGTGGTGAGGTGCGTGCTTATATGGTTTGAGGTAATGAGGTGTTGAGTGCGTGCAGGTGTGCTCCATTAGTATTCAGGTGAGGGTGTGCGATGTGATTGGCTGGCGTGGGAGCCTGGTCGATCTGTGACATTACCCCCCTCTCCACGGCCCGCTCCAGAGGGCCGAGGACCCCGACGGCGTGGTGGTCTACCTCTTCCCCTGGGAGCTGGTCGATCTGGGTAGGTTGAGTGGAATTCCTCGAGTAGGGTTGGATCTAGAACGTCATTCCTGGGAACCCAAGATCTCTCCTCCGGTCCATAGCCCTCCCAGTCAACAAGGTATTCCAGCTGACCACCACGGCGCCGGGAATCCAGGATCTGCTTAACCTCGTATACGGCGCCATCTTCCAGAATCAGTGGAAGAGGGGGTTCCTCACTTGGACCAGGCTCTGTGGAGGGAGAGACAGGAGGGTGGTAAGGTTTTAACAGTGATACATGAAATGTGGGATGGATCTTATATTGTGGAGGAAGTTGTCGCTGGAAGGTGACCGGGTTGATTTGCTTCAAGATCGTGAAGGGACCAACATATCTGGGACTTAATCTTTTACAGGGCATGCGCAGTCTGATGTCCCTTGTTGACAGCCAAACCTTCTGTCCCGGTTGGTACTGGGGGGCTTCGGACCTATGAAGGTCTGCTGTCATCTTGCGCCTGCGCACTGCTCGCTGAAGATGATGGTGAGCATTGTCCCAGACCCTCTCGCTCTCTCGGAACCAGTAATCCACTGCTGGTATCTCAGATGGCTCCCCAGACCAGGGGAACAAGGGTGGCTGGTAACCGAGTACACACTGGAAGGGAGTGAGTCCAGTAGAAGGTTGACGTAGGGAATTCTGGGCGTACTCGGCCCAGCCAATGAACTGGTTCCAAGAGTCCTGGTGGTCATGGCAGAAGGTTCGTAGGAAGCGGCCGATTTCTTGGATCTTCCTCTCCGTTTGCCCGTTCGTTTGGGGATGGTATCCTGATGACAGACTCACGGTCACACCTAGGAGTTTGAAGAATCCCCTCCAGACCCGGGAGATAAATTGTGGGCCCCGGTCCGACACTATGTCTTCCGGTAGGCCGAAATATCTGAAGACGAAGTTGAACAATAATTCGGCTGTTTCCAGGGCTGTGGGCAGGCCCCTGAGAGGAAGGAGTCGACAAGACTTTGAAAATCGGTCCACAATCACCAGAATGCATGTTTTACCGTCAGAATCTGGCAGGTCGGTGATGAAATCTACTCCCAGGTGTGACCATGGACGATTTGGAACGGGTAACGGGAGGAGCTTGCCTGCTGGTAAGTGGCGAGGACTTTTGGAAATGGCACACTCTGCACAACCCTGGACGAACCTTCTCACGTCCCTTGCCATGTTGGGCCACCAGTAGCGGTTCTTCAATAGCGAGAGGGTGCTGTTGGCCCCGGGGTGGCCAGTGCCCAGTGAAGTGTGTACAGAGTGGATAAGGTGATTGCGTTGTAATCGAGGGACATACTGCATTCCTGGGGGGCAGCCCGGCGGAATGGCCGTGGAAGCATTGGAGGAGGTGGCAGAGTCGTTACTCCATTGGATGGGACAGACAAGGAGTTTATCGGGAATGATGGATTCTGGTTCTTCGTTGGTTTCCTGTGGAGTATGTAGACGTGATAAGGCATCGGCTTTAGTGTTCTTGGATCCTGGACGGTAAGAGATGGTGAAGTTAAACCGGGTGAAGAAGAGTGCCCAACGGGCCTGGCGAGGGTTTAGTCGTTTGGCTTCGCGTAAGTATTGTAAGTTCTTGTGGTCAGTTAGGACGGTAAATGGATGTTGTGAACCCTCCAACCAATGCCTCCACTCTTCGAGGGCTAGCTTGATGGCCAAAAGTTCTCTGTTGCCGATGTCATAGTTTCTTTCCGCCGGGCTGAGCTTACGGGAAAAGAAGGCACATGGGTGAAGTTTGGCTGGGGTCCCCTGCTGCTGGGATAAAACAGCTCCAACCCCCGTAGTCGAGGCATCTACCTCTACAATGAAGGGTTTCGTGGGATCAGGATGGACGAGGATTGGAGCACGGGTAAAGGCGTCCTTCAGGTGTTCGAATGCTTCCGTGGCGGCAGGTGTCCAGGACAGAGACTTGGGCTTGTTACGTAGGAGGTTGGTTAGATGACTGGTAATGGTACTGTAGCTCTGAATGAATCGTCTGTAGAAGTTGGAGAAGCCAAGGAATCTTTGAAGTTCTTTAATAGTGGTAGGGACTGGCCAGGACCTGATGGCTTCCACCTTCCCCTCGTCTATACGGATGCCACCACTATCAATGTTGTATGCTAGGAAATGTACTGACGGTTGATGGAATGAACACTTCTCAGCCTTGAGGAACAGATGAAACTTGCGTAGGCGTTGTAGGACCTCCGCAACGTGGAGACGATGTTCAGTCAAGCTCCGAGAGTAGATGAGGATGTCATCGATGTAAACCAAGACGAACCGGTGTAAATACTCCCGGAGCACCTCATGCATGAAGTCTTGGAATACGGAGGGGGCGTTGACAAGACCATACGGCATGACAAGATATTCATAGTGGCCAGTAGGTGTTACGAAAGCCGTCTTCCACTCGTCCCCCTCGCGTATCCGGATGAGGTTATACGCGCTGCGGAGGTCCAGCTTGGTGAAGATGGTGGCTCCGCGGAGATGTTCCAGGGCTGCTGGGACGAGAGGAAGGGGGTATCGGAACTTGATGGTGATTTTGTTAAGTGCCCGGTAGTCAATGCAAGGCCGCAAGCCTCCGTCCTTCTTTGCCACGAAGAAGAAGCTTGAAGCAGCAGGGGATGTCGAAGGGCGAATGTAGCCTTGCTGAAGAGCCTCTTCGATGTACTCCTCCATGGCCTTCTGTTCCGGTAGAGACAGCGGGTAGATTTTCCCTTTGGGCACTGGCTCACCTGGTACTAGTTCAATAGCGCAGTCCCATGGCCGGTGAGGAGGTAATTGGGAGGCCCTCTTCGGGCAGAAGACATCTCTGAAGGGGGCATAACAGGAGGGTATAGAGACAGACTGTTTCTCAAGAGGGCTTTCTATGGAGGTGGAGTTTACCGATAGAGCTTGG
The DNA here is from genome assembly GCA_039654775.1 of Spinibarbus caldwelli. Lineage (NCBI taxonomy): Eukaryota > Metazoa > Chordata > Actinopteri > Cypriniformes > Cyprinidae > Spinibarbus > Spinibarbus caldwelli. The sequence goes on along the minus strand of CM077243.1, from coordinate 32,482,307 downwards.
ATCTGACGAGGAGCTGGGTGAGGCAGACGAGGGAAACATGTTGGGAAACACTGGTTGCCCCACTTCAGGATTTCTCCCGAGCGCCAGGAAATCTGGGGATCATGTTGTGCAAACCATGGAAGTCCGAGGATTATATCCGTTGTAGATCCCTCCAGAACCAGCAGATGGAGTTGTTCCTCATGTAGTTCACCCACTCGTAGCTGAACGGGACCCGCACTGAGTCTTACATGGCGGCGGCTGATGGGTCTTCCAGTTATCGATTGGGCTTGATAGATGGTTTGATTGGTAACGGTTGGGAGGTTGAGCTGGCGGCAGAGGCTCCCTGAAATGAAGTTTCCGGCGGACCCTGTGTCGAGTAGGGCGTGAACTGGAATGGATACAGTGGAGGCAGTAAGTATTACAACAGTGGATAGGGGATTCATTCTGGATATAGAGGGTCGAATTGCACTCACCGGGAGTCGAGGAGGTCGAATGGGGCATGATGATCTTAGGTGTCCACTATTTCCACAATATAAACATAAGCCCTGGGTAATTCGCCTCTGCCGCTCTGTGTACGACAAACGGGTACTATCTGTTTGCATGGGTTCGTGAACTGGTTCTGGAGGACGGTTTGCTTCTTGGGGGCGCTGTTGAGGAGTGCAACGGGTAAGTTGGGCTGATTCCTCAAAACATGATTGCATGCGGGTTGAACAACGAATGGATAGTTGGATTAAATGCTCCAGTCCACTGGAATCATCATATCCTGCGAGTTGCAACCGCAACTTAGGTTCGAGTCCTTGACGATAAGTGGTGAGTAATGATCGTTCGTTCCATCCGCTAGCCGCAGCGAGGGTGCGGAACTGGAGGGCGTAGTCCTGGATGGATTTGTTTCCCTGTCGGAGATGGTAGAGTTGATCACTGATGGATGGATCGGCTGTTGAGTGGCCAAACACTTCACGGAAGTGAGTGATGAAATTATGGAAAGACTGAGTGACTGGACCTGATTGTGACCAGATAGTTTCAGCCCACTGTAGAGCTTTACCTGTCAGGAGGGATATGATGAAGGCGATCTTTGATCTTTCAGTGGGGTACAGCTGCGGTTGCATCTCTAGGGCTAAGGAGCATTGTAAGAGAAACCCGTTGCACTCCCCCGCCACACCAGAGAAGGGCGCTGGTCGGGCCATGGGACTGGCGATCAGGGGTGCAGAAGAAGTGATGGTGTTTGTCGTGGAGGTGATCGGTGGTGATGGCGGTGGAGGCGGTGAAGGAAGTAGAACTCGTCGGAGATTGTCCACGAGCTCCTGGAACGGGTCGGTATTGCTCATGCTGTCCTTAGTGTCAGGTCCGGTCTTCTGTTATGAACAGCAGACTCAGACGGAGACTCGGGAAAATAACAGATGTTTATTAATAGTTCAGCAGAGCAAATGGTGAGCAGAATATCAAATGACGGTAGATGAGAGAATGATTATAGATCTTTGTCTTGACAGGAGTATTTAGCAGTGGAGATCGAGGGCACACACCTCACACAGGCAGAGTAGCAGACTTCTGGAGGAAAGCGTTGGAGCAGGCAGACGGGGAACACAGGAGACACGACGTTGGAGAGAACACTGGAGGTAAGTACACAAGGAGGTAAGTAGCAGATAGGTCGCTGTGATAGCATCATTCACTATGCGTAAACGAGACCGGACGTTAGACTGTGGTGAGGTGCGTGCTTATATGGTTTGAGGTAATGAGGTGTTGAGTGCGTGCAGGTGTGCTCCATTAGTATTCAGGTGAGGGTGTGCGATGTGATTGGCTGGCGTGGGAGCCTGGTCGATCTGTGACAGAGATGGACTTGGTTTGGTTCCTGTAAAGGGATCTGAGGTTGTTTCATGTGTTCACATACACTACCAGTCAAAATTTTTTGAATAGTAAGATTTTTAATGTTTTTTAAAGAAATCTCTTCTGCTCACCAAGCCTGCATTTATTTGATCCAAAGTACAGCAAAAATAGTAACATTCTTAAATATTTTTACTATTTAAAATAACTGATTTATGTTTGAATATATTTTAAAATGTAATTTATTCCTGTGATTTCAAAGCTGAATTTGTAGCATCATTACTCCAGTCACACGATCCTCCAGAAATCATTCTAATATTCTGATTTGCTGCTCAAAAAACATTTATTATTATTATTATGTTGAAAACGTCTCGGGTTACTAACGTAACCCATGTTCTCTGAGTAAGGAAGGAGACGCTGTGTAGCGGCAGAAACTTTTCTCACAGGGGGGAGGTCCAAGATGGCGCCTTGTTAAGTCGAAGTTTTCAGAGCTCCTGACCAAACTTTATGGTTAGAAAGGCTAGCTGTATAACTCTATTATTTAACATATTTTTTTGTTATATTTGCTGGATCAGATATCAGAACATTCAATTAAGAGCTTAAACATGCCATCTGACAAACGCAAAGAGCGTTCACACGCTGTCGACACTAGTATGGATGTCCACGGTTATGCATCTCCTGCTGTAAATGAGCTTGAGCTCTGCGCGACTTCACTCCCTGTCACTCCTAGCAAGCCACCTGCTCACAAAAATGGTAAATCTTCAAGTCCAAATGAGCAGGCCGATTCTACCATCATTTCTACACTCTCCTCGTTGATCAGCACTCGGTCTGATGCACTTGAAGGAATGATTAACGCCAATGCTCTGAAGATAGAAGGGCTGAAGAAAACTATAGACTTTGTGTGTGCCGAAGTACAAGATCTAAAGAAGAATGTGAACGATATAGATTCCAGGCTTAAAGATCAAGAAAGTCTTGCGGTCACCTGGAAAACACGCATTTCTGATCTGGAGAGATACTCTCGCAGGTGGAATTTGAGAATGTTTGGAGTGCCTGAGAGTTTCAAGGAAGATGTCAGATCCGAGGTCATTTGAATGTGCAGCGAGATTTATCCCGAGGCCAAGAACAAGTATCCTGATGTTGTCGACACTGTGCATCGTCTAGGGAGGAGAGGTGACAACACAAAACCTCGCGCCATTATCATGCAGTTTACCTCACGAGTTATCCGCGATGCCTTATGGAAAGCTGCCAAGAAGTCCCAGTTTCTCCAAGACAACCACCTGCTCTTCGCAGAGGATCTGACTGTGCTGGATCGGGAGAAACGGAAGAGCTTGTGGCCGAGAGTGAGAGAGGTGAGGGTTGCTGGAAAAACAGCCTGTTACATCGGAGCGCATGCGTTCATTGAAGGTGTGGAGGTTACTTTGTGAGTTCATCATGAGTTCATCATGATCATCGTACACTCTTTTCTAAGATGGTGACTGTTACCCGTCACTATGGTATTTGAGCCATCACCATTTAAATCGGTCAGTTAAGCTCTGTTCATCTCAGTTTTCTTCTTTCAGTCAATTTTGACTTTTTGCCTTTGTTTTGACTCGTGTTAACAGCTGTTCATTGCTGTTTTTCATTTATCAATGTCAATATCGTTCATTTCTCTTAATGCCAAGGGTTTAAGAAACAGTGTGAAGCGCAAAGCACTCTTTTTGTTTGTTAAAAACCACGGATCAGACTTTTGCTTTTTTCAAGAAACCCACTCCACACAAGACAATGTTAAATTCTGGAGGTCCCAGTGGGGCAGTGATGTTTGGATGTCGCACGGCACAGAGAGATCAGCAGGTGTCGCCACTTTAAAAAACAAGTTTGCTGGTGAGATTCTACACGCTGTCAGTGATTCCAAAGGTCACTTTCTCTTGTTGGTGGTTTCACTTGGTCAGACCATCTCAATCTTATCAAATGTGTATGGGTACAATTCTTCTAAAGAAAATGCCACTTTAATTGACGTAATCTGTGAAAATATACAGTACTGGTTAAATAAATACCCCAATGCTGTTCTTATTTTAGGTGGGGATTTCAATATGTGATTTAAAATAGTGATTTAGATAGGTTTCCCCCTAGAGCTGCTTCTATAAGTCCAATTATGAATAATTTCATGTTACGTTTTTGTGTTGTTGATATATGGAGAGAAATATATCCACACCAGAGACTCTATACGTGGAGCAGCAAGGACCGTTCTAAGCAGTTTCGAATAGATTACTGGCTCATCTCCCAAAGCCTAGCAAACAGTTATAAATCAGTCAGCATTCATGCTACACCTCTTACAGATCACAGTGCTATCTCTCTTAAGATCTGTCTTTCTGCATCCCTTGATTTCAGCTCATCTCCTTCTTATTGGAAACTGAACAATTCTCTTCTCCTGTTTGAAGATGTTCAGAAGAATATTACATTACTGATTGAGCAGTACTGGAGAAGAGCTTTAGTGTTAGACTCATATTATTGCCAGTGGCAACTGTTAAAGTTTGAAATTAGTAAATATTTTAGAAAATTCGGTAGTAATTTAGCTAAACTTAAGAGAGCAGAAGAAAAGTTGGTGTCTAAAATTACAATACTTTCCTCTAAACCCCCAGAGCTGTTTTCTGAATCGGATAAGCTTGAGTATGCTGACCTGCAATCTAAATTAGATGAGATGTACACTTATAGGGCACAGGGTGCTTACATTATATGTAGACAAAAATGGATGGAGGAGGGAGAATGTAACAGCATATTTTTTCAGATTAGAAAAGAGTCGCTTAAGTACTTCACTAATCGAAACTCTTAATATTGAGGGGACAGTCACTAATAATCCTCAGGAAATTGCACATTTCTGTGCTAAATTTTATAGTAATTTGTATAAAAAAAAATTATTCTGAAGAGGCAGCCCATACTTTTCTGGAGTCTGTTCAAAATTGTAAGACTATTTCAAGAGATGACAGAAATCTCTGTGACAGTGAAATTACTTTATCTGAAGTTAGTAACTCAGTTCTAGAACTTAAAAACAATAAATCTCCCGGAACAGATGGGCTTACCGCAGAGTTTTACAAACAGTTCTCTAAAGAATTGTCTCCTTTTTTACTTAAGGTTTTTGAAGAAAGCATACAGAATGAGGCTCTCCCCCCCGACTCTCACTCAAGGTTTAATTACTTTAATTCAGAAACCTAAAAAAGATTTACTTTTAATTGACAATTGGCGTCCCATTTCTCTGCTTAACAGTGATTATAAAATTTTAGCTATTATATTTGCTAAAAGACTAAAATCTGTACTGGGTTCTGTAATAGACGAGACACAATCTGGATTTTTGAACAAAAGACACATTATTAACAATATAAGGTTGATTCTTGATTTATTAGATTATTCAGACTTGATTCAGGAGGAAAGCTTCATTCTTTCCATAGATTTCTATAAGGCTTTCGATTCTTTAAAGCACCAATATAATATTAATTCATTAGAAAAATTTGGTTTTGGGGATATGTTTTGCAGAGTAATGAAAACCCTTTACAATATGGAAGTGCCTCGATTAAATTAAAGAATGGCACTTCAGCAAGGTTTAGTTTATCCAGAGGAGTGAGACAAGGGTGTCCTATTTCTCCCTATTTATTTCTTCTTTGTGTGCAGCTACTGTCATCTTTTGTATGTGAAAGCGGTATTCGGGGTATCCATATAGCAGATCGAGAAATATTTATTAGTCAATTAGCAGATGACACCACCTTATTTTTAAGAGATGCTTCCCAAATCCCTATAGCAATTAATTATATAAAACTTTTCTCTAAACCTTCATTTCTTAATCTAAACATAGGTAAATGTGAATTAATGTCTATTAAAAATTGTACAGCATCCACTATTTTTAATATTCCAGTTAAATCTGAAATTACATACTTAGGCATTATGATAAATAAAAATCAAGATAAAAGATGTACTTTGAACTTTGACCCGGTTATATTAAAAGCCCAAAGAAGATTTAGCACATGGTTGCAGAGAGACTTGACCTTGAGAGGCAGAGTACTGCTGGTTTACATATGCTGCTCTCTCTCTATATGTGGACAACAACATTTGTAAATCAGTTGATAAAATCCTGTTTAATTTTGTTTGGAAAAACAAAATCCATTATGTTAAGAAGTCTGTAATAATGAACACGTATGAGCATGGGGGATTGAATTTCCTTGATTTCTCTTCTTTGAATAACACTTTCAAAATTAATTGGATTGGGCAGTTTTTGTGTAATCCAAACTCAATCTGGAATTTTATCCCCAATTACTACTTTTCCAAATTAGGTGGTCTCCCTTTCTTATTAATTTTTAATTATAATATTGACAGAATCCCTTACAATTTATCTAAATTTCATAAACAGGCATTACTTGCATGGTCATTAATCTTTAAGCACAATTTCTCCCCTCACCGGTACTTTATTTGGAACAATCAAGACATTGTATAAAAGAGAAAATCTTTGTTTTTTAGTAATTGGTTTGAGAAAAACATTTTGATTGTTTCCCAGTTATTTAACTCTGAAGGTCTTATTTTAAGTTATGAAGAATTCTTATGTTAATTTGATTTTCCAGTAACTCCCAAAGAATTCTCCATTGTCATGGACGCTATTCCTAAAGGAGCTGTCATGCTTTTAAGGGACTCTGTTAGATCACCCAGTACTTTATCTATTTCTTTGGACCCATTTGAAATCCCAGCAGAAACACTGTGCTTTTTGTCACATCCTTCATCACGGAACTATAAGATTAGATCGCTCTTCCAAAAGGAGCTTGTAACAACTCCCTGTGTGGTGTCTTATAGGAAGAATGTTGTTGATCATATTGATTGGAAAAAAGTATGGACTCTGTCTTCGAAATACATAATAACTAACAAGGTCAGAGAAATCTCATTCAAATTGTTACACAGATTTTACCAAGTTAAAGTGTTTCTGAACAGGTTTAAATCAGAGATAGATACAAGCTGTTCTTTTTGTGGTGACCCTAATGAAACTGATATGCATATCTGCTGGGATTGTCCTCACACACAGATATTTTGGATTGAATTCTCTAATGTTATCAATCTCAATGTGCTCCAGGGTTTCTCTTTGCTTTTTAAGGAAGTACTATTTGGCTTCTTTAATATACAAAAAGATAAAATTAATGAATATTTTATTATTAACCTATTATTATTTCTTGTGAAATTTCATATTCACCGCAGTAAATTCTCTCATCAAAATCCTTTATTTATTGTTTTTAAAAAAGATGTTCAACAGTATATCCAAACTATTTCATCTTCCAAGAATCTTAAAGCTCTTAAAACGGTTAATTTATTTCATCTTTTTAATTTATTCTGTTAAAGCTTTCTTTTCATAGTACTAATTTATTGTTACATACGTATATAAATGGTGCTTTGCATGTAATGTTACCTCTTTGTACGTAAAGTTGATATTTTATTGTACTTGTATCTTTGGTACCTTGGTATTAATAAAAAAGAAAAAAAAAAAAAAAGAAAAAGAGACGCTGCGTAGCTGATGCAATGGGAACATCCCCAGGTGTGACGATTGTTTGAAGCCCATATAGAATCACGCTAATTCATTGGCTGATGGAGCGAGTTACTGCCCCTACGTCATACGTGATTGACATATATCTGCAGTTGCGCCATCTTACCCCTCAGATTTTCCTGTCGAAGAAGCAGGTCGACAGTGTGAGGAGGTTGGCAGCGGACGCAGGGTCTCGTTCCCTACTCAGGGAACATGGGTTACGTAAGTAACCCGAGACGTTGGCTGCGTCCGAAACTGCCTACTTCTCTACTATATAGTAGGCGAAAAGCAGTAGGCGAGCGATTTAGTATGTCCGAAACCTCAGTATTCATAAAAGAGTAGGCGAGAATTACCTGGGTGACGTACTAATTCTCGTGAGATTCGGACGTGCGTCTACTTAAAGTACGTCCGAATATGCCTACTTACCTACTATATAGTAAGGGAAAAGCAGTAGGCAAGCTAAGAAGTATGTCCGAAACCTCAGTATTCATAAAAGAGTAGTCGAGAAGTTCCTGGATGTCCTTCTGCTTCTGCTCAGATTCTTGAGTGCTCATCGATAGATAATTTTCAGTCCCAGAAGCCCACGGGAGATTAATACGTCATCATCGAATGTGATGGAGAGCAGCGACGAGGCTGTTTACAAATGTGAGTATTATAAATCAAAAACACGGTTACCTGTGTTAAAATCGTATTTGTTTAGCTACTGTATAGTAAACTGTTGATTTGCTTAAGGTGTAAAGACACTAGACAGCAACGTTACAGTATATTTGTGATTAGTTATTTTTTGCTGTAAAAACACGTCTCATTATGTATAACGAACAGCGGAGCTCCACGTACTTCTCCAAAGTGAATTTACATAAACCATATTCATCTTAAAGACGATTACTAAATGTTTATTTAACATGAGACAGGAAAATGTACTAAAAGAATTACAGATGAGCACATCACAACATGAACACATCTGAGTGAGTGATGTATGTGTGCGATTATAGTAGAATTCACTGTTGTCAACACTGATTTAGATGAATGTAAGTAATGTAAATAAACAAATCTACATGGAGTAACTAAAGATAAGTTATCTATTTCATTAGTGAGTTAACGCATCAGCAACCACCTCAACATGTAAATGCAGTATTTAGCAGATAAATCACAGAGGTGACTGAATCTTGTCTGGATATGACAGTGCAGAGTGACTGATGAAGGAATGCTGCCATCAAAGACTCTCAGTGAGTACACTACAGAAATGAATAAAACATATTTTAAATCTTAAGTTGTAGTTTATTTTAATTATTGTAATTTCAAACAGAGCTGTTACAGTGCTTTTCTGATTCTTTATTGCTGTACATTTGATGCAGAGCTTTTTTGTGGTGGAAAATAAAGGAAAACCTGAAACAAAAATACAAAGTAAGAAATCATTTTGTTACTTCTAATACAGAAATCAAATGACATTGTGCTGTTAAAATGACTGCTTGTGTATTATATTTGTGCATCTTTGCAGGATCTGAAATGTCTACAGACTGGTATGAGCAGTGAGGATAGGGAGTGGGTCCCAAGGCCAAACCAGTTGAGAACCACTGATCTAGAGAAAGACCAAAAGATGATGAGGATTGTGATTTTGTTCAAGTTTGTCCTGCTGGTTTCTGTTCATACAACATCAGTCAATGAAACGTTTCAGAAGCTTCAAAAGCATCATCAAATAATTTCATGAAGAATCTGAAAGTCAGGCTCCATTGACTGATATAATATGAACAGAAACCAGCAGGACAAACTTGACCAAAATCACCTTTTGTGTTTGGGGAAAAAAAAAATAAATAAATAAAAAAATCCACACACACACACACACACACACACACACAAGGATTGAACAGCGTTGAGGCGAGTAAATAATGACTGAATTTATATGTTTGAGTGAAATAACCCTTTAAAGCCCCAAATAGAAATTGTATGAAATATATGTAAGCATTTATATTATAGTAGTACCTTGAAGAAATAAACTAAGAAATAAGCAGCTTTATTGAGCATTTGTGCCCAAGGCACAAAAAAGCATTTACATTTTAATTTATTCATTTTTTTTTTTCATTTAAATTTTTTTTTTTTACATTTAAAATTATGCATTTGGCAGACACTTTTATCCGAAATGACTTACAGTGCTTTTATCACAGGGACCCCAATCCCCCTGCAACTACCTGGAGTAAAGACACTGGTGCTGACGCCTGCGTAGATCGAACCAGCAACCTTCTGCATACCAGTCCACTACATGACAAAAGTAATGAAGCTATATCAAAAATTAGCATGTAATTGTAAACATATGAAATGAAATTTGGCAAGAATGTTTTACAGGTAGTTGTTCTCATAGAGAGCAGGTACACAAATGTTTGGAGCAGACACAGCAGCCAGATTGTCCCGCACATGTTCTCCTGCTCTTGTTCGTGATTGTGTGGTACGGGGGACCTCATCCTCTCCGTGCACTCAGCCAACGATAGCCTCGATGTACCTTTCTCATCCATGATCAGATTCAGTCTGACTGCAGCAATGAGGGACGTGATGGACAGCAGAGACAAGTGAAGGTGGACACGGTGGTCAGCTGCTTCATCAGAATAAAGCTGCAGAACTTGCTCAGCTGTGTTGAGATGGCAGTAGGATGTGGGTTCATTGTCTGTAAATACATGATTGTCAGAACAATATGTTTGAATAAAGCTTTGTTTCATGTGTTGTTGACTTGTGTTTATTTATTGTCATGGTTACTTTTATTTACATTTTACTCATTTATTCATGTTTCCTGTTGTTGTCAGTAAATAAAATATAATTGTTTCATTAACATATGCATTAATTCATTACTTGACTGAAAATTGAGATGTATTCACCTTGGCTGCATTTGTCTAATGTGTAGTCATGGATAGCTATGGCATATGAAAAAGCAAATTAAATTTTGCTTGTTTTACTAAAAAATATAATTATTGGTCAGCATTTATCATTATTATTGTTCATAAGTGTTGGGCTGCCAATGCTTTCTGAGGTAATCTTAATTTCTAAGTAGTAATACTTACATTTTTCGAGTAAAATCAATAGTCTTCTCCAAAGGTGAGATTTTCGAGCAGCTGATCGACGTCTCCTTTGTGCAAATATTACAATCATTGCAAACATGGAGGAAAACATACTAGGTAGGGTTGTGCATTTATTGATGCTATGAGGTGTTTGTGCCCCTGTCGCTCTTATTTTCTTTTTATTATTATTTATTATTATTACTGCAGAACATACAAGCTCAGGGAAAGATGGTAGTATCTTTAACAATGAACAATCATAATGGCCAAAAAAAAAAAAAAACCAGAAAACATAACTCTAATGGGTTTGCGTGCATCATAGTATGAGATTATATACGCAGGGGAAAAAAAGATTAAATATCTTTGAATTATCATAAAATTCATATAATCATAATGCATTAAAATTGCATTTGTTTTTGTTATTTATAAGCCTCAGGGATGAAAGGAGAGAGACATTCAACATGAAAAAGAGGAAAACAAGGAGATTTAAGCCAGTTTTGCGTGTGGGTGAACAATTTTGCACATAAAATTAAGAAATTAATAACATATTCAAGAGATAATGATTTTAAGTTTTTGTAATAAAAAAATAATACCTTTAAGGATTAAACTGTGGGTTATATTAGTAGAGTTAAAAATATAAAAACTTAAATCAACCCAAAATTTATTGGTTATACTACAATCATAAGGGCAGCTGTTTCTTCAACAAGACCAAAAATGAGCAAATTTCATCAACATCAAAATATTTACAAATGCATTAAGCCTGTCTCTCATATCTTTTAAGTTGTTTTTGTGGTTGTTATAACGTCATAGATCACATGATAACGTAAACATGACGGATCACATTCATACTGAACGAGATTTGGCTGTAGAGTATGTACTTTTTTAGCGCTCGTTAAGTAAGTACTTATTGAAATTAAGTTTTTTTTTTTTTTCTGTAAATAAGGTTGCTATGACATCTACATTTTAGAGACCAGTGAAATGTCACAATTCTCAATAAAACAGCAGAATATCAGAGTAACTAATATTAGTTCAAACAACAACAACAACAAAAAAGGTCCTCAAGATTATTGAAAATAATTAAGCTGCCAGTAATAAAAAAGCAAAGGAATACAATGCCAGTAATAAATAATAAAAAAGAATACAATAGAATAAAAAAATATACAAATGAAACAAACTGTGCTTTAAGTTTTTTAATGCAAGTCTAATATAGCTATATTCAGTTAACAACCTTCTAGAGAAATTTAATCACTTAAAGTAAAATAAAACAGCATAGTCTTCACTTTAAGAATTAAACTTCCTTTGTTTCTTATTAAAGCTATAAAAGTCCTTCAGTCAAGAGCAGTGAGTGATTTTTTTCTTTGTCTTTTGTTGTTTGATTAATATTAAGCACACAGTCGCAGCAGTAATAATAGCCCGCTGTCACTTTAAGAGCCGCATGGATCCAATTTACTGTTACACATGTATTTTCATTCTCAACACTTTACATTCATTTATTACATAACCGACGAGAGTTTACGTGAATAATCACTAAGCACCGCATTTTGACACATTTTTGCGTGTATTTGGCCGTTTAGGCGCTAAAAGATGGCTTTTATGGAGGAACGAAAGTGCGCCGCTGGAAAGGGGGCGAAACGGGGCGCAATAATTGTTTTATCTCGACTACTGTATTTTCATAATCGTTGGAGGGCGAAATTGAAATCGAAACTGAATTTCGATTAATTGAACAGCCCTATGATATACCACACACACCAAGCTAACACACTGCCAAGTCTGGCCCGTTACAGACCAGAACACTAAAACAATAGCTGACTCAAACAGAAAGGACTTGGGAGCCAGGAGCCGTGTTCACACCAAGGTTATAGAAACAAAAGTATGGGGAGAGGACCAACCTGCCGCCATACAGATATCCTCCAGGGGAACCCCTCTAAACAAAGCTTGGGAGGAAGCCATCCCCCTGGTGGAATGAGCCCTGACGTCTAGAGGTGAAGGCAGAACGCGCACCTCGTAGGCCATTGAAATAGCTTCCCTAACCCAGTGGGAAATTGTGTGCTTTGATGCGGCTAGCCCTCTGCCGCCTGCACGAAAACTCACCAGCAACTGTAGGGACTTACACCACTGACTGGAACAGCATACACCTTGAGAGCCCTGACAGGGCAGAGCAGATGAAGATTACCGTCCTCACTCGAAGAGGAGGGAGAGAAAGCCTGCAACACCACCACCTGCGAACGAAAAGACATAGAGAGAACTTTGGGGACATAACCAGGCCTGGATCTCAAGAATGCCTTGACCAGCCCAGGAGTGAACTCAATGCAGGACTCGCTGACAGAGAGAGCCTGCAATTCCCCTACATGCTTTAAAGAGGCCAACGGCAACAAAAGAGTAACCTTCAGCGTCAGAATTCTCTCTGGACGTGAGTCTAGAGGCTCAAAAGGAGGCTCCATCAACCCCTTCAGGACAACAGAAAGGTCCCAAGAAGGGAAACTAGGAGGACGAACTAGCCTCAAGCACTTAACCCCATGCATAAAGGAGGAGACCAAATGATATTTACCCAATGGGACATCGTCCAAGTCCCTTCGAGCAGCAATAGCCACAATGTAGACTCTCAGAGTGGTAGTGGCCACTCCAGCCGAAAACTTATCTTGCAGGAACTCCAGCACTGAATCAACTGGGCAGCTGACTGGGTCCACAGCATGAGCCAAGCACCAGGATTCAAAAATTCAGAAAATCCTCAATTTGGAGGAATAGAGCTTCCTAGTGGAAAGGGCCCTGGCACTATTAATGGTCTCACAAACTCCATCTGAGAGATAATAGGCTATGGGCAAACTCTGATCAGCCATACCTACAACTTCCAGAGCTCTGGACGTGGGTGCCAAATTCTGCCCTGGAGCTGACACAACAGGTCTTTCCTGATTGGAATCTCCCAAGGATCGCCTTCCAGAAGAGAGACCAACTCTGAGAACCACGTCTGGGAAGGCCAGGACGGGGCTACTAGGAGAAGGCAGACTCCACACGTCTTCACCCTGCACAAGACCACTGGGATGAGCTTGACCGGTGGGAAAGCGTATAGTTTCATGGCCGGCCAGTGGTGCACTAG
>CM077243.1:32346348-32463848 GCA_039654775.1 Spinibarbus caldwelli | reverse complement strand
TTTTTTGTAGGATAGGGCACTTTCCTGCCAAGCTATACGAAATACCTCTAGTTTTGTTTTCCTCCAGCTGCGCTCCATTTTCCGGGCTGCTCTCTTTAGGGTGCGAGTGTGCTCATTTTACCACAGTGTTGGACTCTTTTCCTTAATCTTCCTTAAGCGTAAAGGAGCAACTGTGTTTAAAGTGCTAGTAAAGAGAGAGTCCATAGTTTCTGTTACATCATCAAGTTTTTCTGTGCTGTTGGATATGCTGAGGAACTGAGATAAATCAGGAAGATTACTTACAAAGCAGTCTTTTGTGGTAGAAGTGATGATTCTACCATACTTGTAACAAGGAGTAGAATTTACAGTTTTAGCTATATGGAGCTTACACAAGACTAGATAATGATCTGAGATATCATCGCTTTGCTGCAGAATTTCAACACCACTAACATCAATTCCATGTGACAGTATTAAATCTAGAGTATAATTTCGACAATGAGTAGGTCCTGACACGTGTTGTCTAACCCCAATAGAGTTCAGAATGTCTATGAATGCTGATCCTAATGCATCTTTTTCATTATCAACGTGGATATTAAAACTTACCAACAATTAAGACTTTATCTGCAGCCAGTACTAACTCAGACAGAAAATCAGAAAATTCTTTATTAAAGTCTGTGTGGTGCCCTGGTGGCCTGTACACAGTAGCCAGTACAAACATCACAGGGGATTTATCACTAACACGTGTTTCTCTAGATAATGTTATACACAGCACCATAACTTCAAACGAGTTATACTTAAAGCCTGCCCTCTGAGAAATACTGAGAATATTTCTATAAATTGTAGCAACACCTCCCCCTTTACATTTTGGACGTGGTTCATTTTTTATAGCAGTAATCTTGGGGAGTAGACTCATTTAAAGTAATGTATTCATCTGGTTTTAGCCATGTTTCTGTCAAACAGAGCAAATCTAGGTTATGATCATTGATCAAATCATTTACAAAAAGTGCTTTTGTAGAAAGGGACCTGATATTCAGTAAGCCAAGTTTTATCAGTTGTTTCTCTGTATTGTAAACATTTTTTATTTGTTGAACATCAATTAAATTGTTACTATTACTTTGGTTTGGATGTTTTCTGTATTTTCTAGTTCGGGGAACAGACACAGTCTCTATAGTGTGATATCTAGGTGAAGGAGTCTCTATGTGCTGAGAATTAACTGACTTATGTGGCATGAGGCGGCTAGCAGACGGTCGGTTTAGCCAGTCTGTCTGCTTCCTGACCTGGGCCCCAGTTAGTCAAGACTATGTGCCATATTTCTAGAGAGAAGAGCAGCACCACCCCAGGAGGGATGAAGACCATCTCTTTTCAACAGGTCAGGTCTGCCCCAAAAACTTTCCAATTGTCTGTGAAACCTATGTTATTCTGCGGGCACCACTTAGACATCCAGCCATTGAGTGACGACAGTCTGCTATGAATCTCATCACCACGGTAAGCAGGGAGGGGACCAGAGCATATTACAGTGTCTGACATCGTACTTGCAAGTTCACACACCTTTAACATTATTTTTAGTGATCTCTTACTGGCAAAGTCGAACATCATTAGCACCGACGTGAATAACAATCTTACTGAATTTACGTTTAGCATTAGCCAGCACTTTTAAATTTGCCAAGATGTCAGGTGCTCTGGCTCCCGGTAAACAATGGACTATGGTGGCTGGTGTCTCTATCCTCACGTTCCGTATAATAGAATCATAGCCAGTTTAGTGGCTACCAAAGTTTTACTTTTTTTGTCTCAAGGTTCTGGCAGCTTTGGTTGCCTTGTTGGAGTGAGATTTTGATGACAGGTTAATGTCAATGTTACGACAACAGTCAGTCAGGTAATTTATTGAAAAATAAAAATTATGTTTATTTCTACTCTACAATGTGAAGTAGGCTATACATAGCTTATAATCGTGAATAAACAGTGGTGTATAAATGTGTATTTGACCACAGTTGTAAAGCAGAAAGAGTTTGAAACCACTGTAGAAATAAATAAATAAATAAATAAAAAACACAAGATGCAAGTTTTAACAGGTCAGAGGCTTATGTTATTTCATAAGTTAGTATAACATCTCAATGGAAATGTATTTTTACCGCTAGGTACTTGAGGCAAACTAATCAACCTTAACAGAATAAACTGAAATTCACAGTGTGATATATAGTGGAGATCAAAATTAGAGAAAAACCTACGATTTTCTAAATTTCAAGGTCACTGCTTAGTCCTATTTGAAGTTATCCTAACAGGAACAGAATTCATAAATCAATTGTATTCTGAAGCACAGTATAAAAACTTCACAAATCAGAATCAAAATTAGAGAACACTTACAGATACCTTAATTTTTTTCAGCATTCCTCTAATTTTCACTGAGATTGTAAGATGACGGCGGGCCACTTTAAGGTGACTGGAACCCTATGACAGGAGGTTGTCCAGATGAAGGCCAATATCAGTCATAGCAAGAGAAGTTGACGTCATTCAAAAATCTGTGATTTCTAGAATATTGCAGATTTACAATGTCACTAACTCATTCAAGTCCCCCTAAAAGGCTGGTCGTTCACATAAGACAAGTGCACGAGAAGACAGGATAATGCAGAGACTCTCAATGGGGATTCGGTTCAAAGCTACAGCTGGAATTGCTTGCCAGTTAAGCGCTGAACAGGGTAAGGATCTGTCTAGGCACGTTTAAGAGTAAAGTAAAGAAGTCAGTGAAAGGTAGAGGAGGAAGTGTCGTGGTTTGAGGGATGTTTCCTCAGCAGTAATCTCTGGGTCTCTTATACTGCTACATGGCAGAGTGAATGCAAATGTTTATCAGAACATGCAGTTCCTTCCCTGCAAGCATCTCCCAATCAGCCTGCAATTTTCATGCAGGGCAATGCCCCTGTCACACAGCAAAACAGGTAAAGCAGTTCTTTGAAGCCAAGAACACTGAAATATTGAAATGGCCAGCCCAGAGTCCTGATCTATACCCAATTGAAAATCTCTGGAAAATTCTTGGCGGCAAAGTTATGGCTAAGAAACCCACCAGTGACCGAACTGTGAGCACTTGAAATCACTTCTGCACTGCAGCGTTTTCAGTGGAGATGCTGTGGTTGCTATGACACGGAATATCCACTAAAGTAATATGGCAGATGTGTCCTAAATGAAATGTTCTCCAAGCATTATTTTTCATAGCAATATTGTGGTAGTCCGGGACTTCTCCATTGTTGTTCAGTCATAGTACAAGAAGGTTGGTCGGTGTGGTATTAGTGCCGCCCCTCCTGCACTGTGATTGCTTAGAAAAAAACACCATTGAAAACAATTTAAAAAATACGCTAGCCTCAGAAAAAATGCTTTAGTGGACACATGGCCTAACAGCAGGGGAAGCAGCCCTTCGCTGTTTTCCAGGAAAATGAGATAATGCCTTTTGCCCATGTCCTACGCAATAGCTTCCATAACCTGCGGAGTAACACTGGGCATGTCTTGTATTCTTCATAAGGTGTACCTCTTGGCCCTGAAGCAGATGCTGATCAGGCTTCCTGTACGATTTCCTCAGTGATTGCCATAAGTGTGATAACTGCCTGTAGTGTACTGGGTCCTCACTGAGTTACACGCTCCATGGAGCTCCTTCAGTGTCTTGATTGGGATGCGTCTCTTAAGTTTCATTCTGTTTTTCATTACAGTATCTTTCCTGCCAGACAGCTGTCAGCTGTTTTCGTCTCTGCTGAGAAAAGAACAGACTTTTTCACATCGTGATCCCTTAAGAAAAGAAGTATGACATAGTCTTTTTATTATACCACAGTCAACACTTCTTTAAACATGCCAAGAAAACATATATAGTATTTTTAACTTGATATTTTATATATCATTATTTAAGGATGTAATGATAAAATCAAAGTGTGGACCAATGTGATCTGAAAACACAAAACAAGAACATTAAAGTTTAGCTGTGGTGTAGCCGAAACAGCAAACTAAAACTAAGATGAAATGGAAATTAGATCATTGTAATCTTGAACACAATTTCCAGTTACATAATCAAAACGAAGTGAGAAAGTCATATAAGTGGAGGAGGGGTTGAAACTAAGTAGGGGTGCTTCCACTCCTGAAAAATCTCACCCCAAATTTTCAGAGTCTTTTTGCTTTCTCATTTTAAGCTCATATTTAAGTGAGAAATGGTTTCCTGGTTCTCTGGATTATTGTATTTTTGCTTCTTCTGTGATATCGTGTTTACTGATTGCCTGTTGGATTTTAGACTGTTTGGCTTGTGTTCCTTGCAACAAAGCTGATTACAAGTGTAGCAAATTAGCTCAAAAAGGGAATTGTATATAAATAATTACAATTAATTATGATTAATTACAATTATTTTCATCGGCTGACAGTATTAACTGTTGCAGAGTTAAATTGCCATCAGCTGATCTGTTTGTCCAGCAAACATTCAGTGTAAATTCATATCAACTCTAAGAAAGGATATTTCCGTGGCCACAGAAAATATCTTCCTATTAATGCATTAGAGCATGTAGCAAGGGTATGAATCAGAAACTCATGTAATTTGTGCACAAGAGTTTTATTAACTAAACACTAACGCAAACTAGTCTAACAAACAAACAAAAAAACAAACAAACAAACAAACAAACAATCGCTCATACACGGGGAAAGGGCTAATGAGAGTTGATGGATGAAATCATCAGGAAAACCAGAGAATGCAGTTATGGAAAAAGTCATTTAACCACCTGAGTAAAACCATCAGCACCGTTTATAACGGGGTCTATAACTTATACTAAACCTCTGTTTCGTTTAGTTAAATGTACTATACTAGCACTTCCTTTTGTCCTGACGGAATGTAGTCTCGGATGAAAAGTCTTGATGGTTTCAAGGTTTTTGGACTCGCGATCACGTTCTTCCGGGTTGAAGAGTGATGACTTCCAAAGGTGTTCTGTGGTAGAAATGTTCTTCCAGTTAGGGAGTGGAAAAAGAGTTAAGAAAGAGATCTGCTGAGGTCCGAGGAGCTTTGATTGAATGGAAAGACAAGGCCATAAGCCTGGCACAAAAACTTAAGGGTCCAGAAGCTTTCCAGCTCACATCCTCCTCATCCTCTTAGGGTCTAACAGATCCGCAGACTGGGTCTTTGTGGTCAAGAGTCATCTCCCAGGCTCTATGTTCGGCCGACCGGGCGCGCCCGCACCGGTTCGGGCTCTTCGTCAGATGATAGCAGAAGAGCTTTTTACAGAAGAGTTTTTTTTAGAAGAGAGGGCCGGACCTGTGAGTGAGACCTTTATCTGGTATAGAGGTCACACCTCTGGGGAGTCAAAGAGCCAATGGACTCCAGTCTCTTTGGAGGGAAGGTTTTACGACTCTTTGTCTCTGAGCATGGTAATTTGCATGGGGTTGGATTGTAAGTTCTTATACAAACTATTAAAGATTCTTAGAACACTTATATGTTGCATAGGTAGCAACATATAATATACACTCTCAATTAGATCATCCGAAGACGAATTGATAGACATCAAGCATGATATAAGTGAGGTAATATTAACTAGTGATCTATCATAAGCATGCATATAACAGGATACAGTACAAAAGAAAATATACAGGAACAGTAACAATATACACAATGACCTGAGGATATGTGTGTTCATTCAAAGAAAAATTTTTCAATGAATTAATTAGAGAAGAGTCCATTTTTATGTGCATTACATGTCTTTCCTATGGAAAGTGTAGTGAGAGAGAGAGCTCTCTACATGCCATTAGGTCGTAAAGCTTATCTGGCCTGACAAAAGTCTCCTGGTAGCCATGGTAGCCAGGGGCCTGGACTGCGTTCACAGACATACAGCACCCAGAATGTGTGTTGGCTGAGGGGTCTGTGACTGTTTTAATCTAAATCTAATCTATTTGTTAAATCAAAGTTAGAACAAACGTGTGTCTGATTGGTCCAAATGCTACACAAGGAAAGCTGAAATGGTGTTGACTAAAAAAAACTCTTGAGCTGTGAAAATTAGATATCAGCTAAGATCAAGTACAAGTACATTTAATGGACTATATATTTTACAGCCTGATTTTCATTTGTTTCAGTAGTCTTCCCTGACTAAGGTAAATTAATTTGAGAGGGGCAGAACTATGGTACAACAAATAATTGTGAGCTGCTAAGAATGTGTGACAGATAGGCTATGCCAATAAAAATAATGAAAATGCGTATCAATAGCACAATTTTCTGTTTCTATTTGGCGTGTGATTTATATGCAGAAATTGACTTTGGCGTGCATATGATACACAATCAGTGCTTGAAGTGGAAAAAAGAAGTGGCGGTATTCAGCCCCACAAATAAATAAATACAAACTAAAGTACTAAAAAAGTACTTTTTAATTTTCATAATTCACAATGAATGTATAGTGCCACAATAAATAAATAAATAATTGTTTGCGATTCAATTCACATTCATTTGTATATCGCTTTTCATGATACAGCACTTTTAAAAAAAAACCTTTGCACAAGTCAAGCAGCGATACGAAACAGGACCACATGGAGATGCCAAAAGACAACTAAACAACTGATCATGGAGAATTACTAAACCACCGACTACTGCGTAATCTAAATACTTTCACCCAGCATCCAGTATAAAACACTTGCGCTTTTATGAATAATTTACTGACATCTGTATGTGAGTACTATTATCTCCGCCATCTCTGATGAAATCGGCTGTGTTTTCTCTGCATAAGTGCTATTTTGAACTTACTGTTTGAATTTTCTTACTGGATCCTTGGACTTTACCAGTTGTACTGATCGCAAAAACCTGGTTCTTTTCATTTTTATAAGGTATTGTTTTCGTAAAAAAATTTCTGATTCAAATCAGTAATTAATTATTATTTTACTGCACGCCCCCTAGCATGCTCTCCTCCCGCTTTTAAAACCCCTGGTAGACCGACTCAGCTTGCATTCATTCACGTGAATTGTCAAGATGAGGTAATTCACATTGCTCCCTCCTGGCTAGTGTAGTTTGTATTGTGTCATTTCTAATCACTCAGATAGCTACTGACGCTTTGACTGTACCGGCAACATGTCAGAAGTGCCAGTGCGCTAAAGACTAAAATATAAAAGATAGAAATACTAAAATATAGAAGTTATAAAAAATATAGAAGCCGCACTGGCCCACCTCAAGCACTGTACGCAATGTCTTGGCTTTCAAATGCAGTTTTGGCGTACACACATGACATATCCCAGTCCACTAATACTAACCATTGCGTATCATATGGTTAGGATTATGGAGCTGGAGTACCTAAGGTGGTCCGCTGCTGTCTCTGCTTGGATGTTGGAATGTACGTACAATATTATGAGAATATCTCCAAAATATTAGAGATGTCAGAAAGACAGCTGTCATCAACACTGAGCTCCTGAGACTGCAGGTTGACATAGCCGAATTGCAAGAAACACTCCTAGCAAACATGGGCACAGTCAGGGAAAAAGACTACATCACGTTCTGGCAAGGAAAGAGTGCTGAGGAGCACAGAGAACATGTTTTGTAGTAAGGAACTCCTGCTGAAAATGGTTGAGACGCCAGACAAGGGTTCTGGACATCTTCTGACTTGCCGTCTTCACACATATGATTAACTGATAAGAGCGTAGGCACTTATCTGTGCCTACGCTCCTACTCTGACGTCTACACCTTAAACAAAGGATAAGTTCTATGCCAATCTCAGCAGTGTGATTAAGAATATCCCTAGAAAAGAACACCTCGTTCTCCTTGGTGGCTTCAATGCCAGAGTGGGCAGCGATCATGACTCTTGGCCTTCCTGTCTAGGAAGTTGGGAAAATCACCGAGAATGGGCAACACCTGCTAGAGTTTTGTTCTTATCATGGCCTCTGTGTGATCAAATCCTTCTTCTGGACGAAGCCTCAACACAAGGTGTCATGGAGACATCCTCGCTCAAAGCATTGGCATCAGCAGTATATGGCCATTGTCAGATGAACAAGCCTCAAGTTTGTGCTTCTCACCCGCACATACCACAGTGCAGACTGTGACACAGACCACTCGTTAGTGTGTTGCAAGATCAGGCTACAACCTAAGAAATGTCACTGTACCAGACAAGCTGGGAAGCCTCGCATGAACACCACCATTATGCAGTACCCAGAGAAAGTTGAATATTTTGCTAAATCACTCAAAAATGCACTGTTGCAGACTATTTGCACAACTCTGCCTCTGAGAAATGGGACCACCTCCGGTAGACTATTCAGAAAACAGCTTTTGTAGTCTTTGGGCAGAAAACCTCCAAGAACAGTGACTGGTTTGAAGCCAAGTCCAGTGTTATGACCTCGGTTATCGAAGCAAAACGTGATGCCCTTGCTGAAAACAAGCGCTCACCAAGTGTGAAATCCCGCCAAGCACTCAGAGTTGCCACGAGCAAAGTACAGCGGGCAGCAAGAAGATGTGCCAGTGAATACGGGCAACAG
Organism: Spinibarbus caldwelli; assembly: GCA_039654775.1. Classification (NCBI taxonomy): domain Eukaryota; kingdom Metazoa; phylum Chordata; class Actinopteri; order Cypriniformes; family Cyprinidae; genus Spinibarbus; species Spinibarbus caldwelli. Next base: position 32,455,418 of record CM077243.1, on the reverse strand, counting down.
CTCAGTGTTGACATCCAGATCGGAGCAGCTACAGGCAACATCAGAGGAATGTACAAGGACATCAAAAGAGCTTCAGGGCCAACTCAGAGTAAAACCCTTAGATCCGTAAGTGGGGAACTAATCACTGACAAAGGTAAACAGATGGAGAGATGGGTACAATACTATTCAGAGCTTTACTCCAGTGAGAACATTTTAACCACCTCAGCACTTGATGCCATCGAACCTCTGCCCATCATGGAGGAGCTAGATGTTGAACCATTATTAGAGGAACTCCGAAAGGCAGTTGCCAGTTGACTCTCTGCCAGCTACAGGAAAAATGTAGAGAGCAGCAAAAGCACATTTACATCATCTTCATTGATCTCACCAAGGCATTTGACCTAGTTGGACGCCCCTATAGCTGCACAGCCTGATCAGATCATTCCATGATGACATGAAGGCAACTACCCAGCATCAAGGCAGTATATCAGAACCCTTTGACATCAAAAGCGGTGTGAAGCAAGGCTTCGTCCTTGCCCCTACCTTATTCGGCATCTATTTTTCCATGCTCCTGAAACATGATTTTGGGTCTGCTACCAAAGGGGTGTATCTACACTCCAGATCAGGTGGGCGACTCTTCAACCTCGCAAGACTGAAAGCAAAGACTAAGGTGCACATGGTCATCATTGGAGATCTGCTCTTTGCTGATGCTGCTGCCATCGTCTCACACTCTAAACAACAACTTCAGTGTCTCACGGACAGATTTTCCCAAGCATGTAATGACTTTGGACTGAGCATTAGCCTGCAAAAGACAAAAGTGCTAAGCCAAGATGTGGATACTTGATGTTGTCCACCCGTTCACATTCCTTGGATCCACCATCAGCGACAATCTGTCTCTTGATTCCGAGATCAACAAGCACATTGGCAAGGCTGCAACAACCCTAGGCCCACTCACCACTCTTGTCTGTGGGAATACTAAGCTGTCAATACTAAGCTGGCAGTCATGGTCTAATGGATACAGCATTGGACTTGTAACCCAAAGGTTGTGGGTTCAAGTCTCAGGTCCGGCAGGTGGCAAGTGAATGACCAGCACTCTGTTCCACCGTCAATACCATGACTGAGGTGAGACCCTTGAGCAAAAACTGAACCCCCAACTGTTCCCCGGGCACTGCAGCAATATGGCTGCCCGCTGCTCTGGGTGTGTGTTCACTACTGTGTGTGTGCAACTGGATGGGTTAAACGCAGAGCACAAATTCTGAGTATGGGTCACCATACGTGGCCACATGTCACTTCACTTTCACTTTTTCAATTTCAACTTCTACCAAAATCACAGTGTATACTGACTGCATTGTCAGCACTTTACTGCATGTCAGTGAAACATAAACAACATATACCAACCAAGAATGATGGCTGAATAGCTTTCACTTGCGCTGCCTTCGCCACATCCTTAGTATAATGTGGAGCGACAAAGTACCCAACTCCTGGGTCCTTGCACGTGCTGGTCTCCCCACCATGTACACACTGCTTAGACCAGTGGTTCTCAATTGCAGTCCTCGTGTACCCCCGCTCTGCATATTTTGCATGTCTCTCTTTTTTAACACACCTGATTCAGATCATCAGCTCATTAGAAGTGAGCTCCGTGCATGAACTGTGTTCTGATCGACATGGTCCCTACACAGTGTTCATTGATTCCTACTCCCTGAGCAGGGGAAATCCGTTGATGTTTACTTCACTTCGGAACATTCATTCACAGATTTGCATTGTGCCACCGCGTGCAGCGTCTTCACACACAGATGAAAATTACTAGAGAAGTGTGAAGTGTGACATAATATACCTCTGTAAATAAATACAATTTAAATTCATGTCTCAAACACTTCAATGCCCTTTGTATGGAACATATACGTTCGCTTTGAACTGGAATAATGGCGGAATATCCGGTGATGTCTACTTCGCAGGGCACTTACGGTCGAATAGAACAAACGTCTGAAGCAATAAGAGATACATACAAAATGTGCAGAGCGGGGGTACGCGAGGACTGGAATTGAGAACCGCAGGCTTAGACAATACAGGATGTGCTGGCTCGGCCATGTGCACCAGATGGAAGATGGCCGTCATCCTGTATGGTGAATTAGCCTCTGGCAAGAGATCCATTGGCTGTTCCCAGCTGCGTTATAAAGATGTCTGCAAGCGCAATATAAAAGCTGTGGACATCAATACAGAGAACTGGGAAGACAATGCAGCTAAAAGCAACAGGTGGCATAGTGTCCTTAAGAGACAGTGTCTTTAAGATACACAACTTCACAACTTCAGTTGTCCATAGTCGACAACTGAAGGAGGCCTACTACTGAATTACTAATTTTATTGAATTATAAGTACATTTTTAAAGAATTACAATTTAATAAATTAAGTTTAGTTGTATGCATTTTCAACTATAGAAAACATTTCAATCATGACAACTCTTGGAAAAAATTTAAGAGCTTGTCACGAGGTTGTAGTCAGCCGTGAGGAACAAAGGATCCTCAGGTGCTGTGCAACACTGTGATTTCAGCCAAGATGAAAGAGGGCAGAAATGGGAATTCATCTGAGAAAATATGATAGATGAGCCTTTAAACTAATCCATTTTAGTATGTTTTAAGTGTATGGTGAAGCGGAAGTGGAACTAGATTCCTGATATATTATTATTTAATAGAGGAGGACTGAAGTTTGCGGGAATTAACACAGTAGACTATGAAGGCACTCAGCACTGTAAGATTTACAGAAGCTCAGACACATTGATCTTCTGAGACGGACAATACACACACAGTGCATTAACATACAGACATCTGTTTCCACATCCCACTGAGAGAAAATGCGGGAAAACTTACCTATGCATTAGTTCCTTTTCATCCCCTACCTTCCCCTCACCCATACTTCCCTTCACTCAGCTCACTCAGAATGGTCAAAAGTATAATATAATGTTCTAAATTAATGTAAGTGATATTCACAGTCATGTTTGATATCATTTGAATTGTCTCTGCGCGTCTGGTACAATGGTCTCATTCTTACAAGAAGTAAACTAAAAGGTAATACAGATCATAAGAGTTTAGAGATATTTTGCTCACTGTAGAGCAGTGATTTTCAGTCCTGTTCCTCGGGACCCACTGCTCTGCACATTTTGCATGTCTCCCTTATCTGACACACTCATTTGAGTTCATAGAGCTCTTTCCTAATGAGCTGATGATCTGAATCAGGTGTGTAAATTAGGGAGACATGCAAAATTTGCAGAGCTGTGAGTCCCCAGGAACAAGTTTGAAAACCACTGCTGTAGAGGGTGTGCCATTTCCCAGTGTCTTTCATGCAAACTACCATCTGTCCCCAAATGGTGTTAACACATCCAGGTCTTGATCAATGCAAATTCTAATTGTTAGTTCCTTTCTCCATTTTGGAGGATATTTGTCTTGGTCTGAGGTATTTAAATGAAAACTGCAAGACGATCAGTGTGATTCTGTAGCCAGAAGCCCATAGTGTGATGTGCGTCTCTACACTCCATACCATGTATTTTTCTAAAGTCAGGTATGCATTTCTTACTCTTAGATTTATTTTTGAGGATTTGATGTTTTATATTGATTTGAATTGATTTGATATTTCTGAATTGACTATGTAATTGGCATAATAATTTTTTACCTGATTGATAGTAAATTGTTACATTTGAATTTATTCTGACTTACTCTGAGATTATTGACTCTAATTAATTATGTTAAGTCTATAACACCTCAAATCTGCGCTCAGGTAAGTAACGGACTAAAATGATGTTATTGGGTATTGGGCTATTGGATTTTTCTGTTTAGAGCAACAGTGTGTTGTTGACCAACCTAAATTGTGACCCTGGACCACAAAACCAGTCATATGTCACACTATACTGCCGGAAGGAACTATGGAGATGCAAAGTGGCATTAACAGTCTTTAATAATAGACACATCAGGAACTGAAGTAAACACATGTAGACAACAAAGTAGACCCGACAGAGACAGAATGCACAGACCAGGACTTAAATGCATGACATAACGAGGTAATTGGGAGGAACACAGGTGAACAGAATGACTACTCAGACGAAACAAGAAAAGGAACAAAACCAAATATGGGCATGACACGCACGAGGGAAAACTAAGTCCAGGAGCACATTGAGAGGAAAACAAAAACAAAACAGTCCATAATGCTGACATTTCTCCCCCCTCCCGGAAGGAAGAAAGTGCCATAACAATTCCAGCAGGGAGGGGGGTCGGGCATCCCTGGAGGCTGGAGCAGGACGGGAACAAGGAAGGCATCCAGGGTGGATCAGGCAGTTCAGGGAGCAAGGGAGATGACCGGAGGAACCAGGGTGGACCAGACGGAGGCAGGAGGGACTTGGAGCACACGGGGCCAGATGGGACCCAGGCCACAGCCATGATGACGACCCACAGTGTAGCCGACAGAGGGAGGAGCCATGGAGGAGGAAGGGCTGACAGCTCCAGGGGGCCAACCAACGGCGGTGGAGCAGGTGGCGGAGGAGCCCGAGGCGGAGACGGAGAGCTGACGAGCCAGGGGCGACGGGGAGGATCTGAAAGGCCACGGTGGAGCCGGAGCGACAGAGGACCAAGGTGGAGCCGAGGGACGAGAGAGCCCGGCGGAGTCGGAGGGACGAAGGGACGAGGCGTACCCGGAGGAGTGGAGTCCTGAGGCACGGAGTGCCGAGGCGCAGGATGGTCGACGACAGACCAAGGTGGAGCCGGAGGGACGAGGGAGCCCGGCGGAGCCAGTGGACTGATGGGCCACGGCGGAGAGGAAGGAGCTAGGAGCCATGGTGAAGCCGATGGTTCGATGGGCCCGAGACAGAGTCCGGGGCTTAGTGGCTGGAGGTGGAGGCAAGGGATACTCTAGCCACGGCGACAATGGAGGATGGCAGACCCGCGGAGCTCGCACCGTACTGATGGTGGGCTGAGGGAAGAGCAGAGGGGCTGCCAGACGACAGCGGAAGAGGAGGCAGGAGCGGGCGGGTGGGCAGGCATTTTTGAGCCTCCGGGCTCTCGGAGCTGCCCTTGGGAACAGAAACTCTCTCTTGACTGGACGTGGGAACTGGAGCCCTCTCTGGGCTGGACATAGGAACAGAGTCTCTTTCTGCTTGACTTGGGAACAGGAGGCCCCACTGGGCTGGATGTGGGAACAGGGGTAACAAAAGAAGGAGGGCGGAAAGGGGCCAGATCAGCATCCCAGTCTATTAGGTCTCCAACTATAAACTCTTCCTTGAAGTCCAGCAGTCCCAGATCCATAATTAGCTCACCCTCAGTCACGGTGCAGGGGGTGGAGCTCCTCTCCGCGCTCTCACTGTCCACGGCTTTCTCCCTCATGGTGGGCTCTGTTGCCGGCTCTTGCACCTGGACTGACGTCACTTGCAGCTCCGGCTCCGTGGCGATCCTCAGCTCTCTCACTCCATGCGGCAATGGCTCGTTGACCGCAGCGAGCTCGGGTTCTCAGTCAACGGTGGGCTCGGGCTTATGCTCCGCGCAGCGGAGAGATGGTGGGATGGGCTTTGGGTTCGGCTGTGTTCTGGATTGGATTTTATAGGATTTTGTGTATTTCTTCATCTGTTTTCAAAAAAAAAATTGTCCTGCACCTGAGCCCTATTTGGGTTTGTGGGATGTGCGCAACTTTCTTACACTCTGGATCGGAGGTAGACACTCTCCAGACACCGGATGATCGCTTTCCTCCAGCTCAGTCCGGTGGTGTCTGGGAGGTTGACGGGGCGGTAGTAATTCGCTCCAATCCAGAACAGTGAGTTCAGCGCAGAATCGTCGAACGCCGTTAAAACACGAGCTGGCTGAACTCAACTGCATACTCCAATAGAGAAAGGTCTTTGCGGGCGAGGGAGGTGAACTTTGTGGCGAGGGGATCCATAAGGAAAACAGGGGAAGCAGAAAACAAAACACTGAAAAAACGCAGAAAACAAACGGAGGGAAAAAATGCAAGCTGAACTGTATTTGGTCGGGTCTTCTGTCACACTACGCTGCCGGAAGGAATGATGGAGACGAGAAGTGGCATTAACAGTCTTTAATAATAGCAACACATGGGATAATCCACATCAGGAACTGGAGCAAACACACGTAGACAACAAAGTAGACCCGACAGAGACAGAATGCACAGACCAGGACTTAAATACATGACATAACGAGGTAATTAGGAGGAACACAGGTGAACAGAATGACTACTCAGACGAAACAAGAACAGGAAAAAAAACCAAATATGGGCATGACACACGAGGGAAAACTAGGTCCAGGAGCACATTGAGAGGAAAACAAACACAAAACATCCATAATCCTGACATCATAAGGGTCAATTTTTTGAAATTGAGATTTATACATCATCTGAAAGCTGAATAAATAAGCTTTCCATTGATGTATGGTTTGTTAAGACAGGACAATATTTGGCCGAGATACAACTATTTGAAAATCTGGAATCTGAGGGTGCAAAAAACAAACAAAAAAAAAACAAAATCAAAATACTGAGAAAATCGCCTTTAAAGTTGTCCAAATGAAGTTCTTAGCCATGCATATTACTAATCAAAAATTAAGTTTTGATATATTTACGGTAGGAATTTTACTAAATATCTTCATGGAACATGATCTTTACTTAATATCCTAATAATTTTTTTGACCCATACAATGTATTTTTGGCTATTGCTACAAATATACCCGTGCTACTTAAGAATGGTTTTGTGCTCCAGGGTCACAATTCGGGTCAGCCTCAATCTCTGATTATTGTAATATTATTCTAACTAAGTGTACGTGAGAAATCACGGCATGATTAGATAAAGTTACATTTGAGGAAGTTAAGTTGGTCAACTTGGTTCTATAGTAATGGCCATGACTCATGACCTCTGGTGAGATATAGTTTTACCTTAATTAAATGTGTGCAGATCTATGGGGACTAAATAAAAAGTATTCTAGAATGAGCAAATTATTGCACGGGTCGTCCAGAATATTAGTCAGTTGCCTCTGTCTAATGACCAAGACTGACGAGTTTGTGAATATGAGATCCGTATACCGGCCGGTACGAAACTCAAAGTGTTATAGGAATAAGATCAATGAGATTCAATACGATTAAAGAGCGAAACAGAATGACCAAATGTCAGAATAATAACAATTAGAAATGGACAAACAACCAATTGGCATTTCAACCTAAATTTGAGGTCATAATAAAATGGAGTCATATTAGAGTTGAACTTAAATTAAATAACTTTGCGCACTGAAAAGACTGAACATGCAGGAAACCTTCAGCCACCATTGCATACCTTGGGCCAATCGAGTGAGCCGTACAGCACTTTATAATTTATAGAAAGGGGAGAAAAGGCAAAGTCAGCACAAAAAGTATGAAAGGTATGACCATGCAAAGACCTAAATCTTTAGCCTGGAATTTATTTAATAAAGAACGTTTGTATTATATCCATGTATATATATTATATACATTGTGATCTGCATATACATAAAATCAAGCCCTACCTGTGGTGTTTTCTTAATAAACACACTGAAACTCAATAATGGAACTGGTGTGTAGCTTCTTCATTTTTATGAGGAACTATGAGGTCTACTGCATGAGTTCCCGCTCAAGGACCTCACTTCATCTATTAGCGCATGCACTCTTCTCATACTCTACTACCATCTAGCTGGACTGATCCTCTCATCTCATGTCTCCTTTCCTGTGAACCGCTAACTATTGTCTAAACAGGATTTTAACACATAGGAAACAGTGACAATTTTGAAAAGGACATGCATTACAAAATGAAATGAAGCATAACAATTGCTCTGGCTCTATTCCAGTCCTATTCACTCATATACAGAAATTGACAAATCAGGTCTCTCAGGCTTTTTATGGTGCATTATAATCTTATTTTAGGAAATATAAGAATGTGTAAGAGAACTACATGTGTTTACTCCACAAGATGGCACCATGTTCCCGGAGAACTCTGGATCGACCAGTAATCCGGAGAATTGTTTTTTTTTTTTTTTGAAAGAAAACATCCTTAAGATTTCTTGAGTTACATTTTGTTGAACTGTCTTGTGAGAGATTTAGTAATTACTTTTTTTTTCACACTGAAGACATAAATTTGTGGATACCAACATATCTTTTAATCTCAACCGTTTTCTGTAAAATATTATGGATTATTACATATTATTATATTTTTGGTCACCACTGTCACATCTCCATCAGACTCTCTCTCTATTACAATCATACTTTCCTGCCATCGTTCACGGAGACTATATAAACTCACCAAAACTATATTGTTTAAAGTGCTTTATAAATAAGCATGACTGACAAGACATACAGTTACAGTGCTGTTCCAAATCCCTGCTCATCAAAAATGTGCTCATCATCAGTCGAGTAGTCTGTAGAGTACAGTTGTGTAGAGTGACATGAAAATGCAACATGAGAAGGAACTTTTGCTTATGTTGTTTTCTGCTGGAACAGCACAACTTTAGCTTCTTCCTGCCTCTTGTGCTTAGCTGTCTGAATATGATCTCCAATGTCTGATTTACCTCTGTGGCCAACAAAAAAACAACAGTTACAGTCACTGCAAAACACTTCACTTGCATTTTCAGATAACTCCTGCAGGAATGCACATGTAGACACCAGTAGTAGTTGTAGTCTGCATTTCAAGTAACATTTAAAACACAAGACAAGCTGCATATTTTATATATAAGTCTAACTATAAAAATGTCTAAAAAAAAACAAAAACATAAACAAGACAGAGTTTATTGAATCTGAGCTGTTCATGAATGAGACATCAGTTCTTCTTTCACAACTTTTATGAACACACCAAAGGGAGCTATGGGTGGAAATCAAGATTTTGGCTTTAGAAGACAAGGAGCCAGATTTACTAACAGCTTGCACCTGCACAGACCCTCGTTTGGCGTTAAAAAACTACTGTCAGGATTTACATTAGGTAAATATTTAAAACGCGAAGTGAAAAATTACTGCTGAAAAGGCGTGGACATATTTAAATGATTTAGTATTTAAACAAATCACGCAACATGATTTATTTGCGCCATTATTTACCACCCAAACATAGCGTCTTTACCTATTTTGTGTTTGACATTAGTGTGATTGTTGCTTCCAGGAGGAGGCGCCTCAGAGAACAGAAAGTGCATGGTAAAAGGGAGAGAAGTTATGTTTGGAATGCCAGTGGAAGACATTATCTGAACATATTGTTTGCCAAGTCATGTTATTTTTAATTTGCTTCAAGAAATAAAAGATGACTTGGAGCCCTCAACTAGGAGTCACTCAATACCTGGTGTATCAAAACTTCTTGCAACCCTTCTTGTTCTTTTTTTTTTTCCAATATATTGTGTCTTCTTTTGCTGGGATTTCACAGTCCACATTATCATCTGCGGGGTCCTTAGGTCACTGATGAAAATAGTCCAGAAGCATATAACATTCCAAAATGGCCAGGAGGCTCTCCAAAATATCAAAAGGGTGTTTTCAGGCCAGATGTCAGATGTGCTTGAAGTAATTGATGGAACACATGTTCAGTTGATCCCTTATCTGGAACTGAGCACGTGTTCCCCAACAGGAAGCACACACACACTCTATTAATGTCCAGGTAGTGTGTGAACCCACAAGCCTAACTACCAACATTGTGGCTAAACACCCAGAGTCTGTTCACAATGCATTCATTTTAACACACTTTCAGAAAATGAGGAATGGAGAATACAGTGATGGCTGGCTATTAGGTAAGTCCAACATGTTTTTTGTAATTATTTTTCTTAAACACATTAGGCATTAATGTTTTATGAAGAGCCTCTCTCTATTATGCTGAAGGTGACTGTGCCTACAGTTATACAGTTAACATTATATAAATCATCCAAGAACAATGAAAGAAAATGTTCTGGAAAGTGATTTTGTGCCTCTCTGTGATGGTACCATGAGGTGTTACTCACTTACACTCAGGTTTCTGGAGGTGATGTAGACTCGTAAGAGTGAGTGGAAGTAGAAGGGTGCTGAGCCTGTGGCTGTTCTGTATGCAAGCATCGACATGTCTTTTTACAGAATTTTACAGAAGGTGGCATCAAGGAGTCTTTTTAAAAATGTGTCTCATACACAGATTTTTGGAAAAATGGAAACAGAGGATCCAGAATCCAAAATCAACTCCACAGGCACAGAAGTGGATGCAGTAGTGACTGTATCAGTGCACTTTATGTTATTAGACACAGAATCTAGCATGTAAAGAATCTGGAGCTCTGAAAATTCAATTTCATGTACAGAATGTGTTCGCTGTGAAGCACACACTCTTTTGACAACTATTGCACTTTACAGAAACTGCAGGACATCTAAATTCATCTGCAAGATGCTTTGTTGATCCACAGTGACAGGGGCGGACTGGCCATCGGGAGCATCGGGAGAATTCCCAGTGGCCTGGCAGCCAATTTGGCCCCCTGCCCTACATTTTTTAAAATATATATATTGTTGTTGGTTTTGTTGCCTGCCGAATGTACTAAAGTGATTATTTCCGAATTCTCCATTCTATAATAAAACTCTAATAAATCATGAATCGGATAGTCTTGACTGGCAACGCGATTCGCCTCACGCGTGCTCCGCTTATCCACGCGTCCGCCACAAAGATGTGAGACTGGAGAATGGAGCGGAAGTGCCCAGGTGAAGCAGAGAGGCAAAACTATCCTGTTCAGGACTTCAAGTGCAGGTCAGTTTCATCTGTAAATAGACTATTGTAGTTTTGGCTTTAAACATTAAACTGCTAGCAAATGTTAGCAGTAGCAGTCAATTACTGACCAAAAGGACATAATTAGCTACTATTGTAAAGAGTAATAGCAGACAAATATTCACATCGTTTTATAACAGGTTTAGAGGGAGCTAAGGCAGACAACAACACAACCCTTACGAACATTAACCTGGTTTTACTAAAAATAAAACCAAAAACCATGGTTACTATAGTTAAATTACACTCTTAAAAATAAAGGTGCTTCATTCACGATACCAGAAGAACCTTTTCGTCTACATGCTTCCATAAAGAATCTTTAACATCTGAAGAACCTTTCTGTTTCACAAAAGGTTCTTTCTTCAGATTATAAAAAAAATTAAGAAAGAGATAGTTCTTTAAAGAACCTTTGACTGAATGGTTCTTTGTGGAACCAAAAATGGTTCTTCTGTGGCATCGCTATGAAAAAATCTTTTAAGCACCTTTATTTTTAAGAGTGTAACCACAAATTAAGAATGGGTTTGCTACACTGTTTCACCATGGTATTTGTAGTAAGACTCTGGTTATACTAATGGTAATCAATCCGCCAAAAAAACATAGTTACTATACTTTTACCATAGGCCTAATAATACCATGGTTAATTTTACTTAGGACACAACATGACCCATGATAATGCAAAAACATGTTCAGTGTTAAGATTTTTCTGTAAAGATATATTCAAGATGTAGCTATTAAATTGACTAATTTTGATATTTAGGCAAGATAAAACAATAACACGTGGTACTAATGTAATACTTAATTATTTCTAAAATAAATGTATACTATGTGCAAACAAATTACAATAAGGTGGTTGTTTTGCAACAAGGTGGAGATGTGTTGATGAAAAAGTTACAGGTACAAGAAAATTAGTGAAAAAAGTAAACATATGAGGGACAGAGAGATGTCAGGGAAAATGAAGAGACTAAAAAGGGAGATGGAACTTCAAGAGATACCATTTAATTATTTTGCGTGGTCTCAGCCTAGGGATTTAAACTTTTTTTGTGGATGTATGGGATGGCCTGGATGAGTGTAAGATTTCCCGGCCTGAAATTTTGTCCCAGTCCGCCCCTGTGCCGTACAGTGACAAGATGCATGAGTCAATGAAGTAGTCTGAGAAAGAAGGCTTTGGAAGTACAGACCAAAGTTTCAAAGGTGGTTTTCATCAGCAACGACCAAATGCTTTTATTGCTTACACAGGTAGTGAAGTCTGATTTTAAATAATTTAGCTTGTTCTTCAGCAGCCTCCATTTGTGTAGCAATGATAACTTTATTAAGAGTCAAGTCAGTTTATAAAAACATGTTCTCTAATATTGTGACTGACTAAATTCTCCACTAACTGATCATGAAACAAATCATCAAGGTTAGATGCAAACTCACATGTGCCTGTTAAATCCCAAATAGAAGCAACATAATGTAGGATCATTTCCCCAGGTGATTTGTTTTATGATTTCATTTTCTAAATGCATAATGCTCAGCAACAACATTCTGTTGAGGGATAAAGTGTAATTTCAAAGCCTCAGTAGCATCCTCCATTTTCTCTTCTTGGTTTGGTAAAGTACAGAAAAATCTCTAACCTTCTGTTCCCAGGTAATGAAGAAACAAAGCTAGTTGTCAAACATTTTTAGCCAACATCAGAAGACGGCTCACCAGGTAGGAATGGCACAGGAAAGGAAGCAACAGCAAACATTTTTCTTGTAGGATAGTAAAATCCCTGTTGCCGATTTGTAATGTTATACTCCTAGTAAGCATGAGGTCCAGAAAGTTGTCAGTTCTTAGAGTGTGACGGCTGAATCAATCACTTTTCACAAAACAGTACAAATACACAATACCAGTACAAGTACAAATACCACAATACCAAACTCTTAAAATTGCATAAGTGTCCTTTTTTAATTTAATTCATAAGTTGGACTTCTTTTTTCACCGTGTACCTTGCTTATTCAAAGCATATCAAAGTACACACCAGCAAAAAAAAAAAATCATCTCATGAAATAAATCATCATATGAGACAGCATCAACAGATCACGATAATCTTTCAAAAGGAGAAAAATATACATGAGTCATCAACAGTAAATCAAGAGATCAAACATATTTTGTAAATATACCGACAGTATTTGTCATTGAATAAAGTATTTCTCAGTTCAAAGTCCATAATGTAAACATAATGTAAAATAACCATCGATTCATAACACATCAACCATGACTCTTTCAACAGTACAGATAACTCATTTGAATGTTCATGTCCTTAAATGTGGAGTTCAAAAGAAAGATGATTGATGTTTGTGTGTGTGTGTGTGTGTGTGTGTGTGTAGTTGCGGTTTGGGTTAGATGGCCACTTAACCCATCTTTTCCAAGAGCTGATGGTAATTAAGTGACTTCATTGAGGAAGAAGAATGAACTGTTCAAGGCCAACCTGGAGTCTGACGCACAGTCAGTTGATTTGCGGTCCGCCCAAGACAAGACGAAACTCACTCACAGTTACAGCGTTACAAACCCGCATAGTTCAAAAACAACTGAATAACGAATGGCGTCGCGAACATCCGGACACTCATCCACTGTGCAGCCAGTGAAACTCCCATAACACAGTAATCTTTAGTCTCATTGTTTCATTGTCGGCGACATTACTACTCAGCGCATAAAGTCTGTTGATACAGCTTGGTCGTTACTTTAAATAAACTTTAATAAAGAAATGGAAATACAACCACTTTGCAACTTTGAACTATTTTAATTGCTCCAATAGCAGCTGTGTAGATTTGAGGGCCGAGCAGAGCTCTACTGTGGAGGACAGAAATGGAGCTCAATGTAAGATGAAGAAGATATTGTTGCTGATGTGGATGCACACAGGATCTACAGTGAGGACTAGAGTCTGCTGGGACACATCATACCATGCATTATTTACTGCATTTGTGTGAAATATTTCATTCAAAGTAGTTGTTGTGTTTTTAAATGTTGTTTTCTGTTGTAATAGTTTTCTGAATGTTTTTATATTTCGGATTCTATTTACTATTTTCCCATAATAAAGACAAACAATCAACTGTTGGTAAAACTATAGTTTTTTTTTGTTTTTTTTTATCTGCCCACCTGGTCTGCAACCAATCACATTATTCACCTGTAAGCTTTTGGGGAGGGATACATTCTAAATGTAACTAATAAAGTCAATTTTCTGTAAGGGTTTTGGGTCAGATAAATTACAAGTTTACTAATGAAAGGATCAGTGGCCCAGTAGCTGTATGGTTTAGGGGTGGGTTTAGTTTCAAAGCAACCGATCCAGTTTAATACAAATGACCAAAATGGGAGTGGCACAACGGTGTGAATGTCCCCTGAAAAAATGTATTTCCTATGTCTGGTCAGTAATACTCCCGGATTTGTCCAAAATTCTGCTGTGTGTACAGGAGTTTGCTGGTCTGTATACACCTCTTTTCATGCAGTGAGATGTTTCTCTTTAGTTCCTCCAGAACTATCTCCATAAGCCTCTGGAAGGTTGTGGGAGCATTTTTAAGCCCAAACGGCATGACGTTAAAATTACATAAACCTGCAGGAGTAATGAAGGCTTGGCTTTGCTGTCGTGGTCCATGGTCATCTCCCAGAATCCACTATTGTGATCGATGGTGGAAATGATGGCTGCTCCAGATAGGGATTCCAGTATTTCCATGATGATTGGTAGAGGGTAAGCATTGCTTTCTGTCATAGTACTGACTTTTCGATAATCCACACAAAATCTGGACTTTTCATCTTTTTTATGTCACCTTTATTTATATAATGCTTTATACAATACAGATTGTGTAAAAGCAGCTAATTAGCAATAGAGGGGATATAGAACTCATCAAGGAAAGATTTTGTGGTTTTCTTATGTTGTTGTTTCTCTTGATGTGGACAGTTTTTAGGGACCCGGACCTATGGTGAAGCCCAACCAGAGTGAGATGGGAGACTTTCTCAGAGTGTTAAACGATACCCTTTTAGCTACCGACTCCGGTGATTCTGTGGTCCTGGTTCTTTTAGATTTATCAGCAGCATTTGATACTGTGGACCACTCTATTTTGATATCTAGGTTAGAGTCTGTTGTGGGGCTGAAAGGTATGGTCCTTAAGTGGTTTCAATCATTTTTATCTGATAGAAATTTTTTTTGTCAAATTAGTTCATTTTTCTTCCTCCATTGCTCATCTCACCTGTGGCCTCCCTCAAGGCTTGATAATGGCACCCTCCTTTTTTTCCCTGTACATGCTTCCTCTGGGTTCCATTCTAAGAAGGCATGGGGTATCTTTTCATTTTTATGCTGTCAATACCCAGATTTATTTACCTATTAAGATCTTTCAGCACTTAATACTTTACTAAGGTGCTTAGATGAGGTAAAAATCTGGCTGGCACAACATTTTTTATTTATTTTTTAACATTAAATAAAGATAAAACTGAGGTGATTGTTTTCAGTCTTACTGATCATTCTCAGGCTACCAGCCAAGATCTAGGCAGATTATCGGCCTACAGATCTTCTCGTGTGCGAAATCTGGGCATCCGTTTTGATGAGTCATTTAAATTGGATTAACATATCTCTTCTGTAATTGGTTCCAGTTTTTACCAACTCTGGTTGGTGTCAAAAACCAAACACTTTTTAAAATGTTAGAACTTTAGAGATGGCCGTCCACGCTTTTATCACTTCACGCTTAGATTACTGTAACTCACTTTACTGCGGTATTTCAAAGTCATAAATTACTCGCCTACAATTGGTCCAAAATGCTGCTGCTAGATTTCTTCAAAATAGTTGCAAATGTGACCACATCACCCCCATTCTGAGGGCCCTCCATTGGCTGCCTATTCTATTTAGAATTGATTTTAAAATTCTTTTACTGGTGTACAAATCTTTACATAATCAAGCCCCTATCTATCTCTCAGAGCTGTTGCATTTTTATTCTCCCACTAGAAGTCTAAGATCCAGCGATCAGAATCTCGTTTTAGTCCCTCAGCCCAGACTTAAACGTAGATGGGGATCAAGCTTTTTCTGTGGTTGGGCCTCGGTTATGGAACAATCTGCTGCTAGAGATTAGAGCTGCACCTTCCCTATCCATTTTCAAGTCCCTTTTATAAACACACTTGTTCACTCTGGACTACTACTACCCCTCTCTCATTACATTGTAGTATGGCTTTGATTATTACTCTGTCTTCAGAATGCTTATCTAAATTCTTTTATTTATTTTAATTCTTATTTATTTCAGTTTTATGTGTCCATGGTTAGATTTTTTTTATGTACAACACTTTGGTCAGTCTTGTGGCTGTTATTAAATGTGCTTTATAAATAAATGAACTTGAACTTGACCTATTCCTTTCCTCAACATCTCCTCGAGGGCAAGCTGCTTTATGGGGGACAATTGATATGGTCATTGTTTAATGAGAACTTGGCTGTTGGTATAAATGCAGTGTTGGAGAACATCAGTTTGTCCAGTACGTAGAGTGCATACTCGAGGACTGCCTTCCAGGATTTGGAGTAGCTGTCACTTCCCCTCAGGAGGTCAATAAGCTTCTGCCAGAGAATTTTTAATTAATGTCTTTTCATCCATACTGTCAGGTTGTTGAATTTGTAATAGAGGGGATGGAGGGGGTATGGAACTCAACAAGGAAAGATTTTGTGTGGTTTTCTTATGTTGTTGTTTCTCTTGTTGTGACTTACAGTTGGAACACTTGCATTACCTGGTTGAAAGGGGTACTATTTTGTAGGAGCAAACTTAAAAGAATACTTTTGATCAATGACATCAAGCTGCATCCCACTGAAGAAAATAAAGTCCAACTCCAGGACTACAGCATAGATGAAAGCTTGAGATGAAAGAACGGCAGCAGGTAAAGTAAAAGCTTGGTCATGTAGATGTATGGTGGTATTCATCCATCCTAATTTCTGCTGCTCCATTTCCTAGATAGAGAGGCCCATGGTACCATGGATGTGAACTGCTTCATGAGACTTTTGTGCATGAGTGTGTAACTTGGACCAGTATCCACAATGGCTTTTTTTTTTTTTCAGTCCGGGCACCAATACTGATGGGAACTACCAATTGCTGAGGTACTGTCATAGGGGCATCAGGGCTTGTGGAAGTTGAGGATTTCATGGTGGTAGATGGTGTCTTCTGCATTCTTGTGGCAGTCACAGAGTTGTTGGAAGACTGACCCCTTGACTGAGAAGAGGGATAAGGATGTTTGCTGGTGGTATATTGGTGATCAGGTGACTGTGGAGAGGTATAGTGTGGACACTTGCCTGGCGGATACTGTCCCCTGCATCTCGAACACTGAACTGGTATTTTCTCAGCAGGTCAGTTCAGTGAGGGTCTTTGAGATGTTGACTGATGTTTAGGGCTTTTTCAGATTTCAGTTTGTTGTTCATAATCCTTTTTGAGCTGGTATCCTACTTTGACCAACTCTTCCACAGTATTCACCTGACTACGCAATTGGCTGGCAAGGTAGTGTTTGATGCTCTTAAGTATCATTTTCACAATTTCAGCCTCCATTATGTCTGCCTTCCGTCTTTTACAAAGTCCACTGTAGGAGAATGCAAAATCTCTAATAGATTATTTCTCACTTTGAATTCTTGTATGGACACGTTCAGCCACTTCGTCCTCATAATCCTCAGAAAGGACAGCAGAGAGAAATGCAGCCTCAAATTCACTCCAGGTGGTTTTGTTGGAATGTCTGACCTCCAACCAGTCACAGGCTGTTCCATGTAAAACCGTTCAGAAGGTAGCCACGATACCTGCATCGGTGAGGGGATGCAGGGTCAAGAAATCCTGACGTCTAGTTGAGTAAAGTAGTGGGTCTGCATTTTCTGATGGCCTTCCAAATGTGGAAAAAGTTTATTTGATATGGCCACTCTTAACCACAGATGGTGGGAGAGGGGTTTTAAAAGTTGGAAGAATCACTGGAGTAGGCTCGGATGGCAGGGTTGAAGTAATGGTGGTGCTGGGATCATGACTTGTTTGGAGTGGTGTGTGTCGAACAGCTCTGATGTCCTGCTGAACCTCTGACTGGTGTTGATCCACCAAAATGTACGTCCGACACCAAGGTAGATTCCATCTTTTGGAGTTCATCTGTGATAATTTTGTTCATGTTTTGATCAGTTTGTCTAATTCGGACTTCTCTTGTTGTTTAGCAGTGGTCAACACAGTGAAAAGTTGACTCTTGTTATCCTCCACTTTTGCCGCAGGGTCAGCAATTTGAGTCTTGTGGTGGGAAGAATTGACCTTCACTTCCTAGGTAAGATCATTCAGTGTTTTTTTCTTTTCTTCATGAAGTCAAATAGAATATCCCAGTTCCCTTGTACCAGCAGTAAACTGTTAGATTTCCCTTCCAGGAGTTGATGAAATGCTGCTGAAACCAAGATCCTCTCAAACCCCCTGCCCCACCACACCACACGCACCACATGTAAACCGTTGAAAACCTCAAAAACAATGTGCAATTCTGAGTGTGCTACACACAGGTGAGTGGGCTGGACAAACCACCTGTAGAAACACACTCTTTTTCTCTCTAAATACACCAGACACTTTCTTACAAAATGTTTACTTGTGAATGCAACACAAATCATAATTGCACTATTTGCTTCTTAACCTTAAATACCTCTTTTGCACAATATCATGCACAGCTATTATGTAAAGTACTTGTATAGTCTGCTTAGGTTATGTGTATGTATAGTCTATTTATAGTATATGTATAGTTAGATTACCGCTTTCAGTTAGTTATGTATAGGTTTAAAAATTGTTCTTACTCTTGTGTTGTTTGTTTATATTTAAGTTCATTTATGTAGCATAGTGGTCCTGCGAGACACAACATTTCATTCCACTGTATGCCCCCACATGTAGCGGAATGACAATAAAGCTCGACTTGACTTGACTTGTGTTTCCATGTATGCAAGAATGTTGGACGTGAACATTTTTTTAAAAAATCAGTAAATGAGATGAATATATGATTCTGTGTATGTCAGTATTTAGGCCACCAAAGATTTTCACAAAACAACAAAATACAACTTTTCACAGATAGTAAATCAACACTTTTCCCTTTCTAGTACAGAAAAAGCACCTGTTTTTCACGCCGGCCATGAGGCAGTCTATGGCAATTGATGATACAGCAAGCCTTAACCATTATGTAGAATAATATAAACATAAAATAATACAAAATGTCTACATTAATTTCTACCCAGTCTCTACTGTAGCTCCCGTGTCCTAAATTCCCACAAAGCATTGCACTCTGATGACACATTCTCTATACAGATTGGAGTGTTCCCCAAATATGTTTAGCCAGTAACCTATTATTACATCTTTGCTCCTGCTTTCATTTGAGAGTGCTTAGCACCCTTTAGCACTCCTGTAGAACCAGGCCTGGATACAAACAGCTGATTAAATGCAAAGAATTAAATATGTAATGAGTATATCATACGTTTTTAGGCAAGAAAAAATATCAAGACATGTTGAGAAAGTATCTTTATGATCATAAAAATATTGATGCCTTTCGATTCGGTATACTAACGCCAAAGGTTTTTCATAAAGCAGTGGTCACCAGTAGCCACACTGGTAGTGCTATGGGCGCTTTTAGTGTGTGTATAGAGACGCTAAAATGCTAGAAATTAAATTTAGCATTTATATACATTAAAAAAAAAAAATGTAATTTTTTTAAAATGATTTTTAATGAAATAGGAATTTTGAGTAATGAAAATGAGTTTGTGCCTGCTTTTTCTATTCGTCAGTGTTAGAACCATTAAAGAAGAAACCGCATTTTCCGAATTTAATTTTGAATGCAAAAATACACGGACCCAGCTCACAACATTCTGTCGTCACGTGGTTCCTCCCACCTTTCAGGTATGTTAGGCCTCACTTCTATTTCTACCGTTAATTACTTCACTCCAACCATAAGGATTAATGTGAAAAAAAAAGTAAGCATTGCTTGGGCGCACGGAACTTACTGAACTGCCACACTGGGGACACTTGATATTTGGCAATATTCTGACTTGACTGCACAGACACTATTGCATAAAACACACAGTATATGGTACACACAAAGAATACTTTTCTTTCTAATGACTAAAAATGATACTTTATTGGGTAATTTCATAAAACATCTGTCCACACTTCATGAAATTACATAGTGAAATATGAGCATATATGAGTATATGTATAGTATGTGAGTGCCCCCATAATGCATAACAGTAATTCAGTAAAGTAAAGGTTTTAACATGTTGCAGAAACAAACAAACAGATGTACAAACACTGCATTCACTGTGTCAATAAACTGATCATGCAAAGAGATTTGGGCACACATCTCTATAATTAGTCAACATGGAGTTCAACATGTCCGACACAAGTCCAGTGTGACCGTGTGAGTGTCCATCACCTCTAACCTACAGACACATCAGAATGACAATCAATCTCTCAGGGCTGCAGTTGTTGGTGTTTATATAAAGTAATGTGAGATCACCATCTAATTTTAGTTTGGCAGACCTACAGGTACATAAAAAAATATAAATGAAACAATATACAAAATTGTATTCATCCATGTCTTTCTTTTCCATGTTTTGTCGCAGTAAAACTCTCTGCTGAAGCGTGGCACTTTTACTGTCCGTTCCTGCTCTACGATCACAGAGACGACTTCAGCTTCATTTCTTGATGACTTCTTCTTTGAGTTTCTCTGCCAGGTGTTTTCTTTTCTGCAACTTCTTCTTCTCATCAACAGAGATTTCCTTGGAATATGAAAAAATTAATTATTTAAAAGATCATTGATTAAAATTATAATTTAAGAGAAGGAATATCCGAAACCAGCAGTGGAATGGCATCCAGTTGATCTGCTCAAGCTTTCCAGCTGTCACTAACTGCAAAATCATGTTAGGTGAGATTAATTGCTAACATTCACATGTAAATAATGTAATCATGAATTCTGTGTATTTGCACACTGAATCCTGAAATTAATAAAGAATAAACAATTAGAAACAAATTTGTCCACAAGACCTAAAAACTGCAAATTATCAGACAAATTACAACACATTCAACTGTGCCATAAAGGATCATGAAACACTAAACTGCATTTCCAGAGATGTTATCAGTCCATGTTAATTGTAGGAGAAAACCAGTTAATTATGAGAATTTTTGTGCTCTTTTCATCATCTGACACTATAATGAGAGGGTCTGCATTCAGACTTAAACACCTCTGATTGGCTGCTGCATTCATGTGCTCTACAGACAGTCTATGATTGACATTTGACACTCTTCAGGACGCAATCACAAACACACACATGAGCGTTTGACAGCAGCCGTTCATCAGCAGGTACTGAAAATGTCCAGTACTTCAGAAAGGCAGAAATTCCAGTAACAACTTGGTAGCAAATTACTGGTGCTTCTGAAATCATTGTATCAAGAGTGTTTAATGAGACCAGCCTAAATGAGGCAGTGGGGGGAAAATGAGCATGTTCCTTTTCCCAGCACCAATTCAGAAGTGCAAATGCACCATTTTATGATGTTCAAATGAAAAATCTAGATATTTCCTGCTGTCAGATCTCGTGTAGAAACTGAGAGCGGTTCCTCTGCGGGCTTGACATTCCAGCTGCGTGTCGCTACACGTGTGAGAGACAATATAAACACATGGCTGTTTTTAAGGCAAGCGTCTCTGCTGGCCCGTTTGTTTATATTCACAGTTCTGAAGCCGAAGCAGGACCAGAGTATGTGAGCAGAGCGGAGTGATTCTGAATGGATCGAGGAGCGGATTTTTGAAAAGTCGGAACGTTGTGGTTTTCACTTACTCCGAGAGCGCTCCACCACGAGTAGGATTCATGCCAATGACCCATAATTTGACTGCATATTTAGCAAGAATTTACATGTTAAACATATTTAGCTAGCTTGATACAGATGGATCACTCAAATCAGAAAGAATGTGAAGGTTATGATGATGGCAGTGAACACGAGCGGGAAGTTATAGTTCTCATAGAGTTTGTTTGTTCCTTCTAGATAATGAATATTTTCGGATGAAAGCATGATTTAAACAGATATGACATTCATTCACACGCGATCGCTCTCTCTCTCAATAATGCATTCAAACAAATGTAATCTTATCTGTATCTGATTTCGAATGAGCAGAAATCTCAGGTATGTGATCAACTAGAGACAAAAAAGAAGGAAAATCTGACCATGCCCCATACCACGCCCACCAGCCACACCCCCAGCACTTATTATTAAAAATATATATTTTAGCACATTAAAAGATATATCTTATATTGTAATAATACATACTATTGTAAAATTAAAAAGCAGCACTTAATAATCATGATAACAACATAATATATTATAATAAAGTACTATAATATATTATAGTAAAGTATACAGAATTGTTATTATTATTATTAAAGTACCTGCCAAAAGTTTGGAAACATTACAATTAATGATTCTGAAATAAATATCTTCTGCTCATCACGGCTGAATATATTTGATCAAAATAAAGTAAAAAAAAACAAAAAAAAAACAGCAATATTGTGAAATATTATTACAAAAAAGTTTTAAATTTTAATATATTATAAAATGTAATGTTATTCCTGTGATGCAAAGCAGAATTTTCTTCAGCATTACTCCAGTTTTCAGTGTCACGTGATCTTTTAGAAATCATCAGAATTTATTTGACTCTCAAGAAACATTTCTGATTATTATTATCAGTGTTGAAAGTTTTGCTGCTTCATATTTTGTAATATAACGAGAAATGTTTCTTGAGTGTCAAATTAGCATATTAGAATGATTTCTGAAGGATTATGTGATACTGAAACTTCTTTGTAAACAACAGATTAATAAATGTTTCTAATGACGAACGTTGCGTTCCCAAATGCAAATTAGTGAATAGAAACTAAAAACAGTTCTGTAACAGCAGACATGTAGCACGTCAGACAACAGCCTGTTATATAATTACATCACAACCGTTGCAAATTTTATGACAGCACTAGCGATCTCAGATTCTCACCACCATTCATAAAAAGACACCGGGTCGAGTAACATGCTTCAGCGCTGAATCTACTCGCGTTTGGTGCTTTGAATCAGTGCAGCGCTCTCAGGACCATTCCGTCCATAATGTTTTAGAAAACAATCTTTTTTGCAGTTTATTTAGGTAATAGCTTGAAGCCATTTGCGCGATTTCAATCATCATGGAGTAACCAACACCCTCTTCGCAAACAAAATTTGCTCTGCAAAAAGCAGCAATGATACCTTTTAATGCTGACGACAACCATGTAATTAGCTTGGCGTGTGGTAGGAAAGAAGTTTGCGCACTAGTGTTCCAAAAAGCCACTTTGAAACTACTCTCCTGTTATTGTATTTTTTATTTTAATATATGTTATGAACAGAACTGTGATATTTCAAACACACTGAAATACTTTAGCGGCAGAGCGGTGTTTCTGATATCAATGAGCGCGGCGCAGAGCTGGAGCGGAGTGATTAATGAATGCCTGGAGCGCTCCACTCCGCTCACATACTCTGAGCAGGACCGAGGTGAATGTGAGTACCTGTGCAGGGGGTTTGGGCTCCGGGGCCGCAGGAGGAGCGTCAGCCAGGCTCTTCTGTGTCTGATCTCTCTTCAGGGCCTGGAGTTTGTCTCTCTGCTGCTTCAGATACTCAGAGCGCTGCTGTAACGCCTCCTCATCCTACACACACACACACACACACACACACACCAAAGACTGTTAAACTATCCATCTGTTTTTACAATTCAGTCAGCACAGACTTACTGAAAAAAAACAACAATAACACTTCACCTTTGTCTGTTTGATCACGTGTTTATTAATTATTTGTCAGTTTACTAATTTTAATGTTAAAGGTGCAGTTTAGTCAGGTAAGAGAATCTACCAAAACATGCTTCTGATATACAAAGCATGGTGAGTGTGTGAAGTCAGTAGACACACAGAGAGTGTTAGTGCTGTGGGTGTCTTACAGCGAGAGCTCTGGAGTCTCTCTGTGTGTCCTCATCTCTCAGACTCTCTAGGCTCGGCGTGTGGTTGGCAGACACTGAACCCTTGACAGGTGCCCTCACTGCAGGAAGAGCTGTACTTTTACCTGCACTCAACACACACACAACACAGATCCTACACAACAGCACACACTGTGCTAAAGGTGCAGCAGCAGCTCCTGAAATCAAGACTCTCGTCTCATCAGTAGCTTCATTTGACATGGAGGCAGGCCTGGTTCTACGATAAGCACCCTCAAACAAAATCAAACCCTCAGTTAAAGCTGTATTAATGGCATTTCATTGCAGATTTGGCAAACTATCCGGTGCACTACGGTTTGCGCTCTGGAGATCAGTTTCTATTTCAATTTATTTCTGCAGCGTTGAGTAATGTAGCCAGTCACAGACATATCTGTTGATTTTTTGAATCAGAGGTGTTTAAGTTATAATCTACTACTGCGCAAATAATCCAGAGTTTTTTTTCAGGTATGTGTTCAGCACGAATCATCTCATTATAACAAAGTGTAGACGCAATATAAATAAGAGATTCGTTGTGCAGCGTAAAGAACTTCATTGATTAATGACGTATCTTTGTGAGATCGCAATGAACTAAGATGAGTGACAGCTTTTAGTGATTATAAACGAAGCGCTCTTTGAGCCACATACAGACAGTAAAAACATTCACGTATCAGAGACGGCTCTGAACTGCTGATGATTCTAAACTGACCCCTATGCATATAACAAACCATGGCATGAAAAAATGCATTCATTAGTAATAGCTGGTAATTCATTTTTAATGTGGTTTATTTAACATATATATTATTATTTTTTTAACATATCAACAAATGAAGGAAAAAGACCATGTTAATGGCAGTAGCAGCTCTTTTATAAATTACCATTAAGAACATTATTCATTTAGCAGATGCCTTTATCCATTACAACTTACAAATGAGGCTTACACTTTATTTTCAGTCTTCTTCAGACAACTAACTAACTATAAGTAACTTTGCAGCTAACTCTCATTAGAGTATTTGTAGACAGATAGGTTACTAAGTTACTTATAGTCAATAGAATGTGCATCAAAATAATGTGTTAGCAGATGTTAAGCAGACAGTCACTAATACTCTAATGACCGCTAGTTGACATGGAGTCACAAAGATACTTATAGTAGAATGTCTACAGTGGATTAAATTATAATCTTTTTAAGATAAACTAAATAAAATACAAAATGTACAAAAAAAAAAAAAAAAAGACTATGTAAGTGAGTGTTAACTGTCAACAGATGTGAGTTTTGTGAGGTGTCAGCTGTGATCACACACACTCACATGAAGGTGTGACTGCAGACTCAGACTCCTTTAACTTCAGCTCTTCAGCGTCTATCGTGCCGTTGATCTGTGGACAGCAGAAAGACATGAGCCATCAGGAGCAGCTCACAAATCTGCAGGACATCAGAACACGTGAAGGGTCAGCTCACACCCTGCTGTTGTTCCGAAGCTGTTTCACCCTCCTTCGTTTCCAGAACATATAATGATGAATATTAAATGTAATATTTAATGATGAATATGGCAGTGAATATTGACCTTCTCTTCAAGCTGTAAAGCTTTCAGATGCAACTTCAGTAAAGCTGAAGGTTCTCACCATTCACTGCTATTAACAGGGTCAAAAACATTTTGTGATTGGACCACTAAAACCAGAGGTGAGCAAAACACATGAAGTGGACACACTATCAGTCCTGAATGCAGATTTCACTCAGTGATCCCAAAACACACACATTACCATCAAACGTTCAGATGATGATCATTTCACTGTCGATCAGACAGTCACCCTCATTTTCTCTAGCAGCAACATTACTGTCATCAAAACATCAATAAAGCATCTGTGCAATGGTGATTTACACTGAGAGGGTCAGAACATGCTAGTAAGGTCAAAACACTTCACTGCAGCGGCTCTACATAGAGATTAGAGGTGGGTGATATCATGGATATGATCTGTATCATCACAAACGTTTATTATTTGCATGCATTTATAAGCCTTGTTAATTTAAACTTTTAGGTGATTTTACTCGAACACTGTCTAAAGATGACATAGCACAAGATGTGAAAATGTCTCAACGAATATCCCTGTAAACACAAACAGTTAAGAAGGTAAAAAGCCGGGAGAAAATCAGATGTGTAGCATTAAACTAGACCCATGCATTCAGTCTTAAAGTGACAGTAGCCTGATATACCTGCTCCTGTCTGTATTAATATTTATTTATTTATTAGGGATGCACCGATACCACTTTTTCCAGAACGAGGCCGATACTGATTTCACACGGGCTGCTAGTTTCACTTTCACCATAAAGTCGTATATGCTTAACGTTTGCACCTATAAATATCGTTTTATATTTACAATTTAGTTTTAATCCAAATGATGCATGTGCTAAGTGAGTGAACAGCAATCAAGATCATGCAACAGAAAAATCTCTCTATCTCTCTCTCTCACTTGCTGTTTACTCACTTGCTTTTGACATATATGACCGAACTACAAACTTTCCAGCGATGCCTGTGAGAAAGGGCTATTCACTCTTGACAATCGATAAGCTCGCGCATCTGTGCGTGTAGTAGTCTACACATGCACGAAGTGTAAAACGAGCAGGGTGTAACCTTACGAAAAAGAAAACGCAAATATTGCAGTTGCTATGGTTGTTGCATTCCTCTGCGGTTATGCTCGTCAATAGCACAGTAATGCGATATTGCGGTTATCGCGACAGCCCTAGCTATACAGGCATGAATACTGAATATTTAACATTCTATTAATTATATACATGTACTTCATAGACATCCTTAATCTATAATAACTTCATTCTACTCTCTGTTTGTTCTGTTGTCTGTGATTCTTTGTCTGTTCTTCACAGCACTGTTCACACTCTGTGTGGTATCGGAGCATTTTTATACAGGAGCACAGTATCGGTATTAGTGCATCCCTATTATTTATAATACTGAATTACTTATTAATTACAAAATTACTTATAAATATTTATTTATAAATCTTGTCTGAATAACTTTTGAGTCTTTATAAGAATCAATTTAGATTCATACAGTAAAGACGATGGTGTGATTTATTTTACATTTGATTATTCAGAAATTGATTCAATTTAGTTTCTGAATACTATTGATACTACAAGCCTCAAAACTGACTCTTTATTATGTTCTATAAATACAACATAACAATCATATCCTTTGTTCTTATTTCTTTACAGATTTTTACTTCTATTAGTTAGGCTAATAATAGTTTTTGCTGTGAAAGTGGTGTAGAGAATTGTAAAATTTGTGATCCTGAACCACTTGATCAGCTGGTTCAGGTCTGTTTGAGCCCTAGATGTCACTGGACTCCAACCCTGATCAGATTTTCAATGGGATCTAAAACTTTAGCAATGTTACATCTTATTTCTTAGTATTTTACTGGGAAGCACTCTGCGACAGCTGTTCTTGAAAGGAGCTATATAAAATCAGATTATCTTACTGCTTACTTATTTCCAGCAAACAAACTATATGATAATATATATTGTTATTGTGAAATAAAATAGCATCATATAAGACATATCCCCTGATATAAATGCACTACATGAGCGTCAGACTCACGGCGTTGTTTTGCTGGCTCACAGAATCACACAGAGGAGTCTCAGACAGACTGCTGGAGGTGGAGGCCTGCTCCTCTTTCTCCTGTATCCTGTGCACCATCTCCAGATCATACTCCTCCTTCGACCTCCTGCAGATACACCAACAACACAGCACAGCTGATACTGCAAATCCTTACTGAACACAGCTAACATGCTGCTTATTAGCCACAAGTTGTGTTCTGATTGACAGGGTCCCTAAACAGTGTTCACGGCTCCCTAGTGAGATATGATTACACAGGTGAGAGAGTGAATATGTAAATGAAAACGTGTATGTGAAATATACAGTAACTCCTAAACTAAACAAGCCCTACTCTCTTTGATCACGTGCTGCTGCTTCTGCAAACTAGAAGTGAAAACCCTAGGCAGTAGCCAATCGTTGTCAGATGAAGGCATGCCAAGATTGTGACGTCTGAAATAGCTTAGCAAAGGTACTGGACTGCTGGAGTGTGATTGCTCAGAAAGTGAATGAAGCAGTCAAGATCCAAAAATGACAAAAAAGCCAAACAGCCAAGTCTATTCATCATTACACAGCTATAACATGGCTTCAGAGGACACAGAATAGAGCCGCATAGAGTTTAGTATATTTCTGATCATTTTATGTTGCAAATTGCTTCAGTGACTTTCATTGAATTTTCATTTTGAAATCTAAATGTCATAATCAACAGATCCCCTATGATCTCTCTCAAATCCACTCCTCCAGACTCTCAGAGTCAGAGGAGCTTCTAAATCCAGGTTTGGATTCAAACATTTGTCCTGAGCAATGTGATCTGTAGCTAACCCTGATCTCTTAATGGCATTCATTAACGTTAGCATCTTAATTAATAGAAACAGAAACTTCAGGACAGACCTGCACTGATCCACTGTGAAGCGGGCCAGCGGCGCTGGTGCAGTAACTCAGCACACTAAGAATATAGCACCGTTCTTTTTCGGTGGGACGTTAAGCTGCTTAACCGTCAGTGGTCTCGCAGTGGCTTTATATACTTGGCTTACTGTGAACGCTATCAATCCCTTTACAAGTTGAAGTAACCTCGCAGTAAGGACATCACTAACTGGGACACATGTGAAAATTATGTCTCAGCTGTTTATTATGCAAAGGTTTTTAAAATGGATCATTTTAAATGTTTTGCAACACAGCAGTCCTGAAACACATCTGTGTGCTGGATCAAAGTTTATGACTGATTCACAAAACAAATGTGACCCTGGAGCACAAAAGCAGTCATAAGTAGCACAGGTATATTTGTAGCAATAGCCAACAATACATTGTATGGGTCAAAATTATCCATTTTTCTTTTATGCCAAAAATCATTAGGATATTAAGATCATGTTCCATGAAGATATTTTGTAAAATTCCAACCAAAACTTAATTTAATTTGATTAGTAATATATGCATGGCTAAGAACTTCATTTGGACAACTTTAAAGGTGATTTTCTTAATATTTCGATTTTTTTGCACCCTCAAATTCCAAATTTTCAAATAGTTGTATCTCGGCCAAATATGTGGTCCAGGGTCACACATAAGCAGCACGTCTGATGTCAGGCCAGGTGATGAGGTGAAATTACTTGAGAACCTCCTGAAGAATCTTCATTTCCTGCTGCTCAAGTTCACTCATGACATCCACACCGTCTGTCAGACACTCGGGCAGCCCGCCTGAAACACACACACACACACACACACACACACACACACACAAACAACACGCAAACACATACGCACACATACACACAAACAACACACACATAAACAACACACACACACACACACACACACACACACACACACACACACAAACAACACGCAAACACATACGCACACATACACACAAACAACACACACATAAACAACACACACACACACACACACACACAATCAACACACACACATACAACACACACACATACAACACACACACACACACACAACACACACACGAGCTGATATGAGGCAGCTCTGCAGACCCACACATTCTGCTTCACTCACAATCAAATCAATGTGAAGATGCAGGTCAGCATTAATAAAACATTTAAATAAATCACATGAATAATAATAACAATCATACGCACATAACCTTTAACGCTAGTCCACACATTAGTGTTTCATTTGTTTAAATGATAATTAAACCACTAAAAAGAGTGCAAATGACTTTTGTTAAATATCCAGTCTGAATATTCATTGACAGATGGAAGCCATGGGATAAAAAAGACATTTTATTTCACAACTCAGACTTTTTTCCTCACAATTTCTTCTTAAACTTTTGAGGCATAAATTCAGAATTCTGACTGTACATCTCACAATTCTGTTTTTTGTTTGTATTGTTTTCACCACAGAATTAAAAATAACAGTAATTGTGACTTTTCTCGCAATTGAGAAATAAAGTCAGAATTACAATAAAAACATCAGAATTTAAAGACAAAAGTGGTTATTTATTTATTTTATCCCATGGCGGAACAGGCTTCCATATTTTCTCCGTCATCTACTGAACAACGGGAGCTGGTTTTACGTGAGAGAAATACAAGACGCCATGTCAAATTTAATAAATGTAATGAAGTTTAACTAATCACACATGTGTCTGAATACCGTTTCTCTCTTTGATGACACGCAGAGCCTGCACCTGAAGCTCCATGTTCTTCTGGACCATCAGAGAGCGAAACATCTGAAAATCATCTGTAGCGAGAACTGGCTGGAAAACAGCCTGATCGAACAAGAAAACACAGTCAGCCATTGCCCATAATGAGAGCACACGTGAGTTTCTGCCTTCTGACTACATGCAGAATCACAACCACATACACATGAATGGAGGATGCTGCACAGAGGTAAAAGAATTAGGATTTTCATCATTGTCAGTATTGGGTGCATTATTATCACAGCCAACTAAATTCTGATAGAGAGATCCAGTGATCAGATGACAATAAGACTGATCTTCCACACTTCCCACTGAAAATCAACTAACAGAAAGAGACCATCCAGTTTTAGCACAGTTTTGTCACAACTAAAGAATTAATATGAACTGCAACAGAAATAGTGACATGCTCTATTTGAGCTGAAAAATAAGAGATTGTAAGAGGAATAACTGCAATCAATACATGTTTCAAATGAAGCACACTGTAAAAAATGACCGTGATTTTAACGGTAAAAAATTGTGAAAATGCTACAGTAAAAACCTGTTAAATGGTTAACGGTAAGTTCCCCTAATATATACGGTGAAAAACTGTAATAGACATTTCAAACAATTTTACGGTGAAATTCCGTTTTTCGAAGTGAAAAAGAATGTAAAATTTACAGGAAAAACATAAATTGACGTTCCCAGAATTCCCTGCATTGTATTTCAAATTGGATGTTTTTTCTTTGAAATAACTATGTTTCTTCTTAGTTTTTTCTTATCAGTTATATTTATTAGGGTTGTATATCTAATGTTGTTAAATGAATGTTTATTGCATATTTCAGTTTAATGAGTCTCACCATGATGGTGTTTAGTGTTTGTGTGAACGACACTGTGCACCTTCTGTATATGTTATTATTTAAAAGCTGCTTGTGATGGGCTTTGGTTCATCATGTGACTTTCTCATCACCACCTGCATTTGGTGGTTATCAGTGTATTTCAAAGGTACAAAACAGATTTCAGTACTTCAATAGGCTGGTATATTAACATTATATCAGTTAATGAAATTACGGTATTTAACTGTAAATTTAAGTTAAAACTGTAAAACCTAAAATGTTGCTACCATATTTTTTACGGTAGAATTCCGGCAACCACAGCTGCCAGTTTTTTACCGTAATTTTTTATTACAGTGCATGTTTAACGCTTACAAACTTACTAAAAACTGAGAAAAGACAAACTGAAACATCATTAAATAGATCACAGTTAGTTTCATTCTCAGTTTAATATTTTAAGAACAGATGATGTAACAGTAAAGAGGAAAGGGGTGAAATAACACTGTGCAAAGTGTAATATGAGCGGAGAAGAGACTAAAAATACTGATGTGGATCAGTTGTGTCTCAACGCAAAAGTGTGGATGCGTCAAGCAAATAACTCAGTAATTACTTCAGTAAAAAACTATAGCTGCAACATCCCTGGACGTGATCCACAGAGCTCAAATCCTATTGGTTTCTCAGTGGCTGAATCTATTCAAACTCCCGTTTACTGTGAATACCTGCATTGTGTGTGAAAGGGCTGCGTCTTCAGCCGATCAGGACCGGTAATTTCCAGGTCTGTTAGCAGCCCAGGTCAATCTCACATGTGAACCGGGCTGCGCTCTGTCTCACTAACCCAGTTAACTAATCTCCCTCGACTGCCTTAACCTGCATGTGTCACAGTGACTCTGACTCTCAGCACTCAAGCTTCTTCTCAGTCCAGAAGCTGCTGGTTCAGGCCGCGACGCTTCCAAACCAAATGCCAGAACTAAAGTACTGTGTGAAGCTGAACAAGTCCTTCATCAACGTCAAAGTAGAGGAGAACCAATTCAGCCCTGAACCAACCAGAGGCTGCAGTTTCAGGACCCTTTTTTGTGAATTCTATTCCAACAGGGGAGACCTGATTCAAGGCTCAAGACTTATTTTTAATGTAAGAGCTGGCATGAACTTGAGTGTTATCTCTGCAATCTCCATTTAGCCTATTAGCTGTGCAAAACAGTTCATTGTGCTGCTGGATGTTGTAAACTGGCATTTGTATTCAAATTATTTTACATTTATTAACACACTAATTTGTGGCACAACTGTTTTACCATTTACTGCACTTTGTTGTGTGTGTCACACAGTGCCGGCCCCTCCAACAGGCGGTACAAGCGGTCACCTGGGGCCCCGCCTTAAGGGGAGGGCCCAGCGGCCGTGAGATTGTCAATTAAATTTCTAGTTAGGCTTGTTCGAGATGCATCTGCGCTGCGCAGACCGATCTGCGTATGAAATCAAAGACATCAGATTGGAGAGCAGACAACTCTTATGGTTTTGAATAGCTCTCATGAGTCGTGGTACTTGTCAAAACAGAGATGGGTCTGCGCAGCGCTGCTTTGAGCCGAACACGCCTTCTACGGGTGACGCATGTTTTGTACAGTGCGACATGTCAAACGCATGAAAAAATTGGTCTGTGTGATCAATAAATTTACCACAGTAGCACTCGTGCATGGGTTTTACATGGGTTTGGGCCTATTTTCAAACCTGTTGTCCAACAAAGAGAATATTTAATTACATGATTTTGCTCCAAATTCATTTCATAACATCAGTCGATTGTTTGAAATAAATTCCTTTTGTGAGCTGACGTGGTTTCATATCACAGAACGGAGCAAAATCTTTATTTTTTTGAGTATTCTATACAGTGATAAATTCTATGTTGATTAGCATTGCATTACTTAATTCATATAAAAATACCCGAGATGGCTTGAAGAACACAGATAAACCATTTAGTCGCAATCTATTGTCTACGTATCTCATCAGTTAAAATGTGTCCACTTGCCTTTAATTCAGCAATGCCATAGTATGCCTTTATTCCATATTAGGGATTTCCTGGAATGTCCTATGATTTATGACTTCTATAAGTTTTTCACTTATGGATTTACTGCGCGAGGGCGCCCTCCAGCTACCAGAATGAAACAGACATTGCATTACATGTGTGCACTTACTAATGCTCACAACGCCTGATTTGGGGTAAAAATATGAAAAACTTCTATGTTTTTCTTCAGTGTAGAGGAGTTTTTTTTTCTCTCTCTCTCTCTTTCAGTGGATGCATAAGATTTCCTTAAAAAAATTAAGAAATTACTGTCAAAGATTTTTATTCACAATTTATTTTATAATAAATCCTTAGACATTTATATTTATAGGCCTCCTGCTTTTTTAACAGGTAGCATAATGTTGCAGTTTTCTGTGAAATATACTGATAATAATCATTATCAACAATTATTATTTAGTTTAATGGTTTTATTTAGTAATAACAATAATATATTTTTTTTGTAGTCATACTGATATATAAAAACTAAATTTTTGGCCGAATTGTGCAGCCCTACAATCATGCACAACAAACTCTGTGTTCTTTATCATTTTTAGCAAAGAAAAGGTTTGTCTGAAAACATTTCTTGTTACGGTTCAGATTTTGTGTCCAGATTTTAGAATTCATTGGATATTGCCTCTCAGAATAGCTCACTTGCACTCCTATACATATACATACATACATACATACATACATACATACATATATATATATATATATATATATATATATATATATATATATATATATATATATATATATATATATATATATATATCTATATATAAAATCTGTTTTTAATGTTTTTACATGTGTATGTTGAATGTGTTACACTTAATGCACATTTATGCTTAAATATTTAAATTGTCATTTTATGTGCTTTCTCTTAACTCCTCAATTTGCTATGACAGTTTTTACACTAGTGGGGCCCATTTTCATTATCGTGCCTAGGGCCCCACAACCCTACAGGCCGGCACTGGTGTCACACATCAGACGTGAAGCTCTGCGCTGTGGCTAATGAACTGAAGTCTCTCAGAGACAAGTCTTTCTTTCCAAGAAAATTTAATTTAAAACCATAATATATATATCGAATATATTGAAATAAATTAGGTTAAATATTTCAAGAGGGTTAGGAGTTGGCCAGGACAATAATTAAATGTATAGGCTACAATTAAACAACTATATATTTCCTTAAAAAATAATAATATACAGAATTGAATAGCAAGTGCTATAAAATAGTATGAGCTTCTAATACACACATACAAAAATAAATAAATATAATAATAATAATAATCCGGTTGTGCAGGAAAACCATTCTCCCCTGAACACAGAGCAAAAAACAAGAGAAAAGCCCAGCGCAAGCTCCATCAGATCAGCCAGTGAACACCACAAAAAATAATGGAAGAGCGACAGCGTGTCTATAACTCTCAGTAATCCAGCGCACGGACCTGTGACTTCATCACCCTACTGAAAAAAAAACAAAAAAAAAAACAATAGAAACCATCACAGATTTTGTAATGGTTTTACTGGTTATAATACACTCTTAAAAATAAAGGTGCTTCATGATGCCATAGAAGAACCTTTTTCTCTAAATGTTTCCATAAAGAACCTTTAACTTCTGAAGAACCTTTCTGTTTCACAAAAGGTTCTTTTTGGCAAAAGAAGGTTCTTCAGATTATAAAAAGGTAAGAAAGAGATGGTTCTTTAAAGAACCTTTGACTGAATAGTTCTTGGTGGAACCAAAAATGGTTCTTCTATGGCATCGCTATGAAGAACCTTTTTAAGCACCTTTATTTTTAAGAGTGTAGACCCTTTTCACATTTCCGGGTTTCTCAGCAGCAGAAGTCATCATAGCTTGGTAAACTTCTATAGCGGTGGATGGGAGACTACATCAAATATATTTTTTGCATTCCCATTTGCACAAATAGCAAAAGAAAAACTCCACGATAATGTTTTCATGACGTTCAAAAAAAAAAAGAAAAAAAAAAAGGAAAAAATAGAGAGAGACTGATAATGACAGTCAGAAAAGAGAACGATGTCAAATTTACCGTCACTCCCATAGACACATTATTATAAACACCCTTGCATTGGCAATAATTCATTTTTTGTAATTTGATGCAAAGGTCATATATTCCAAAATATAGTGTTATAAATGTACATAATCTTTTTTTAAAAATGAAAATTTAAAACACTTTGGAGGATTTACGACCATTGAAAGGCGTCATCACAGTCTTGTGAAAAGTGTCAAGGGGAATTGTACTGGTTTTAATGGAAACTGTATTGGTATCACCATGTATTGCCTTCTATTGGTGGCTTATTAAATCCTCTAAATCCTAATGGAACATGTCCGAAAACACACAACAGGAAACCATTTTTAATGGTTTTAATGGTTAACCTGTTAATGGTCACAGGCTCACCGGTGGGCCCACTTGCCATTACATGTTTTAAACAGTAATATCTTAGTCTGAACCTAAAGCAATCTTGACAAACTATACATCGTTTGAAAGCTTAAAGACTCTAGTTTTCATATTTGGTGACTGATTTTTTAAATATTTTACAGAGCAACTGTAATTTATTAATTTGTAAGAAGAGTACTCATCAGAGTCAAAGAGTGAGTTCTGACCTTTACTTTGAAATAGTGATACATATATAAAATCAAGAAAAATCTCCATTCATGTTCATGTCAAGTGTTCAAAAGATAACATTCATTCTATTTTTTGAGAAAAAAAAATGTGTAAAAGTGTTTCGAATGTAAAGAAAAAAACAACAGGTTCTCAATTTTTGATGAAGTATGAACTATAACGTATGTCCGGGGTTCTTGTTGCATGTCTTTTATGTGTTTCTTGAGGTTGAATTGAAATCAAATACTGCCATACTACCCTTAATACTTCTGAATGTGATGTCGACGTCAAAATATTGAGAAAAGTATGGAAAAACATGTTTCAGCTCACTCAAACCATACATGGAAATGGAGCCGCCCTTATATTTGACCCATGCTGGCAAAATGAGCCGGAATGCGCAATTTTTCAAAAATGAGTTCTTTTTATTTTCACATTCTCCATTAAAATACCTTCAAAATTATGTATGACTTGTTGGAATTGGCCAAAAAATGACTGAGCTACAGCCGTTTGAAGGCAATAGAGGCAGCAGATCTGATTTTGAGAAAAATCGAGTTAAAGATTCCAAAGCAAAATCACCAAGCAATGTTGCATTTTTCCTCCAATTCTTTTCTTAATAATAATTACTATATTATTAATCACAACATAGCTATTTTTTATTTTATCTTTGTTATAAAAAATAAGAACAAAGATGCAAATAAACAGTAGTTTAATCAAGAGCAGCGAGTGATTCCGTCTTTTCTTTTAATGTATGATTAACATTGAGACAGATCTGTATTAAGACCTACTGTAATGCATGGATCTAATATAATGTTACACATCAGATTTTCCCCCAACCATTAACTAAACGTTCATGTAAGACATAACAGATTATGATTGTGTGAATCACGCCAATACATATTTCGCAATAATGTAGCCTACTTTATAGGGAGATCGCGTGCTCGCGGAAAGGCGCTTGCTTTACAAATATCAGTCAGCACGATCGTTTTGTTTTCATCAGCATGGGTTTGAAAATAATATTTCACTGGTTTGGACTCATGTCATTGAGAATTCGATATGAATATTCACAAAGCTGGAATGCTGTGCTTTGCAATGATAGACTTATAACTTGTGTTGAGAAGCAGCAGCAGTCGTCCAGAAGTGAGCAGAGAAAAAGGTACTCCTCTCAGAAAACGCACAAATAAGGATCATTTTAGATGTTTCATTACTATTTGGAGCATTGGGATTGCTAAACAAGGGTTTAATTAACTCATTTTTGTGAAAACCTCAAATTCGACCAAAACTGACATTTTTCATTTCTTTTGCCTGTAGCTCAAAAATAGTCCGTGCGCATTCCGACTCATTTTGCCAGCACGGGTCACATATGGTTACTAATGGGCTTTGATGGTCATCTAGTGGAAAAGCTTAGTACTACGCCCAAACAAAATCTCACTGAAAGCTAATTTTTTGAGATATCAACCTCAAATTTGGAACACAACTCCTTCAGATTTTTGGTTTTCATTTTCTAGCAGTTTTAGAGTAAAACATGCTTTGTAAAATATATATTTTATATAAAATATAAATATTTTAATTTTTACATTTTATATTTTCACAAACTTAAACTTCCATAACTTTTTGGTAATATCATTTTTATAACTTTTTTACATTACATTTACATTTTATGCATTTAGCAGACACTTTTATTCAAAGCGACTTACATTGCATTCAAGTTACAGTTTTTACATTTTATCAGCTCTTGATAAATGATTTGACATTTTACATAAATGATTTTACTTTTTTTTTTCACCTCTACAATAATCTGCCAAGTGTCTTCTTTAAAAAGTCTACTCAAAAAGTGGAACCGACAGTTCACAGGTTAAAAGTTGATGGTTTGTAATAGTATTAATTAGAATTCCTGTGATGGTTTCTATTGTTTTTTTGTTTTTTTTTCAGCAGACACCTGAGGAAGACGCACTACCTTAGGCCTCTTACCTGTAGAGTCTTAGACTTGCTGAAAGAGGAGCAGGCGGTCAGAAACTGCTGCTCACTGATGCCCACCTCCTGTATGTAGTTCTCCAGCAGGCGCTCCACCTCCGCAGCACATGCCAATCAATCACAACAGAGTCAGAACAGCGCATTCATTCACCAGCTGCATCTAAAGAGCGCCTCTCACCAGCTGCTTGTACTGCTGATGGATCTCAGTGTAGCTCAGCTTATTCTCGTCCTCATCATCAAACACTGAAACAGACGAACATATGAGCAATACACACGCGTCACCAAATGCGCAGGGATCCGCAGCTGCGCTAATACCTGAGCATTTGCTCTCCATGAAGTCCGCCAGTGGGATGAGCCAGTCTGGGCTGCTCAGGTAGCCCGCGATGCTCTCCAGAACCCACTCGCTGTCATCGGCCATGATCACTGCAGAGGTGCGCGCATCGCGCGACGCGTTATTCCGCTCCTGTGGAGAGAAGTGCGCTGGAAACACACGCGAGCGCACGAGCCGCGGAAACACAGACACCTGGATGTGTGCAACATAATCTGTAACCATAGCAACCGATGGCGTCACCGCGGGCGTCACACCGAGAAGGGTGTTCCTATGGAATGCCAATCTTGCCATAATTAGAAATAAATAAATACATGTACAAAGAAATGTAAAAAAGCAAAAATAAATAAATATATACATAAATATAAAAAGAAAAGTAAAAAAAAATATTTAAAAAATAAATAAAAATAATTATTTATAAATTTATTTCCTTATGTTTTTTTTTCTTTTTTTTCTTTTCATTTTTTATTTATTTATACATCTATTTATTTCCACATTTATGTATTTGCGTATTTCTTTCTTTATTCATTTCCACATTTACAGGTGCATCTCAATAAATTAGAATGTCATGGAAAAGTTCATTTATTTCAGTAATTCAACTAAAATTGTGAAACTCGTGTATTAAATAAATTCAATGCACACAGACTGAAGTAGTTTAAGTCTTTGGTTCTTTTAATTGCGATGATTTTGTCTCACATTTAACAAAAACCCACCAATTCACTATCTCAACAAATTAGAATATGGTGACATTCCAATCAGCTAATCAACTCAAAACACCTGCAAAGGTTTCCTGAGCCTTCAAAATGGTCTCTCAGTTTGGTTCACTAGGCTACACAATCATGGGGAAGACTGCTGATCTGACAGTTGTCCAGAAGACAATCATTGACACCCTTCACAAGGAGGGTAAGCCACAAACATTCATTGCCAAAGAAGCTGGCTGTTCACAGAGTGCTGTATCCAAGCATGTTAACAGAAAGTTGAGTGGAAGGAAACAGTGTGGAAGAAAAAGATGCACAACCAACCGAGAGAACCGCAGCCTTATGAGGATTGTCAAGCAAAATCGATTCAGGAATTTGGGTGAACTTCACAAGGAATGGACTGAGGCTGGGGTCAAGGCATCAAGAGCCACCACACACAGACGTGTCAAGGAATTTGGCTACAGTTGTCGTATTCCTCTTGTTAAGCCACTCCTGAACCACAGACAGCGTCAGAGGCGTCTTACCTGGGCTAAGGAGAAGAAGAACTGGACTGTTGCCCAGTGGTCCAAAGTCCTATTTTCTGATGAGAGCAAGTTTTGTATTTCATTTGGAAACCAAGGTCCTAGAGTCTGGAGGAAGGGTGGAGAAGCTCATAGCCCAAGTTGCTTGAAGTCCAGTGTTAAGTTTCCACAGTCTGTGATGATTTGGGGTGCAATGTCATCTGCTGGTGTTGGTCCATTGTATTTTTTGAAAACCAAAGTCACTGCACCCGTTTACCAAGAAATTTTGGAGCACTTCATGCTTCCTTCTGCTGACCAGCTTTTTAAAGATGCTGATTTCATTTTCCAGCAGGATTTGACACCTACCCACACTGCCAAAAGCACCAAAAGTTGGTTAAATGACCATGGTGTTGGTGTGCTTAACTGGCCAGCAAACTCACCAGACCTGAACCCCATAGAGAATCTATGGGGTATTGTCAAGAGGAAAATGAGAAACAAGAGACCAAAAAATGCAGATGATCTGAAGGCCACTGTCAAGGAAACCTGGGCTTCCATACCACCTCAGTAATTAAAGCAAAAGGAGTCCCTAAGTACTGAGTACATATACAGTAAATGAACATACTTTCCAGAAGGCCAAAAAATGTTTTTTTTTTTTTTTTTTTTTGTTTTTTTTTTTTGGTCGTATGAAGTATTCTAATTTGCTGAGATAGTGAATTGGTGGGTTTTTGTTAAATGTGAGCCAAAATCATCACAATTAAAAGAACCAAAGACTTAAACTACTTCAGTCTGTGTGCATTGAATTTATTTAATACACGAGTTTCACAATTTGAGTTGAATTACTGAAATAAATGAACTTTTCCACGACATTCTAATTTATTGAGATGCTCCTGTATATTTCATTATATATATAGTGGGATTTTTCTGTGTTTTTCAGAGCATGGTAAAGTGTCTGTCATGTCCCGCAGAGATTGCAACCTCAGTCAGCACCTGAGGTTGGTACACTGTGTTTATAACGTCCAAGAGCAACATTTTGATTAAAAATAAAGTGTAGGTGGAGATGGCCCCACCAGATACAGCAGAAACCCCACCTGCTCTGGTATGGGCCCCACCAGCCAAGTCGCCGACCTGAACCAGCAGGTTGAAACACTGAGCAGCGCTATGAAAGAGGAGACCCATCGCTATCGCCTCCTCAAGCAGAGGTCCTCCGCCTCCGCTTCCAGCCACGTTGCCCAGGTCGGTTCTGTGTGTTTTCTTTTCACAGATGAGCTCCTGGACTAGTTCAGGAGCCACCAGGAACCTTCTGAAAAGCTAAAAAACAATGTGGCCTCAAAACTGTTCAGGATCCTGGCCAAAATTACAGAGACCACAATCCACCACTATCTAAAAAACATCGCCCAGTTCCTGGACTACTGGGCTGAGACTCCACTGCCCACTCACTGGCTTTCCAGGGTTGCGCTGGTGGGCATCAGAAGGGAGGCCAAGTCAATGATTTGGTCACTTCGTTGGAAAGTGGTAGTCCACGAAGTGGCCCTGAAACAGACCAAGGTGAGCCACCTAATTCCAAAGGCCACGCTCAGGGAATGCTGCTCCACTGCCAATTGTCTAATTCCTATGATTCTGGGTAAGTTTTCGCCTCACCTCGCTTTTCAAACTTTGATGTCTAATGCACCCCTTAATGCTTTTCCCTTTCTCTGTGCTGGTCGCCTTAGGAAGAGTCATGACAAAAAACATCAGTGGAGCTTTTACGGCCACCTGATGGCATACCTTGCCTCAATTTATGGGCACTGTAGCGGTGTCTTCCAAAACTTAGAAATACATTGCTTGATGTTGTTTCTGCAGATTTCATCTCACAAGATTAAACAAGCCTTCAGCACGGCTCAGCTCTCCTTGACGGGATAGGAGTATGGGTGGTTCACAGAGCTCCTCCAGATGAGGTCCATGTTGGTGGGTGGCGAGGAGGCCAACTTCTTTTTCACCTCCAAGCCAAACCTGTGCAAAATCATAAATGCCTACTTCCAAGAGGCTTGGACAACCATGGGGTTGCCAGGCACTTCAACATTTACTGACATAAAGACGTCAATCGCCACCCACATAATTGCCATTGTGAATTTAAATAGTAAATAGTTTAGAATTTGTCTTGTAAATTTTGCACACTTTTTGTGGTTCAATATTTATGTTATGTTCTAATGTTGTCAATAAAAATGGTTCTTTGATGATTTAACTTTGTTTAACTTTGTTATTGAGTCACTATTTTCTTGTCTTTCTTCCAGGGTCCAACAGGGACCTTCATTAATTTCAAGATGGCGCCGGTGTACGTAGCTTGCCGTCTCGCCTCTCTGCTACTTTGTATTGTCTCGATTTTTCTATCTGTGTCAAACTGTTACCCCCCTCTGGTCTATGATCGCCAGTTACATCTGGATATTAAAGACTCTGTTGTGACCACTTATAACTCAGAGTTAGTAAGCTCTGTGGTTAGATCACAATACGCAGATGGCATCCTGATATTTCCGGGAGAAAGCGTCGCAGGAGACACAGGAAGCGTGGAGGGGTTGCTGTCAAACTGAAAAAGGAGTTGCACTCGGGCCACGTTTCCAGCTTCTTCCCTATGACGTGGAATTTAGGCGGTGGCCATTGTGCTGTCTGGCGCTCGCTGGATCTTCCTGCTCGCTGGCTTCGACCCATTCTCACGGATTCTCCACTTTTGATCTCTCGCTACTCACCTCTCCGTGTTCGCCGCGGTAGAGTCAATCCTTAGAATCTTCGCTCATTGAACAGAGCCTCTACTCCTGTCATCTCTCCACCGCCTTCCAGGATGCCTCTGATTAATGCTCGGTCACTAGTAAATAAGACGTTTCTATTAAATGACTTTTTCACTACTCACGCTTTGGATTTTATGTTCATCACAGAAACTTTGATTAAGGTTGGTGATCTGAGTCCTTTCTCTGACTTGGTTCCAGCAGACTGCACATTTTTTAATTTGCCCCTCTCTTCAGGCCGCGGGGGCGGTCTAGCGGTTATTTTAAAAAACAGTTTCAGTATCCACTGTCGTCCTGTTCCATCTGCTGTTTACAGTAGCTTTGAAGTACAGTTGTTGCGACTGGAATGGAATGATCCTGTTTTGTTAGCGCTGGTGTATCGACCCCCTCACCTAGTTAAGGATTTCATAAATGAATTTACTGCTTTTATTGGTGACTGTATAACAAAGTATAACAATATTCTTCTGCTGAGTGATTTTAATGTACATGTGTGCTGTCAGTCTAAACCTCTGGAAATGGAGTTTCTCAGTCTCATTGATTCATTCAGTATGGTTCAGTGGGTGAAAGATCCTACACA
Source organism: Spinibarbus caldwelli (assembly GCA_039654775.1). Classification (NCBI taxonomy): domain Eukaryota; kingdom Metazoa; phylum Chordata; class Actinopteri; order Cypriniformes; family Cyprinidae; genus Spinibarbus; species Spinibarbus caldwelli. Next base: position 32,413,167 of record CM077243.1, on the reverse strand, counting down.
TACTCACGGACATACTTTGGACTTGGTTCTTTCTCATGGTTTTTCTATTACTGATGCTCAGGTTTTTGATACTTTGCTCTCAGATCATATGCCTGTATTATTTACATTGCCTTCTCTCAGCTAAGTTCAAGCATCACTCCTACTGTACAACTGACTCGTTCCTTCTCTTCCCACTTTTGTGATGACTTCACAAACACCTTTAACAAGGTGTGCTCGTCTCTGTCCTTGGAGTCAGCTTTACCTGACTTGGATGCTGAACAGCATCTTAGTCTGTTCAATACTGCCTGCTCAGAGGTTTTGAATACCACTGCACCTCTTAAACTTAAGAAGCCAAAACCTAAAACTGAACCATGGCTCAATGATAACATCCGCTCTCTGAGGCAAGCTTGTAGAAGAGCTGAACGAAAATGGAAAAAGGACAAATTGCAAATTTCATATGATATGCTTAAAGACTGTTTTGCTGCTTTTCAGAAAGCAGTGAAATCCGCAAAGTCTAATTATTTTTCTAATTTAATTGCAAAGAATCATCACAGTTATAAAGCCTTATTTGCTGTTATAAATTCTGTTTTAAATCCTCCTGTAAATGTGATTTCAAATCCCTCAGTGTCATTATGTGAAGGTTTCTCAAGGTTTTTCTGTGATAAGATTACTACTCTGAGATCTCAGTTGCAACCTCTTGCCAATGTTTCACCTGAATCTAGCTGCTCTTCGGCCATATGGAGTGATTTTGTTCCAGTTTCTCTCCAGTCTCTCAAAGAAACTATCGACCATTTGAAACCTTCTTTCTGCTCTCATGATGTTCTCCCTCCATATATTTTAAAACAAATTTTTGACTTGGTTGGACCTAGTTTGGTGTCTTTTCTGAATAAATGTTTAGTTTCAGGGACTATACCTGATAGCCTCAAAGAAGCTACTGTGACACCTTTTCTCAAAAAACCTTCTCTCGTTGCTAGTAATTTGAATAATTTCCGACCCTTCTCAAATCTTCCGTTTATTACTAAAGCACTGGAGAAAACTGTGTTTATTCAGCTACAGTCTTTCCTTAGTGCAAATCATATTTTTGAAACTTTCCAGTCTGGTTTTAAGCCTTTGCATAGCACAGAGTCTGCTTTATTATGGGTCCTTAATGATACTTTGTTGGCGACTGACTCGGGTGACTCTGTTATCCTAATTCTGTTAGACTCGGCTTTTGATACAGTTGATCATAAAATTCTTTTATCTCGACTAGAATATTTTGTGGGCATCCAGGGAACTGTTCTTAGCTGGTTCAAATCATATTTAACAAATAGAAGTTTCTCTGTCAGATTGGGTAATTTTTTTTCGCTGCCTGCTAAACTTTCCTGTGGAGTGCCGCAGGGCTCTATTCTCGCCCCCATTCTTTTTTCTTTGTATTTACTTCCTTTGGGCTCTATTTTCAGAAAGCATTGTGTATCATTTCACTGCTATGCAGACGATACCCAAATTTAGCTACCTTTGAAATGAAATAAACATGCTGCTCTGGAATCTCTTTTTGCATGCCTGGATGAAGTGAAAACATGGTTCTCTTAATTTTTTTTTTTATTTCTGAATGAATCAAAAACCGAGGTTATAGTCTTTGGCCCTAGTGAAAATTCAGGGAGCAGAAGTATCGATCTGGACTACCTTGCTCATTTTACTTCTTCCTGTATTAAGAACCTCTGTGTTTTTTGGGATCAAAGTCTTAAATTTGATAAATAAATGTGGCTATTAGTTCCTGTTTTTTCAGCTACGCCTTCTCTCCAAAATGAAAGCTTTTCTCTCTGTGAAAACTTTAGAGATTGCTATCCATGCGCACATTACATCTCGCTTGGACTACTGTAACTCTCTCTATCTCGGCATTTCTAAATCTTCCATCGCTCGTCTCCAATTAGTGCAAAATGCCGCTGCTAAATTCCTCAAAGGACAACGTAAATTTGATCACGTTACTCCAATTTTTAAATCATTGCATTGGTTACCTGTGCATCTTAGAATTGAGTTCAAAATTATTCTCTATGTTTTTAAATCTATAAATAATCTGACACCGAGCTATCTATCTGATCAACTTTACCCATTCAACCCTACACGAAATCTGAGGTCTGGTGATCAAAGACTTCTCTCTGTCCCCAGATCACGGTTAAAGCATAGAGGGGATAGAGCCTTTGCGGTTGCTGGCCCTAGACTGTGGAACAGCTTTCCAGCCTATATCAGATCGGCACAGTCTTTAATTGATTTTAAATCATCTCTTAAAACCTATTTCTTTTCTTTGGCTTTTAATTCTCTGTGAGTTTTATGGTATGAATCTGGGGGTTGCCCTGTATTCTATGTCTTTGTTTGTTCAGCACTTTCGTCAGCCGTGCTTGCTGTTTTTAAATGTGCTATATAAATAAAACAAACTTGAACTTGAAACTTGTCTATAACTGTAAAGCTGCTTTGAAACAATCTTTATTATATAAAGCGCTATATAAATAAAGGTGACCTGACCTGATGATCCCTGATTTGGAGTCTCAACAACACACGTCTCACATCAACTGTGGTTGGGATGTGGTACCGGAAATCTTACCCACACCATTCTCCAGTGAACTGTAAGCATTCCTTGTGAGAATGCATCTCCTGCTTCAGTGACTGTTACAGACACTCTAGTAGAAGCTCCACCTTTACCTATTCTTCATTGCTATCTGACTAGAGTGCAGAAACCATCACAGAGAATGGACCTCTAGTTTACTGGCTAACTTACAGCATTGGGGCAGAATAACCCCCGGGGTTAAGCCTGGGAAATGAGGTAGTCTACCCTCTTTCCATAGTGTTAGTGTTGGTGAGCTTGTTTTGAAAGCTTAATTTCAGGTGGTTCTTATGTTTGCTCAGTGTAAAAAAACCATATCAAATAGCAGAAGATCTGATATTGCCTGCAGTCACTCATATGTGCAAAACAATGTTTAGGAATGACGAGTGTGTAAATAAACTGAAAACCATTCCGCTGTCGGATACAACCATTGCTCAACGGATTGATGAAATAGCATCTGATGTGAGGGTGCAATTATTAGAGAAACTGAAGCTGCCAGAGACCTTTGCATTAAAGCTGGATGAGACTACAGATGTTACAAAGGATGCACAGCTTTTGGCATTTGTGTGCTTTGCAGATGGAAATGAAATGCAGGAAGAATTTTAGTTTTGTAAACAGCTGCCTGAATGCACAACAAGCTTTGAAATTTTCAAAGCTGAACAGACTGAAGACTTCTATGCAGGGCCACAATGCACATGCCTTTCAGCTTCATGACAAGATGGATGGTTTACTGAAGAAAATGAAAAGATGGAGAGAGCGAGGGAGGGAATTTTTCCATGTTTCTATCTGTGGATGACCTGAGTGATTCTGCAGTGCTTTCACCTCAAATGACACATGTAATTGTTGCGCACTTAGAGGCACTCAAGGGGCAATTTGGAAAATAATTTATTGAATCTGAGGCCTGGCAAAAGGACAAGTACATGGATACAGTTTCCATTTAAAGACAATGCATCGGATGGATCAAATTTGACAGTGACAGAGCAGGATCAACTGATTGATTTAAGCTCTGACAGTACATAAATAAACATATACGAGACAAGCCCTCTCACCTATTTCTGGATCTCCTGCCAGAAAGATTTTCCCCAACTGGCAACAAAGGCCATGTTGAGGATTTTGCCTTTTGCCACAACATATCTTTGTGAAAATGCATTGTCCTCCCTCTCCTACCTGAAAAGTAAATACCATGCAAAACTGCAGCCTGAGTCTGACATGATACTCTGCCTAACATTTATATAACAAATACTATCTGTAACACTCCACTTAAAACTCAAAGAGGGTACACTGAATAAAGAGACTGACAGTTCCATTTGAACACTTATAGGAGGAGTAAAAAGAAACACAAGATAAAAATGTTCTGTGGTAAATCCAAGTGTATTTACAAGAAATATAACAGTGAAAACACAGACAAACAATGCTAATAGATCACAACAGAAAATGTATGTGAGTGTATGTGTTTATGTAATAAGTCTTTCAGTCCAGAGCATATAATAATGCTAAGATCAGTCTCACTAGCAGGAATGTGAAGTCCGTGAGCATAATCTCAAGACTCTTTAAAGTCCTACGGTGTGAGTAATCAAATCATTTAAATAATAACAATAAAAAAAGATATACACCACGATGTGACAATGACAATTTAGGCACTCTGAATTTGTAACAGTATTCAAATGATGGTTTGTTTTATGAATGAAAACATGCTCCCCAGAACACTGGTATGCTGGCTCCTTATTTAGTAAAAACAACGGAAGACTTCTTACTTGGAATCTCGCGAGAGTTGAGATCAGGGTCAAACACAGACAAAAATGAAAAACAGCACACAGGAGAAAGCAATTAAAGGGATAACTCACCCAAAAATGAAAATTCTGTCATTAATTACTGACCCTCATGTTGTTAGGGTTAGGGTTAGAAAAAATGTCATTTCTGGGTGAACTGTTCCTTTAACAGTTAAAGTTTAATTCCTAAACTTTCCTTTAGCTTCTCCTTATGTGGCCACGCTACATATTATCACGTTTGGCTTTACGCCAGCACTTACAGCTATGCACTGCAGTTGGTGATGGTGGAGGCTGGTTTTCTTGTAATATAGTAATGGGAGATCCTCAGGTGTGGGTGAAGGGCATGGTCCAATTAGAATTGCTATTTCTTTATGTTGTCTTTTAAGTTGTGGTTCTTCTTGGATAATTCTGTGGGGGTCCATCTTCTTTAATTGTTTGAATTGGTCGGTATTGATTTTTGGGGTATATCATCCCCTTCTCATCCCTTAAATCAATGCTTTTGTCTTCTAGATACACTATTTTATAAGGTCCCAACCAGCTGTGTTCCATCTCACCCCCTTATCTCTGCTGGGTCTTTATGTTTTTTTCGTAGGACCTTCTGGTCTACAGAGATTGGTGCCTGATTTGCCACCTTCTGTCTCCTGTCCTGTTTATTTTCCTTGACAATATTGTCCATTTTTTTTCCTTTAGAGAAATGGCCCATGATACAGTGTCCTCTGCTATCACAGACTCTACTGTGCTGTTGAATTTTTCAGAAACAACACTGAAGATTGAAATTATTTCATTAATTTGTAATCACACTTCCTACATTTAAATATAACAATACAAATTATAGCATATCTATTACATACGTCTCAAGCACCTCACAAGCATATTGTGCCTGTATGCTGAACATGAAGAAAAATGTTGAGAACCTGTTGTCACCTGCATCTTGGTTCTAAGACCAAACTTCACCGCATCTAGGTTCTCATCACATTTTTCAAGTCTTGCATCCACAAGTTTGCTCAACTTTCTAGAATCAGAACCAAAAGGGGTTGAAAATTATCAATAAAACCAACTGGAAAGACGCACATATTTCCTTGAATATTGCATTCCCACAAAACAACCTGTTCTCTGTCCTTGTGGTTCACCTCTTGAGTTTTTCCACAAGCCCATTTGTTTGTGGATGGTGTGGGGCTAAAATGCTTCTCTCTAAATCAGAATCCTACAAATCTTATGCATACATGACATTTTTATGTGCTCTCGTTGGTACCCCAAACCTGTAGAAGACATTAAAGGGTTAGTTCACCCAAAAATGAAAATTCTGTCATTAATTATTCACCCTCATGTCCTTCCAAACCCGTAAGACCTTTGTTCATCTTCAGAACACAAAGATATTTTTGATGAAATCCGAGAGTTATAATAGTCCATGTGACATCAGTGGTTCAACCGTAATGTTATGAAGCTATGAGAACACATTTTTGTGTGCAAAGAAAACAAAAGTAATGACTTTATTCAACAATTCTTCTCCTCCTCTTTGCGCGTTCATGAGAGTACCATGACACATGGCCTGAATATTGAGACTGCTTTGGTGCAGATGAAGGCATGTGTTCACCAGGAGGACAGTTGAGCTGGTACAGATTTTGTGCAGGTGAAGGCCAGTTGGCTGTGTTTTCTTTTCCCATGTATTTTTTTGGGTGCTGCTTTTGATCATAGAAGCCAAAGCAAATCTACAGTGGCATTATAAAATTTCTCGTCTGATCATTTTTCAAGAACTTGCCCTCCAGTTCTGAGTTGTAATCAGTTTCAGATTTTACATTTCATTTCTTTTCTGTTGTTTCCTTAAATGTATGGGGTTTATGTGACACTGTAAAGAGGGATGCTGTTTTTTTTTTTGTTTTTTGTTTTTAAATTTACTTCGTAAGAGCAGTGAGTTGGGTATAATCCTCCTTCAGGAAACACACTCATGTGAAATACATGTAAAATTTTGGAAAAATCAACAGGAAATATTAGCCACGGCTCTAACCATTCTGCTGGAGTTTCGATTTTCTTGCACAAATTTAAAGGGCATACACTGGGGGTGATGTTCTCTGATGAAGGTAGGTAGGTTATTTCATCACTTAAGCAAGATAAATATATATTTTTATTGTTTGCAATATTTATGGCTGTAATTCTTTATCTGCTAACAGGTCTCTTTTCTCTCAGATAACTTCGAAATTGAAAGAAGCACTTGTCAAATACCCAGACTCTTTTGTGATTCTAGGCAGTGATTTTAATGAGTGTGTTGAGGGCACTTTGGACAGATTTCCTCCCAGAAGCAACAACAGTTTTCATTTAAACAGTAACATTTTATCATTATGTGCAGAATTTTCTCTTACAGATGCGTGGCGGTTTTTTCACCCTAATTTACTTGAATTCACTTGGTTTAATAGAAATTGGTCTTGCCAATCAAGAAGTGACCTCTTCTTGCTTTATCAGCTTCTTGAGTCTTTATTAGATCTGGAGCCAAATGGCTTGAGGAAGGAGAGACTAACTCCAGTTACTTTTTTTGCACTAGAAAAGAGGAATTACAGGTAAAATTCATTGATGGCTCTTAATATTAATGGTGTCAGATGCACAGATCCAAATTTAATTTGTAAGTATGATACTACCTTTTATGACAACCTTTATACCTCTGAACTCAGTATGGATGATTGTGAGAATTTTCTTGAAATGATTAAGAACGTCTCAGGTTATACATATAAACATGGTTCCCTGAGAAGCAGGAGACGCTGCGTCCCCTTTGCCATGCTTCAGGAATTCGTGCACATCTTCTTCAGACAAGAAGTGGATGACATATTTTACAGGTGCCCTTTTATACTCTTGACCGCACCTGTCGTGACGTCATAGGCTGTCGCCTGGCAATATCAAGTTCATTGTTGTGTTTAGACTCATGCTTTAGACACCAGTCATGCTGGAAGCATTCCACAAAGTGCCCTCTAGGAGACACATATTCCCAAAATTCCCATATTCCTGCTATTGATAATGATTTTAAAGATCTTTGTGAGTCCACTTTGACAATTGGGGAAATTAAATCTGCTCTGTTCTCAATGAAGAAACCACTGTTTTTTTAAAAGATAAAAATCAACGTTCTAACGCCATTCAGATGATTAAATCATTCTCTATGCTTCTGGTTTGAAGCTAAATTTGTCCAAATGGTCTAAATCAGGGGTGTCCAAACTCGGTCCTGGTGGGCCGGTGTCCTGCAGAGTTTAACTCCAACCCTAATTAAACACACCTGAAGCAGCTAATCAAGCCCTTACTAGGTATACTAGAAACTTCCATGCAGGTGTGTTGAGGCAAGTTGGAGCTAAACTCTGTAGGACACCGGCCCTCCAGTACCGAGTTTGGACACCCCTGGTCTAAATTATTTCACTGCAAAAAATGTGATGACATGTTAATTGATAGTATTCCGGTCAAAGACACAATAAAGTATTTGGGATTTTATAAAACCAAAAAATTAAGTTGCCAGACAACAATTTAATTTTTCTAGCCAGATTAAGAAAACCCAAAATATTTTTAATCTTTGGCTACAAAGAGACCTCTCTCTCTATGGTAGGGTTCTCCTCTCTGAAGCGGAAGGTCTTTCTCGCTTTGTGTATCCTTCAGTTTTTTATACATCAATGATTGGACTGCTAAATAAAAATAAATAAATAAATAAATTAAATAAATTTGTCAATAATTTTTTTTTTTTGGCTTTATATAGAAAAACATGTCTCATAAACTTAAAAAGCACTGATATCCATTTGTAGAAGCGAAGGGGGATTGGAAGCTCTAAATTTTCATAACACTATACGTTTAAATAACACAAATCTATACATTTAAAATAAATTGGCTGAGAAGGTGCTTAATTAATCCAAATTCTGTATGTTTTTTTTTCTTATTATTCCTAACCATATCTTTTAATAAAATCGGAGACCTCCCCTTTATCTAAAAATGTAATTATATGGATAATAAACTCCTTATTAAATTAGCTAATTTTAGTTAAATTAGCTAACTTTCATCATCAGGCTCTTCTTGCATGGAAGCTGTGTTACAGCCACAGTTTCTTACCTCACAAAACTCTCTTGTGGAATAATATGGATATATTTGTTAGGAACAAATCTCTTTTCATTAATCGGTTCAGTGGAGGCTTAATTCATATTCTTTATTTATTTGATGATTCTGGTAATGTCTTGTCTTATGAACGATTCATGACTGTCCATGACTTCCCTTTTCCTTTCAAAGAATACAGTACTGTCCTAAGAGCTATTCTCACAGGTATAATGCAGTTAGTCAAGGGCCTTATATTATATGGACACAAAGATAGGAGCCTGTTTTGTTACTGGATGGCATTGGCATTTATAACAAGAAATGTAATAATAAACAAATTCACCAGGTTTTTCAGAAGCAAAACCAAATTGTTCCTTGAGGCAGATCCCATTGGGCTGCCTTAATTGATAATATAGATTAGAGAAGAGCATGGCTGTTACCCCCATGGCTGGACTTGCATTGGGCTTGAGTGGGCTGCAGCCCATGGGCCCCGCCTTGTAGGGGACCCCGCCTTTACCCGTTTACATTTGTTTGATTTGTTTTTTATATGCCAGTCAGAATTCAGAAATTATTAGCCGCATTTCCACTGCGCACGCAAGATCTAAATGGGCCAGCCGGGGCTAACAGCTTACAACTATGACCTTCGAGGCCACAATCAAACAGCATAAACTGGTATTTATGATTATTTCACACAGAAGAAGGACACGCGTATTTAAATAGCTACATGAAGCCTTTAGAGTGCACATTTAGAAAGATAATGATAAATTCTCAAATGTTCACACCTCATTTCTTTACAGAGGATGATTCTATATTACTATATTAATGTTCCACTGAATTATGCGATAATCTGATGAGTTTTAAGCACTCTCTCCCATCTTACTGGCATTACACATAGTGGAGAAGAAATGTCATCAAAATGATTAAAAAAAAAAAATAGCTATTTAATAAGTTTCTGTTTTTATAACATAGCTATGCCGATGATATACTGTAGGACTTAGCCTATCACACAAACAAATGTCCTGGTTTTTTTTTCTTTCTTTTTTTTTCTTTTTTTCAGACACAAAATTCCGTTTTGCTCCATCAGAAAGAAAATAGAACAAACAGCAGAACCGCTGCGTCTCTGAACAATAGTGTTTTGTTCCTCAACCTTACACAGACCAGGAAATGATTCAGTCAGGCTATAAGTATAGTCGTTTGCGAAGTTAAATGAATCAACTTTTTAAACGAATCGGTTGATTCAACTCACTCATTAAGACAGTCCCTTGCTGCCACCTACTGGCAGTTGTAGTTTCACATTTATAAAAGTAGCTTATTTCATTTTTGCAATCATTTAATATTTCTACATTAAAATGTTATATTTAAACTTAAAATTTATGCAAAATCCATCTATGGATTTTGTTGAAAGTGATTTCATTTGATTGTTAATAGCCAGCATGTCTTTTTATTCGGATTGAATTTATTGATTAAATAAGAACCTGACATAAGAGGACACAGATATGACAATAACTTTTATAATAGCATACTAATAAGCCAACATCTCTGGCTTTTTTTTTTTTTCAAAGTTATTTTAGGGTTTTGATCTCTTAACTGAGAGAACACATCCTGATTATAATGACTATTTAATATTACATTTAAACTTTAACTATAGCCTAGACATGTTGCATATTAATTGTACTATTTATGAACCTCAAAGCATATTTTAATGTTTGTGTATTTTGTGTTACTCCATAATTATGGATTTTTGAGGGCATTTGTAGTGTAGGTATAGGGCCTAAACATAACCTCAAGCCCAGGGGCTACCGCCCCCCCCCCCCCCCCCCCCCCTCCCCCCCAAAAGTCCTGCCCTGCTGTTACCACATAAATATATGCTTCTGAACAAGACCAAAAAAGTCCACTTGAAAATACTGCATAAAAATATACCTGTTATGGAGTGAACGAGACGTAAGGCGAGTGGATCCAAATGTGAAGCTTTATTCAAAAACATGGTCAGACGTAGGCAGGGTTGAACACTGGCAAACAGGTATATAGAGGGCAAGTCACAAGAGCAGTACAAAAAACAAGAGAGGGTCAATTGACGGTGAATGTAATCCAACAGGGCGTGACAAGAAGGGTAATCCAATAAACACAAACAATAGTCCAGGCAGGGGCAAATAGAGTCCAAACGGCAAGACGATACAGCAATCCAAGATACACAGGCAAAGATCTTCACACGGGAAAACAAGCAAGGCAAGACTATGACAAGACTTATGGAAAAACTAGAACAGGCTCCGTAAAGTAGCTATCAACTAATACCGCAATAAACGCTAAACAATACTCTGCACTCTGAGCGGGAACTGGGTGGGTGTTATTTAGTGTGTGTGACTGGTTGCAGCTGTGCATGCAATCAGTGCAATGTATGACGGGAAGTGTAGTCCAGGGTATAGTGCAACAGTCTGTGCAGTGTGAAAGTCAATATGATGGAAGAGCGACCTCTGGTGGTAATCGGGCGGAAAGCCACGGACCGGATTCATGACAATACCGTTAATTCAACTGTGTTCAAATATGTTAATATTCATAGTACTTGCACATTTTGTGGTAATGAAGATGAAACGTTAATACATTTATTGTTTTTCTTGTGAAATGATTCAGAAGTTTTGGTTTGACTTGTATTCCCAATTAAACAAACCCATCTTTGCACAATCTTTTAATCTGAAAGATATTATTTGTTATTACACTGCCTCAAATCTAAAGAATATATTTTCAGTTTTTTCAATTTGTTTGGCAAATTTTTTATACATGAACAAAAATTTATGGGCTCACTCCCTACTCTGTCACATTTTCTGATTGAGGTAGACTCACGTCCTTTTATTTCTGAAGCTATTTGAAAAATTCAATTCTTGTGACTGAATAAGTTCATCCAGCTTTCTTTCTTTTGTTGTTGTTGTTGTTTTTTATTTCTATATCTTTATCCTTGTTTCCTTAATGCATGGTATTTTGTTTGTCTTTTACTTATCTTCTTTATATATGTGTGTTTATGATTATCCGGACTCTCTTTTTGATTTTACATACAATGTCTTTGAACGAAAGTGTTTGTAAATAAAAAAAAAAAAAAGAAGAAGAAGAAGAGAGACGCTGCTCAGGTACTGTATCTCAAACCTCTATTTCACCATAAGTCAATATGCAATTTTAACATTACTTTGAATAATATTTCCTGGTTTATTTCCAACACAAATTATGACAGGAAATAAATGTTCATTAAAGGACAATCATAATGTTAGTTAAAAAAACCAAGTACAAATCAACTGCTAATTTACCGGCATATTTTAGCATGGGTTAAATCAACATGCATCAACATAAATCTCCTTGCAGATATATAATGAATCAGCAAAAAATCCAAGTTATATGAACATTTGTAGAAAGATTTTGTAAAAACTTGCCTGTAAAAATGATTGTGAAATTGCATATTAAATACAATGCTCGATAATACATAATATTAATTATGCATCACCATTTCATGCTTAAAAATATCAAACACATTCGGAATTTTATGAATACAAAAGTGATAGTTGAATTGAAAACATTTTTTCCACTAATAGTTAAAGGTAAAAAGTTTTTTTTTCTTCTTCTTTAGAATAGAACGTCTCAGCGCAACACTTAAGCAGAAACAAAAATCTTAAAACAATTCATATAACATTTCCACATGGTATTAAGATGCATTTGTGTGTGTGTGTGTGTGTGCGTGTGTGCCATCTGAGATGTGTATCTCAAATACGTCTCCTGTGAGCAATTTCAAGACCCTCCCATTTTATTTCATCACACCCTACATTACTTTTATTAGAGTGCAGAGTAGTGTGCACACATACAGTCAAACCAGACAAACCATGTTGCCTGGCTTCCAAGCGACAGGGTAAAGGAGGTGAATGAAACAGATAAAGATGACAGCTCTGAGTCTGATAGCACCACTTGTGATTGCATCATGAAAATGCATCTTAATACCAGGTTAAAATGGGGCCAAACAATATAGCAAAATAGTTATCACCTTATAAAAACTGGTTTTGATAGAAAGCCTTGCTTGCTGTATGAACTCAAAGTGAACGATACAATTAAAAGGAAACAAATTGATTGATAAATTTAAGGTTTACATGTAATTTTCAAACATGTTTTCAGAGAGAATCACTTGACACAGGCTGTTCTTTGACCATGTGCATGCTGCATGCTGGGATCTTGTTTGGCTGTAGTGTTTTACTGTAGTGAGAATACCAGTCTCGTTCAAAGACAGCTTTCATCCGTTCAACTACAGTCGAGCTGTTCTGCTCCACCTGCTGACTGATCACCACACCAACACCGGCGCTGTAGACAAACTCATTGCCCACCCAGTTTAAATTCCCTGAGAGCCCAGAAACATGGTTTTAGAAGAAATTATACAAATATTTTTTCAATTCAAATCTCAATTCACAATATGATATCAGCAGCTTAATCAATGCGGAGGATGTTCTCACCTAGATACACAAATCTGTCTGTCACCATGTATCTGTTGTGATTGATTCCGTAGAGATGTCCATTGCTCTGCTTCTGTGGAATGAAGAACTTCTACAAGAAGAATAGAGTACATATGTTGTCAGTTTCAGTATGTTGTCAGTATGCATGACAGTAGTCCAGCAATAGTGGACATTTATAGCTAATGAAACATAAATTGATCATTCAGAATGATCAATGGCTCAGATTACTTGATGAATGTTGTATCTGGTCATGAACACAAATGAAAAATGGACTGTAGCAAATCATATTTCTGATACATCTATTCAAATAAACTGCCATTGACTCGCAGCACTTCTATATCTTGTCTTAAATCAAGTGGTAAGCAGTGATCAGTCCCTCTGATTCATCATCACTTAATTTGATTCTATGCACTAAAAAGATTTATTCTGATTCATTCAGTGATTTGATTTTTTCATGAGATCAGTGGCTATTAGCTCTGATCGCAGGGATCAGCACAGCTGCTCATTTACAGTAGATGATGCTCTCTGTGTCCTGAGTAGACATGTGACCATATCACATTTTCATATCACAATAAATTTGGAAGCTATTACGGTAAACTCTTGAATAGAAAAGCAAGCTTCAGTGCTTTCCTCTAAATAACAAGTTTAATAACATTCAAATATAACAAATAACATTCACCTACCATGCCCCTTTTTACAAGATGCAATAGAAGTCTCCAGAAAGTGTGTGTGATATTTTTAGCTCAAAATACCCCATAGATTATTTATTTATCACACGCACATGACATTGCAGTTCTTCAACATTGTGAAAGTTTATTATTTGCATGCATTTAAAGCCATACACACACACAAAGTGAATGCACAGAAAGCGGCCTGTGATACAGCACGTGTTAGTACTAAACTAAGTTCTCTTTCACATCTTATTACACTTAAACTGTCAAACACACACAAGGTTCACATAAACACTGTTGGTTATGTCTGTGAACATAAACAGCAGAAAAAGAAATTGCATGTTTATCAAGGAATGTGTTTTGGTGACAGGAGCTTCCACAGCACAAACAGAATGACAGTGACAAGACAAGACACAGATAATAAAAAGAATAAAAATAGGATAAGTAGGAAACAACAATATACAATATACAATATATATATATATATATATATATATATATATATAAAATACACAATATGCAAAGTAAACAATAGATGGTATTTGTGTGTACAAGTATGTTATGTACAAATGCAAGAAAATGTAAATAAGTATGTGTGTTAAATATGTGTGTTAAATAAATAAATGTATAAATTGTGTTGTGTACACATTTATTGCCAAGTTAACTATTCATGACATGGATTGCCTGAGGGCAGAAACTGTTCCTGTGCCTGGCTGTTTTGGTGCTCAGAGCTCTGTAGTGCCAGCCAGATGGCAACAGTTCAAAGAGGGAGTGTGCTGGGTGTGAGGGGTCCAGAGTGATTTTGCCAGCCCTTTTGCTCCCTCTGGATGAGTGCAGTTCTACTTGGAGAGTGGGGAGGGTTGTACCAGTGATTGGCTCAGCAGTCCAGACTACCCTATGTAGTCTTCTGAGGTCAGATTTGGTAGCTGAGCTGAACCATACAGTTATAGAATCACTCTACTGCAGCCACAGTGCTGTTCATGATGGTGAGTGGGGGGAGAGCAGCGGGTTCCTCATGAAGTCCACAAGTATGGAATACCAATCCAGCCATAATTAGAAATAAATAAATAAATAAATAAATATACAAAGAAATGTAAAAAAGCAAAAATAAATAAATAAATAAATATACAAAGAAAAGTAAAAAAGCAAAAATAAATAATTATTTATAATTTTATTTCCTTATGTATTTTTTTCCACATTTCTTTCTTTCTTTTTTATTTATACATTTATTTATTTCCACTTTTATTTATTTTCACATTTATGTATTTGTTTACATATTTATTTATTTATTTATTTCCACATTTATATATTTACACATTTATTTATTTCTACATTTATTTATTTTCACATTTATTTATTTCTATATTTCCTTGTCCGTAGGGTAATGAGGAGGGCGTCTTTTACCTCAGGAATAGAGTGGGGGAACTATGACGTCACTTTGTAGGCGGATCGGCTTGTTAGCATGAAACTGGTTCCTCGACAAAAAGCCAACAGGATTTTTCCATAGGCTTTTGGATTATCGCAAAAAATAAGCTCTGTGTTCAGTCATAGTTCATGAAACTTACACGTTTTGTCCATCAAGATAATCTTCACAAAATAATATAACTTTGATGAATTTTGAAGCCTAATACAAGTGCCAGAACTAAAAAGCTAAACTTAGGCTATAAACGAACTACAGCACCACGGTCGCATGCCTTCAGCGTCACCACCAGCACGCTCCCGACAACTTTCTCAAACTTATTTTTAACATGTTCAGAGAAAAGGATTTCCTCTGTATATTAACTTTAATCCACGCTACATGACCCTTTTCATATAAACTGGAATAAATACAAAACTAGAGCCAAACTAAAACTGAAATGAGACATTAGTAATAAATAATATAGTGAATAAATGAAATAATCTTAACTAAAGAACATTTGAAAGCACGTACTTCAGTATATTTCGAAATAAGGTGCATTAAAAGTCAGTAAATCCTTGATTAATATGAATATTTTAATTAAAACCATATCCACACGTACTATTCAATACAATTCTAGTGCATTTAATCTATTAAATAACAGCAGAGTGAGCGAGTTTTTGGATATGGTAAGATTAAACTTATTTTAGTGAACAAAGTACCACATTTCAGCTATCGTTTTGTTAGGATTGGTACACAAAATGTTATTTTATCCTTGCTTCTAGGAAATCCTCAATCTATATGCTTTCTAACAGCTTCATGTGGCCGTAAACATTTAATTTTAATGTGGCTTTAAGCACTATGCATCATTAAAGTTTCACTTTCACCACGTAAATCCGGCAAATATGGTGTTTAAGATGTAATAATCGTAATATGAGTTTACCTTATGGTACAAACCCAGAGTCTCCGCATCAGTATGAAAGCGATAAAACGAGCTTCTTCCCTCCAAAGACTTATGTTGCATTACGGGGGAAAGCAAAAAAAAAAAACATTGTCGAACAACAATATAAAATGTGGGAAACTATTAATTGGTTATTCTACAATTAATTGTATTACAAAATATACTACGATTGGAAAATACTGTAAATTGATAAACTGTTCGGCGTGATGACATTTAATGTCTCCGACAGTGCCTGTAGTCCCATTTAGCAACTTGTTAGCAACCGTCTTTTTTAAGAAACATAACAGTTTAAAAAAAATCACAAGTGGGGTGTAACTGGTGTGTTTTATGTCGTAGAATAAAACGTGAAGTATCTTGAGCCTGTGTGAACCACGGACCTTATTTAAGGGATTTAACCAAAATCCCATTAAAAAAAATCCATTGATTCTGGGACGATGGAACCGGAAGTGCTAAAATGCTAACTCGCTTCCTGGTTTTCGCCTACAAATTGACATCATAGTTCCACCACTCTATAGCAATCGAGCTAGAGTAGTCGAGGGTTAAGCTTTGAGGCCACAGTGACACCTTGTGGTGCCCAAACGAAGTACAAGAGGTGTAGCCTACATAACGCGCCTGTTGATAGTGTGGGATGAATGACTTAGATGGGCGATATGGCTAAAATCTTATATCACGGTTATTATTTCAGTTTCATGTGGGGGGTTGTTTCGGCTGGGAAGCGTGCAATCTGTGATCGCGTGCATTTGCTGAAGCCTGCGAAAGCGTGCAATCGCTCTATTATGCGCGCTGTTTTTTTAGGTTTCACTTTCAACGCATACAATGCATGTTTCCAAGATTCGGAATAGAAGGAGGCATCAGTTACTGTAGAAGATTTGTCGCCGCATCAACTGATTATAATGGGTTCTCTTGGTGTAGACACGGCTTTAGATACGGATTAATTACACGTCTTAGGCTGGAAATATCCAGAATTAGGTCAAACAAAAGGTGTCCATAGGAACGGAGCTAGTGAAACACACTCGCCATGCACTGAACATACAAGCATCATGCTCATCCAAACAGCGCCTGTCGTGTGCCCTCAGCTTTTTGAGCTAACTGCATTTTATTAATGTAATCAAAACCAAAAACAACATTGACAGCATCAGAAACAAGCCCGTAAACTGATTCCCAGGGGCATGTTTTTTTAAAACCGTATTAATGTATGCATCATGAATATGGAATGCCACGTTCTTAATTACAATCGATAAATTCAGTTAAAATAATAAAGGGCTGTTACTAGTAAAAATCCAATCAGCGTCAACAAAAGCCATCAGAGACAGCATTACTGAATGAGTTTACACTGCAATTAGCCTACAAATGCATAAAATGTTATGAAATTAATGTTTTAAATTTTGAAGGCAGAAATATGTCAATATGTCAATCAATTAAATGATACGTTTAATATGAATCTAAAACAGACACTAGGTGGCGCCAAGTCACTGTCTTAACGAGTGAGTTCTATCCTGATTCCTTCAAATAGGTTACGCTGATTATGAAAACACCACTTGTTGCCGCGGTTCAGCTGTGGATTTGTTTTAATGTGCCTATTTAAAAAAAAATTTAAAAAATCTTTTTATGACAAAATGATCAAAAAGATGGCAGGTAGGGGACATGTTCGGGGAGCACGACTTCTTATGTTGAGAGAACGACATTTATTTCTTGTGGCCATTAATGCATGAACCTGCGTGACCATAGCAACCTCGGATATTCAGAAATAGATATTATGAATACATTAATATTCTGTTTTGAATTTAAGAAAGTGCAGAATTAAGAATTATTATATTCACCCATACTGCACATACCATGCAGGCCAATATGAAGCCTAATATTCTTCCTTTCTTTATTATTAGTAGTAGTGTTAGTATTATCATCATCAGCATCATCAGCATTTTCATAGACTATCCAAAATAAAATTAAGGCAGCGGCTATTTGCACTAAGTGTAAATAGCGATAGATGCTCTGACCATCATGGCCTCCTAACAATCCCCATACACTGATTGGCTTCATCACTCTGTCTCCTCTCCACCAGTAAGCTGGTGTGTGGTGGGCGTTCTGGCGCAATATGGCTGCCGTCGCAACATCCAGGTGGATGCTGCACACTGGTAGTGGATGAGGAGATTCACCCCCTTCCATGTAAAGCGCTTTGAGTACCCAGAAAAGCACTATATAAATGTAACGAATTATAATTATTATAATTATATAATTATAGATGTTATTTACACTAAGTGCAAATAGCATATTTTCTTAGCGATAGATGTGAATCCGTAACACTCAGTGAGCCTATCAAAGCTTGGCGTGGGTCTAATATGGTAGGCTATAGGCAGTGTAGCTTAACTGTAACCCGACAGTAAGAATTTTAATTCAATTAAACCAGGGGTGGCCAAAGTCGGCCCTGGAGAGCCACAGTGACTTCAGCTCCATCCCTAATCAAACACACTTGAACAAGCCAATCAAGATCTAGGGTTAAAGCCAGGCAGGTGAGTTTTTAATGTTGGAGCTAAACTCTGCAGTACTGTGGGCTCTCCAGGACCGGTTAAACGGTTTAAAAAGTCATTGGTTATTTTTAAGGAATAGCCTAAGTGATAATCATGTGTGTGCATGAGACGCCAGCGTGATTATTTAAACTGTTTAACCATGGAACAGCTTTTTCTTTCATTTGGTTAATTAGGCCCCTAAGTGAAATATATTTTGTGTATTTATTCCTTTTGTATGTAGCCTATGAATTCATCCTGGGTTTAATTTTTTCGTTCAAAAAAAAAAAAAAAACGCAGGTGCGTGATGTGATGTGTGAATCTTGTTCTTTTGTGTATCATATTTACGCATGTACACTCTAAAAAGCACTGGGTTGTTTTTTTAACCCAATTGCTGGGTTATGCCCGTTGGGTTATTTTTCCAGTGTTGGGTAATTTTTGTGTAACCCAGCTGTTGGGTTAGTGGCAGGGTCAGTCTCACTGACCATTGAAACTATACACCCCTCCCCCTCCGTCCGATGAAACAACCCAGCGCAGGCACTTTAACCCAGCTGTTAGGTTACACTCAGAGCACGGGCTTTTCATTCTCCTCAGGAAGAGAGCGAGTCCTCAGCGCTGCCGATTTAGTGGACTTCTTCAGTGAAATTAAGGTTTGTATACATTTTATTCCATCTATAAAGTCTTTATTGTGCTGTAAATAACTTTATTTCACGCAACAAAACATACAGTTGTTAGTCAGCCAGCTAAATGCATCAGCAATGGTCGTTTGGCGTGATGGAAATGCCTTGCCTTGCATAACATAAAGACTGATTTTATTCATTATAATACTGCTTCTAATTAATTCGGATGTTAAAATATGTTCTCAAAACTCCGTGTTGTTTGTGGACAGGTTATGAAGTCAGTCGCGGCATCTTTCAGCTATGAGTGAAATGCGAGGCGGCGGTCTGAAGTTTGCAGTTTCCCTGGGGAATAGCAGCCCATCGCCAGCTCAGATTTCAGTGACACACCGGCACGAAAATTGGCAATATTTCAGTTAAAAACAATAACAGGCAACTGCTTAATACACTTGAATTAAAATATTACTCTTAAATGTTATAGTTTTATTTCTAAAATGCTTGTTAAATGTGAGTTTAAAAGTATGCAAAGTTGAAAATTATCCTGAATAATTCATCTTGTCTTATATTTTTGTTCATGGGTGTTTTCACTTTTTGACTTTTTTTCACGTTTTGATTATAACTGTTGCCTCTAGTAATTCTGTGTCTGCTTTTTAATTTTCAACCTATTTTTGGTTCATTTTAAGCCAGCAATGGTAATTTTCAATCAATATGAGTTAATTAAAACAACCCAGCATATTGAATCAAATATTTAACCCAACTGGCTATGTTAAAATAACCCAACGCTGGGTTTGTCCATATTTGACCCAGCGTTGGGTTACCAAAATAACCCAAATTGGGTTGTTTTAACCCAGCGTTTTTTTTTAGTGTAGGCTGTCACAATTCAAAGCAGGAGACAAAGGGTTAATGCAAACACAGGTGGGTTTATTGAATGAGTTGCAGAGTGAGAAGGAGGTAACGGTGAGGAGGGGAGTAGAAACACTTTGGGCAGTTCTTGGGTTCTTATCTGAGACGGCTGATGCTGTGTCTTTTGCAGGGAGATTCGGGATTGTGCTGGAGTCGAGGAGATCAGGATCGGAGGAGCACTGGAGCATCTGAGGGTCAGTACAAACAGGTAAAACATAGGAGAGAGATTGGTATGGTTCAGGGTAGTGAACGGTAGACCGGACGATCTGTGACTCAGTGGAGCGTGACTTTATTTGTGTCTTGATTGCAGACGGCAGGTGCAGGTGATCAGAATACAGGTGAGTGTGATCTGGCGTGAGTGGTGGCTGATGACTGTGGTGACGGTGGAGACTGTGACTGCGGTGACTGTGGTGACAGAGATTACCTGACATTACCTCCCCCTCCGGAAGGCGCGTCCCGTGCCGTAACATATCCACCGGGGAGGGGGGGTGGGTGCCCTGGAGGGTGGTCCAAGATGGAGACACGGGAGGCCTCCAGGATGGAGCAGGGAGCTCTGGAGGCCATGGCGGATCAGGTGACTCAGGAGGCCATGGCGGATCAGGTGACTCAGGAGGCCATGTCGGATCAGGGAACTCAGGAGGCCATGGCGGAGCGTGCAGTCCAGGGAGCCATGGCTGGACGGCCTCCGTGGCCTTGGTCTCGCCACTCAGCCCGGCCACTACAGCCGGGACCCTATAGCCCCCCAAAATTTATTGGGGGGAATTAAGGGTGTTGGAACCCTCACTGGGCTGGACACGGTGACAGGAGCCCTGGGCTTGACTGGGGCCTAGAGTATAGAGGAAGCTGAAAAAAGCCAAATTCCCCCAGAACCTCATGTTAAACTTCTACAATTGTGCAATTCACAGTGTGCTGACCTATGGGCTGCTAGTGTGGTTTTCCAGCTGCACTGCAGCTGAACAGCAGATGATTCAGAGGGTAGTGAAAACTGCTGGTAAAATCATTGGGATCGTCCTCCCGGAGGTCTCTACTGTGTACACCTCCCGCTGCCTGCGCAGGACACACAACATCATAAGAGACCGGTTTCACCCATCAAACATTTTGTTCCACCTTTTGCCCTCTGGTAGGAGGTACAGGTCCCTTCAGGCCAGGACCACCAGAATGGCCAACAGCCTTTATCCCCAGGCAGTTAGACTGCTGAACAAACACTGTTCCCCTCTCCCCTCTCCACCCACTTAAATTTGGATTCATTATGTACCACTTTTCAACAATGGCATTAACTATGAACTGGGCTTTGCATTGCTGCAGCACACACAGTAATACACATCATTACTGGTTATTACTGTTTCCACACCTCATACACTTATTCCCTGTCAATGTCGTATTGTCCTGTCTACATACTGGGCTATTGCTGATCATGTTGGACCTTATAATGTTTACATTCTATGTATTTGCACTTTAAGAAACTGCTTTGTCGATTAAGGCTTTAATGTAATCTCGTTGTTTTACAACAATAACAATAAATTATTTATTCATAGAGTCACTTTCTCGGTGGAACGGGAGCCCTCTTAGGGCTGGACGTGGGGACATGAGCCATCTCGGGGCTAAACTCAGGAACTGGAGCCCTCCCTGGGCTTGACTGGGGATCAGGAGCCCTCCCTGAGCTTAACGGGGGATCAGGAGCCCACCCTGGGCTTGAATGGGAATCAGGAGCCCTCACTGGGCCTGACTGGGGATCAGGAGCCCTCACTGGGCTTGACGGGGGATCAGGAGCCCTCACTGGGCTTAACGGGCAATCAGGAGCCCTCTCTGGGCTTAATGGGGAATCAGGGGCCCTCCCTGGGCTTAAAGGGGGATCAGGAGCCCTCACTGGGCTTAACGGGGGAACAGGAGCCCTCCGTGGGCTAAACTGGGGAACTGGAGCCCTCTGTGGGCTGGATTCGGGAACTGGGTTGTGCTTACGTGGAGCAGGCACTGGACAGTACTCAAGGGCTGGAGCCGACACTGGAGCGAGCTCTGGGCCTGTAGCCGACACTGGAGCGAGCTCTGGGGCTGGAGCCGATACTGGAGCCAACTCTGGGGCTGGAGCCGACACTGGAGCCAACTCTGGGGCAGGAATGAGGGCTGAGAGCAGTCTTTTTCTCCTCTTATTCCTCTTCTGGTTCAAAGTGAGGGAGGCAGCTGCTGTCAGCTGCGGGCTTGAGTGAGCCGTGGACGGCGGGCTGGAGTAAGCCGCGGACGGCGGGCTTGACTTCGCCACGGACGGCATTTCTGGGCTGAGGACGAGGATGGCGCTATGGAGGATACGGGGGCATTTGGGGTTGGGCAGGCGGTAGGAGCTGTTGGTGAGGTATGTGGAGGTTCTCGGTGTAGGGTGAACTGGGGAGACGTGGCGCATTCCAGCGGGGGCTGGAAGACAAGGCTTAGAAGTTTCTTTTATTTCTTCTACTTCAAACTCGGAACAGTTGAGAAAAAGTACTAGATTAATCAGCTCAATCAGGGGAAAAAAATAAAAATAAATAAATAAATAATCACAGACGGGAAGATCGCAGCAGATCGTCTCGTCATCCAACCGTCTCTGCTCATTTCTGGACAACTGCTGCTGCTTCTCAACACAAGTTGTAGGTCTATTGTTGCAAAGCACAACATTCCAGCTTTGTGAATATTCATATCGAATTCTTGATGACATGAGTCCAAACCAGTGAAATATGATTTTAAACCCATGCTGATGAAAACAAAACGATCGCACTGACTGACATTTGCAAAGCGCGTGCATAAGACGCGCCTTTGCACGAGAGCGCGTGATCTCCCTTATAAAGTACATTATTGCAAAATATGTATCAGCAAGATTCACACAAACATAATCTGTTATGTCTTACATGAACGTTTAGTTAATGGTTGGGGGAAAATCTGATGTCTAACATTATATTTGATCCATGCATTACAGTAGGTCTTAAACTAAATCTGTCTCAATATTAATCAAACATTAAAAGAAAAGACGGAATCACTCGCTGCTCTTGATTAAACTACTGTTTATTTGCATCTTTGTTCTTATTTTTAATAACAAAGATAAAATAAAAAATAGCTATATTTGTTATGGAAGCAGACTGGACACAGAGGATTATAATACAATGTGATGTTTATTGAATTCAGCAATGGGTAAGCAGTCAATGGAGGTAGAGTCTTAGACACTTGATGCAATGGGGAAAGGATATACTGAGATAGTTTTGTCTTGCCAGGAACTCGTGGATGCAGAGGAGCAGCACACACCCCAGGATGTTGGTGGAGGAGAGGTTAGATGATCAACGGAGTGGAGCAGACGATGGGGATCCAAGGAATCAACGGAGGAGCGGAACAGGAGGCAAGTACACACACAGGTTAGTATCAGTTAAGTAAATGCGAAGAGTAATGAGAGTCCACTTCGTATAGACGAGATCGGACAATTGACTGGAGTGGGGTGTGTGCTTAAGTAGTGCTGGGGTGATTGGGTGTCAATGAGGTGCAGGTGCCTTGAATTAGTACTCAGGTGATTGAGATCGTTGTGATGGGTTGGTGGTGGAGCCTGGCTGATCTGTGACATTACCCCCCTCTCCACGGCCTGCTCCTGAGGGCCGAGGGGCCCGACGGCGTGGTGGTCTACCTCTGGGTGCTAGACGATCTGGGAAGTTGGAATGGAATTCCTCAATGAGAGCCGGATCCAGAATGTCGTCCTTGGGAACCCATGGCCTCTCCTCTGGGCCGTAACCCTCCCAGTCTACAAGGTATTCCAGACGACCACCACGACATTGGGAATCCAGGATCGTATGAACCTCGTAGATGGCACCATCCTCCAGAATCTGCGGGAGAGGGGGTTCCGTACTCGAGCCAGGCTCTGTGGAGGGAGGAACAAGAGAGTGGTAAGGTTTTAACAGAGACACATGGAGAGTGGGGTGAATCCTGTATTGTGGAGGTAGATTGAGCAGAAAAGTGACCCGGTTGATCTGTCTCTGAATGGTGAAGGGACCAACGTATCTGGGAGCGAGCTTCCTACAGGGCAGGCGTAATCGGATGTCTCTCGTTGACAGCCAGACCTTCTGTCCTGGTTGGTAAGGAGGAGCGTCAGACCTTCGAAGGTCTGCTGTCATCTTGCACCTGTGGATAGCTCGTTGAAGATGGTGTGCTTCATCCCAGACCCTCTCGCTCTCTCGGAACCAGTAATCCGCCGCAGGAACATCAGACGGTTCTCCGGTCCAGGGGAACATAGGTGGCTGGAAACCGAGCACGCACTGGAAGGGAGTGAGTCCAGTAGATGACTGACGAAGGGAGTTCTGGGTGTACTCGGCCCAGCCATTGAACTGGTTCCAAGAGTGCTGGTGGCCATGGCAGAAGGTTCGCAGGAAACATCCTATTTCCTGGATTTTCCTCTCCATCTGCCCATTGGTCTGAGGGTGATAGCCCGACGACAGACTTACAATCACACCTAGGAGTTTGAAGAAGTTCTTCCATACACGGGAGATAAACTGAGGACCCTGGTCGGAAAAAATATCTTCTGGAATGCCGAAATACCTGAAGACATCGTTGAACATAAGCTCGGCTGTTTCCATAGCCGTGGGCAGATTCTTGAGGGGGATTAATTGGCAGGACTTGGAAAATCAATCCACAATAACCACAATACAGGTATTTCAATTGGAGACAGGTAAGTCTGTGACAAAATCTAACCCTAGGTGTGACCATGGCCGGTTGGGAACGAGGAGCGGGAGGAGCTTGCCTGCCGGGAGATGGCGAGGGCTTTTGGAGATGGCACACTCCTCACAACCCTGAACGAACCATCTAACCTCCCTTGCCATATTCGGCCACCAGTAGCGGTCTTTCAACAGCGAAAGGGTAGCGTTGGCCCCAGGGTGGCCAGTGCCCAGTGTACAGAGTGAATGAGGGGAGTGCATTGGGTGCGTGTGACATACTGTACACCTGGTGGACAGCCTGGCGGAGTGGCCATGGAGTCATTGGAGGAAGGAGCGGATTCAGGATTCCACTGGATGGGGCAGACAAACACCCTTTCAGGGATGATGGATTCCTGTAGGTCCTCTCCTGCTTCGGGGCCATGCAGGCGCGACAGGGCATCTGTTTTGGTGTTCTTGGATCCTGGGCGGTAAGAGATACTGAAATTAAAGCGTGTGAAGAATAATGCCCAGTGCGCCTGCCGTGGATTGAGCCTCTTAGCTTCCTTCAGGTACTGTAGGTTCTTATGATCAGTGAGCACTGTAAAAGGGTGTTGAGCACCTTCCAACCAATGCCTCCACTCTTCCAGGGCCAGTTTGATGGCAAGAAGTTCTCTGTTGCCGATATCGTAGTTGCGTTCTGCCGGGCTGAGTTTCCGTGAAAAGAAGGCACATGGATGGAGTTGCTCAGGGTTCCCCTGCTGCTGGGATAGGATCGCTCCGACTCCCGTAGTTGAAGAATCAACCTCGACAATGAACGAACTCTGGGGATCAGGACGTAAGAGGATAGGAGCTTGGGTGAAGGCTTTTTTCATACTTTCAAAGGCATCGTTGGCTGCTGGGGACCAGGACATAGACTTGGGCTTGTTGCAGAGTAGGTTGGTAAGAGGACTGGTGAGGGTACTGTAGTTCTGGATGAATCGGCGGTAGAAATTAGAGAATCCCAGGAATCGTTGGAGTTCTTTGATGGTAGATGGAATTGGCCAGGTCCTGATAGCTTCCACCTTCCCCTCGTCCATCCGGATGCCACTACTGTAAATATGGTACCCGAGAAACTGAATTGAGGATTGGTGGAAAGAACATTTCTCTGCTTTGAGGAAGAGTTGATGCTGTCGTAGTCATCGGAGGACCTCCGCAACGTGGTGGCGATGTTCGGCCAGGCTCCAAGAGTAGATGAGTATATCAAAAATATATATACTAGGACGAAGGGATGGAGATACTCTCGGAGCACCTCATGCATGAAATCCTGGAATACGGAGGGGGCGTTGACCAGGCCATACGGCATAACCAGATATTCATAGTGGCCGGTAGGGGTCACGAAAGCTGTCTTCCACTCGTCCCCCTCACGTATTCGGATGAGGTTGTACGCGCTGCGGAGGTCTAGCTTGGTGAAGATGGTGGCACCGCGGAGATGTTCCAAGGCTGCTGGGACGAGAGGAAGGGGATAACGGAATTTAACAGTGATATTATTCAAGGTCCGGTAGTCGATCCAAGGCCGCAAGCCTCTGTCCTTCTTGGCCACGAAAAAGAAACTTGAAGCAGCAGGGGACGTGGACGGGCGGATGTAACCTTGTTTGAGTGCCCCTTCTATGGACTCCTCCATGGCCTTCTTTTTGGGAAGTGACAGAGGATAGATTTTCCCTTTGGGCACTGGCTCACCTGGTAGGAGATCTATTGCACAGTCCCATGGCCGGTGAGGAGGGAGTTGGGAGGCCTTCTTCGGACAAAAGACGTCACTGAAGTGGGTATAACAGGTTGGTATATCAATGGATTGTTTCTCCACAGGGCTTTCGATGGTGGTGGACTTCAAGACTAGAGTCGATGACTGTCGATGGTGGTTGAGTCAGGTGAGGAAAGCAATCCGGAAAGCACTGGTGACCCCACTTCAGGGCGTCTCCCGTGCGCCAGGATATTTGGGGCTCCTGAAGAGCGAACCAAGGCCTCCCGAGGATGATGTCCATGGTGGCTTCCTCCAGAACCAGTAAACTGATGTCTTCTTCATGCAAGAGATCTATTTGTAGACGTACGGGACCAGCATTGAGTTTGATATCATGACGGCTCAGAGATTTCCCGGTTATGGAGTGGACTTAGTAGACCTTGGGGTTGATATTTGTGGGGATCTTGAGCTGGCGGCAGAGGCTCCCTGAGATAAAGTTCCCGGCCGATCCTGAGTCAAGGAGGGCATGGACTGGAACAGATAGGTTGGGTGCAATAAGTGTCACCACAATAGAGAGAGGTTTTATATTTTGAGGTATGGGTTGAATTGCACTCACCAAGAGCCGAGGAGGATGAATAGGGCATGTAGAGGTCACATGCCCGCCATTTCCACAATAAAGGCATAATCCTCTAGTTAAACGCCTCTGCCGCTCAGCAGATGATAGTCTCATATTGTCGGTTAACATGGATTCTGGGACTGGTTCTGGAGGATGGTTGGCCTCTGGGTGACGTTGGAGAGGAGTGCAACAGTTTGACGGGAAGTGTTCCTCAAAGCAGGACTGCATGCGGGTAAAACAACGGACAGAGAGTTGAATCAAATTTTCCAATCCACAGGTGTCATCATAACCGGCCAATTGGAGGCGTAATCGGGGTTCTAACCCCTGGCGATAGGCGGTGACAAAAGATCGCTCATTCCAGCCACTGGCCGCGGCAAGGGTTCTAAATCTGAGGGCATACTCCTTGATGGATAGTGACCCCTGTCGGAGATGGTACAGCTGGTCACTGACGGATGAGTCACCCGATGCGCGTCCGAAGACCTCCCTGAAATGAGCAAAAAAAGTAAATGACTGGGTGACATTACCTGCTTGAGCCCAGATCGTTTCTGCCCATTGCAGTGCCTTGCCGGATAGAAGGGAGACGAAGAAAGCGATCTTTGATTTTTCTGTGGGGTAGAGATAGGGTTGCATTTTGATGGCAAGTGAACATTGTAAAAGAAAGCCGTTGCACTCCTCTGCCACACCAGAGAAGGGCGCTGGTCAGGCCATGGGACTGGCAATCACAGGCAGAGAAGAAGTGGCGGAGGTGGATGCGGTCGGTGGTGTTGGTGGAGGTGCGGGAATGAGAACTCGCCGGAGATTATCCACGAGTTCCTGGAAAGGATCCGGTTGGCTCATGCTGAATCCCTCTGTCTTAATTGGTCCGATCTTCTGTTATGGAAGCAGACTGGACACAGAGGATTATAATACAATGTAATGTTTATTGAATTCAGCAATGGGTAAGCAGTCAATGGAGGTGAGTAGAGTCTTAGACACTTGATGCAATGGGGAAAGGATATACTGAGATGGTTTTGTCTTGCCAGGAACTCGTGGATGCAGAGGAGCAGCACACACCCCAGGATGCTGGTAGAGGAGAGGTTGGATGATCAACGGAGTGGAGCAGACGATGGGGATCCAAGGAATCAATGGAGGAGCGGAACAGGAGGTAAGTACACACACAGGTTAGTATCAGTTAAGTAAATGCGAAGAGTAATGAGAGTCCACTTCGTATAGACGAGATCAGACAATTGACTGGAGTGGGGTGTGTGCTTAAGTAGTGCTGGGGTGATTGGGTGTCAATGAGGTGCAGGTGCCTTGAATTAGTACTCAGGTGATTGAGATCGTTGTGATGGATTGGTGGTGGAACCTGGCTGATCTGTGACAATATTGTGATTAATAATATAGTAATTATTATTAAGAAAAGAATTGGAGGAAAATATGTAGCGTTGCTTGGTGATTTTGCTTTGCAATCTTTAACTCGATTTTTCTGGGAATCAGATCTGCTGCCTCTATTGCCTTCAAACGGCTGTAGCTCAGTCATTTTTTGTCCAATTCCAACAAGTCATATATCATTTTGAAGGTATTTTAATTGAGAATGTGAAAATAAAAATAACTAATTTTTGAAAATTTGCGCATTCCGACTCATTTTGCCAGCACAGGTCACATTTGTTTAACATCTTTTGTTGGTTAACATTAATGACACAGATAGGTATTAGGAATGCTGTCCCTTTAAGACGGAAGGCATGCATGTAATACTGACACACATTCAGTTTTCACCCACCTGTTTACGTTCACTTAAGCCATAATTGACTGTATTTATGTGAGATACTCTACACGATGGACATTTGGACTGCTGTGTGTGTATTTGAGCACTGAGAACTGATCGCGCGCTGTGTGAGAACTGAAGAACTGGAGCGTGCGTGAGAGAGAGCACTTCTATCAGCGCGATTCCACCTCTCCCGCCTTCACTAACTTTAAGTTAATCGACAAAGAATTGTGACTCCCGGGAAAAACGGGATATCAGGTCACCCTATCGCTAACCTGAGGCCACTGTTTCAGATCGCTAGTTCGCGTTTTGGTAGCCTGTCCGTCCACTGCGGCTGCCATACTGAGACTACATATGCAAACGCCCGTCATCCGATCACAATCCAATGAAAGGGACGCACATTTTGAAAGACAAGAAAGTTAACTTAGCCCATAGAATGTATTTTGAATGTCCGGTAGTCCTCAAATAACATTCTAGTCCCATCTCGTCTTGTTAACGAAGACGTGGCATACATTTCGTCATAGTTTTTATCACCAGATATTAGTTTTAGCTCATCAACGTCTCGTCTTAGTCACAGAAAAAATGTTCGTTAACGAATATTTTTCGTCATCGTCTTCGTCGATGAAATTAACACTGGTTGGAGAGCTTGAGAAAATCCTCCACATATTGCTCCAACCTCCAACCGCCCTGCCGCAAACCCCACAACGCATCCTCAGCTGCCGTCATCTTTTGGGTCCGGTCTTCTGTTACAATTCGAGGCAGGAGACAAAGGGTTAATGCAAACACAGGTGGGTTTATTGAATGAGTTGCAGAGTAAGACGGAGGTAACGGTGAGGAGGTGAATAGAAACACTTTGGCCAGTTCTTGGGTTCTTATCTGAGATGGCTGATGCTGTGTCTTTTGCAGGGAGATTCGGGATCGTGCTGGAGTCGAGGAGATCAGGATCGGAGGAGCGCTGGAGCATCTGATGGTAAGTACAAACAGGTAAACCGTAGGCGAGAGACTGTTATGGTTCAGGGTAGTGAAAGGTAGACTGGATGATCTGTGACTGAGTGGAGCGTGACTTTATATGTGGCTTGATTGCAGACGGCAGGTGCAGGTGATCAGAATACAGGCGAGTGTGATCTGGTGTGAGTGGTAGCTGATGACTGTGGTGACGGTGGTGACAGAGACTCCCTGACATAAGCTTAAAACTAAAGTAAAAAAAAAAACAAAAACAAATAAATAAAAAATAATACATCCTCTTATCCATTCTTAGGCCTAATTTAATTCTAATTGATCATAATCTTGTCGGCTAATGATCGGTTAACGAGCTTCGGTTACAGAGCAGGTATATAAAGCGCATAGGAGAAAGAACTGAGACCAAGCAGGAAATAAAATAAATAGGCTAGGCTACAAAATGTAGGCTAATCCAAAATAACAACCTACTTGAATGGATTTAAAAGACTTTGGGATAAGATTAATATTTTAGCTTAAATATTCTTTTAACATTTTGTTTTGAATTTAAGAAAGTGCAGAAATTAGGAAATATATTAGGCTACCTATATTATTCTTCTTCTTATTAGCATATAACCTATATAAAACCTATAAAAAAAAAAAAAAATGTACAGCTAGGCCTAGCCTACGTTAAATTCCTGTACAGAGAACCCGTAACATTCCCGTAAATTAATTAAAGAAAGAAAGAAAGAAAGAAAGAAAGAAACGATCAGTGAATGGATTTAAAAAGCTGGATGGATGGGAAAGATAGTAATGTTTTTCTAGGCATGTCACATGTCTTATTTTTAAATGTATTGATTATAACAAGGTTCATAAATGTTGTCTGTGGACTGCATATATCTGCAACATATCACACGCACAATGTACAGGTAGGTTAATATAATATTTTCTTAATTCTGCGCTTTATTAAATTCAGAACATTGTATTAATGTATTCAATATCAGTTTCTGAATATCCAAGGTTGCTATGGTGACACAAGTTCGTGTATTAAACGCATGACCACGAGAAATAAATGTCATTCTCTCAACATAAGAAGTTGTGCTCCCCCGAACATATCCCCTACCTGCCTTCTTTTTAATCATTTTATCATGAAAAGATTTTTTTTTTTTTTTAAATAACACATTAGTCCTACATGTAATTATCACAGAAACAAATCCACAGCTGAACCGCGGCAACAAGTGGTGTTTTCGTAACCAGCGTAACCTATTTGAAGGAATCAGGATTGAACTCAGTCATTAAGACAGTGACTTGGTGCCACCTAGTGTCTGTTTTAGATTCATATTAAACATATCATTTAATTGATTTCAAAATTTAAAACATTAATTTCATAACATTTTATGCATTTGTAGGCTAAATGCATTCAGTAATGATGTCTCTGATGGCTTTTGTTGACACAGATTGAATTTTTACTAGTAACAGCCCTTTATTATTTTAACTGAATTTATCGACTGGAATTAAGAACGTGGCATTCCATATTCATGATGCATACATTTAATACGGTTTTAAAAAAAATTGCCCCTGGACATCAGTTTACGGGCTTGTTTCTGATGCTGTCAATGCTGTTTTTGGTGTTTGGTTACATTAAAAAAAATGCAGTTAGCTCAAAAAGCTGAGGGCACACGACAGGCGCTGTTTGGATGAGCATGATGCTTGTATGTTCAGTGCATGGCGAGTGTGTTTCACTAGCTCCGTTCCCATGGACACCTTTTGTTTGACCTAATTCTGGATATTTCCAGCCTAAGACGTGTAATTAATCCGTATCTAAAGCCGTGTCTACACCAAGAGAGCCCATTATAATCAGTTGATGCGGTGACTGTCCACACAGGAAGTGGCGCGAGGTGACAAATCTTCTACAGTAACAATCCAACAATCCAACGCTCTCCATTGACTTTCTATTGCGGGAAGCTGCCTCCTTGTCATTTCTGACTTATAACAAAAAAACAGAGCGATGCCTAAAAGCTGCTATGTGACAAGGTGTACAGTAAACAAGCTAAAAAAACCCAGAACTACGTTTTTAAAAGCTGTCGACCCCAAAAAACGTGCGTTTAGGACACAAATATTTGTAGAATTTCACGTTGGGCCGTTCAGTTGGATCATTTCTCAAATAAAACGAAGGTTAGGAAAAGGGGCACTGACATAGACCAATATAATTTAGTTTCTTAATATATCTCCTCCTCTCAGATTCACATCGTGTAGTGAAATAATCCTTTGACATGGATAAAAATAATGAATGGTCTTGTTGCCGATTACATTTCCTGCCAGTGGGCGGAGTTCTCCGAGTAATATGACACGTTGCGCTCTACTTTGTGTCCTAAACGTTTTTTAGCTTGTTTACAGTACACCTTGTCACATAGCAGCTTTTAGGCATTGCTCTGTTTTTTGTTATAAGTCAGAAATGACAAGGAGGCAGCTTCCCGCAATACAAAGTCAATGGAGAGAGTTGGATTGTTTTCTCCTCCGGTGGGCGTGGTTTTCAGATTATGACACGTTGCGCTCTGTCTCTATTCCTGAGATAAAACACGCCCTCCTCATTACCCTACAGACAAAGAAATGTAGAAATAAATAAATGTGAAAATAAATCAATATAGAAATATATAAATGTGTAAATAAATAAAGAAATAAATACATAAATGTGAAAATAAATAAAAGTGGAAATAAATAAATGTATAAATAAAAAAAGAAAAAATAAATGTGGAAAAAAGGAAAAAAATACATAAGGAAATATTTTATTTTTTTTTTTTTTTGGTTTTTTACTTTTCTTTGTATATTTATTTATTTATAT
This sequence comes from Spinibarbus caldwelli, assembly GCA_039654775.1. NCBI lineage: Eukaryota > Metazoa > Chordata > Actinopteri > Cypriniformes > Cyprinidae > Spinibarbus > Spinibarbus caldwelli. The sequence goes on along the minus strand of CM077243.1, from coordinate 32,380,772 downwards.
ATATATATATATATATATATATATTTATTTTTGCTTTTTTACATTTCTTTGTACATTTATTTATTTATTTATAATTATGGCAGGTTGGCATTCCATACACAATCATCTCCACTGTTTTGAGCGTGTTAAGCTCCAGGTTATTATAACTAGACCAGACAGTTAACTCTTTAACCTCCTGTCTGTAAGCAGACTCGTCACTGTTCTGAATGAGGCCGATAAGTGTGGTGTCGTCTGCGAACTTCAGGAGCTTGACAGCGGGGTCTTTAGAGGTGCAGTCGTTGGTGTACAGGGAGAAGAGCAGTGGGGAAAGGACGCAACCTTGAGGGGCACCAGTACTGATGGTGCGGGTGCTGAATGAGAATTTTCCCAGCCTCACTAGCTGATGCCTGTCTGTCAGGAAGCTGGTGATCCACTGACAGACGGAGGTGGCCACAGAGAGCTGAGTTCATTTGGACAGGAGGAGGTTTGGGATGATAGTGTTGAAGGCTGAGCTGAAGTCTAGAAACACAATCCTCACATAAGTCCCTGGTTTGTCCAGATGTTGTAGGATGTAGTGCAGTCCCATGTTGACTGCATCATCCATAGACCTGTTTGCTCGGTAAGCAAACTGTTGGGGGTCCAGTAAGAGTCCAGTGATGTCCTTAAGGTGGGCCAGCACTAGTATTTCAAAGACTTAATTTTAAAGCTACAGGTCTATAGACATTTAGTTCTGTAATTTTGGGTTTCTTTGGGACTGGGATGATGGTGGAGCGTTTGAAGCAGACAGGGACTTCACACAGCTCCAGTGATCTGTTGAAGATCTGTGAAAAGATGGGGGCCAGTTGGTCAGCACAGGTTTTCAGACTGGCTAGTGTAAAACTATCTGGGCCTGGTGCTTTATTTCTCTTCTGTTTCCAGAAGACCTGACACATCTTTTTCTGAAGTGCAGGACTGGGATGAGCCTGGGATGAGGGGGTTGCTGGAGGTGTTAATGGATCCATGGAGAGAATGTCAGAATGGGTGTGGGGTGTGAGACAGGGTTTTTCAAACCTGCAATAAAACTCATTCAAATCGTCAGCCAGTTGTTGATTCAACACAGTGCTGGGGGGTGGTGTCTGGTGTCTTGTGTCTTGTGATGTCTTTCAGTCCTTTCCTCACTGATGCAAGGTCATTGGCAGAAAACTGGTTTCTCAGCTTTTCAGAGTAGTTTCTCTTTGCCACTCTGATCTCCTTTGTCAGTGTGTTTTTGGCCTGTTTATACAAGACTCTGCCCCATTCCTGTAGGCATCTTCTTTGGCCTGACGGAGCAGTGAACCACGGTTTGTCATTGTTGTAAGTTAAATGAGTCCAGGTAGGAATGCACATGTCCTCACAGAAACTGATATATGATGTTGCTTTATTAAAGTCACCAAAAATGATTATAACAGAGTCTGGGTAATTTGATCAGCCAGTTGTTGTAGCTCTAAAGGAGGAATGTAAACACTTACAAGAATTGAACGAGGAAAACCCCCATGGCAAATCTTTTAGAATGGCTTACAATTAATAAAAAGCGCTTCTAGATTGGGACAGCACATCTTCTTTAATGCTGTTACATCTGGACACCACCTTTCATTGATTTAGAACAGGGGTGGGCAAACTTTTTGACTCAAGGGCCACATCAAGTGAGGGGTATATGACAAAGGAAGCTTTGATTTTTTATTTTTATTTTTTCTCAAAATTAACACTCACTTACTACTGTACTGTATATATTCTTGTATGTACATGGTAGTTCTATTCTTGTTCCATCTCTTACTTTATGACACAAAGATAAGTTACTTTGGAGTAGGCTACAAGTCGATTGATGTTTAAGACACAGTTTATCATTTCATTCAGAAATAATGTAAAAGAAACTTAATGTTTACAAACATTAGAAACATGTATTTATATTCCCCTCACTCCATAAAAAATCCCATAAATTTAGCCATGTTCAGAACAGAAAAAGGAACGTAATATCAGTAAAAAACAAACAAATTATAGTGGCATTCACCATAAACATTTATTATAAACATCCAGCCTAAATATTTAAAGCGAAACTGAAACTAGCGGTGTGGTTGCAGGAAAATTTGCAATACAAACTCACTAATTCAAATGTGCACGCTTTGCACTTGACCTTGATTGCTTTATATAAGTCGCTTTGGAAATCGCAGCACGTTTCAGGTGATAAAAACACAAATGACAATACTATACTTTATCCATTTTCATAAAAATGTGTGTGGAAGACAGAAGAAGAAAGCATATTTTTGCATATTTTTTTCCATGTTTTCTCCACGAAATCACAGTGCCCGTGAGCAGGAGGGTAATGCTGGCATTTGTTCTCCTAATGGAAAGTCTGCAAAACATTTTAAGTATTTTTAAAACAAGGCATTTTTTAAAACAAATGAACACTTTCACGTTTTTAATATAAGTAACTGTAATTGTAAAGTAATTGTAGGGTGTATATTTTGACTGTTTATTTTGTATTTGTGCTGTGTGGCTTGGACGCAGCATCTGTCAAAAATAGACTAGGCGCTTATCTTTAGCGAAGCGGCGTGGAGAGTGCATTCTGGGATGCTTATGAAATGTGCCGCAGTGCGGCTGGTATAAACATTGACTAGAGCGGCCACAATCAGCTCCAGTGACTGTGTCGGAGCCATAAATGAGCAGACATGTGCGGTGTAAATGAAGGGTTATATACTGCACTACAAGTTACAGCGCCATCTATTTGATTTTACTGATTTTGCATCAAATTAGCCATTTTGGACCAACTGCCTCATGAGCTGGATGAAAATGGTGTATATGGCCCGCGGGCCGTAGTTTGCCCAACTCTGATGTAGAAACATGTCCCACCACCATGCAATTTGATTCTGCGCCGAGATCCACTCTGAACAGCTGGAAGCCTGGCAGACTTAACGCGCTGTTCAGAATGGCTTCATTCAGCCAGGTTTCAGTGAAACACAGATCAGCAGAGTTTGAAATATACAGTGGCTACTGCTGTCTATGCTGTTAATATGAAAACAACAAAAGAAAAATGGAAATTTACTTACTGCTCTTGACTAAATAACTTTGCTAGCAGCTCACTCATGGATAGGGCCTGTCTAAATGTGATGTCACTTCAAAAGTGAAAATGACATGATGTGTAGCCAGGTATGGTAACCCATACTCTGAATTTGTGCTCTGCATTTATCCCATCCAAGTGCACACACACACAGCAGTGAGTAGTGAACACACACACACACACACCAAGAACACACACCCGGAGCAGGGGGCAGCCATTATTGCTGCGCCGCCGGGGAGCAGTTGGGGGTTGGTGCCTTGCTCAAGAGTTTGAGTCGTGGTTAATAGCTGTGTTTCCACTGTCGGGCCAGTGCTTTCAATGGGTCGGGAGGGGCTAATAGTCTCGGACCCGTAGCACCGAGCCCAAAATCACACTGCGATTCCACCATCGGACCAGAAGCTCCACTGCGCTTCGCTAAAACCCGCCCTTTACACGCCTCTTTGGAACGTCACTCAACCCCATCATTTCACCAACAAAGAAAAGTTATTAGAAAACTAATCAGAAATAAATCACTGGAAAGAGTGAGATCACAAAACGAACATGATAAAAGCGCTTGTTTCCATTTTTTGTTGTTTACTTTAAGATTTAAATTCAAAAGCATTGATGTTTTACCAGTTTTACAATACTAAGTGATCAACATGAATTGTCAGGATTGAAAATTTGTCACACAGGAATAAAGTGGTACCGTTATTTCACAAAAGAAAGAGGACACATACTTATTCAGTCGTGTCTGTTTCTGTTTATTTATAGTCACAGTATACGTCACATTTAGAAAGAATGATCATTTCCATATTTTTTCCATCAAAAATATGACCTGAGTAGCAGAAGGAGCTCCAGAACAAAAACTACGATTATGATATAAAGTATATGACATACGCAGAGCTAAATATGAACTTCAAACAGTCAGGTATAAAGAAACGAGACTTATTGTACTGACAAATAAAATATGTCACTAAATAAATACACGATTGTTATAGCCTATAGGCTATTTGTCTGACTTCTTCAAGCGGTCATATTTACCATGTTTACTATGGTAAAGGCTAGCGTGGATAGTCTTTTGCATCGCTTATAAATAATTCTGCAGTATATAGTGATCATAATCCACATCGGATCTCAAACAGAAGCTATTTCAAACACTCTCCGTTGTCTGAAAGTGAGTTTTGAGCTACAATTATTTTAAAAGAATTTAATGTTGATGTTAGCTGTTAACTATATGAAATAATCCGCAGCGCTGACACTCTCCAGACGTGGAGAAACTCTGCCTTTGTTCATGTCCACTCCTCAAGCCTGAGCTGGCCTGCTTTGGCCCAAGGTTTTTGTCAGGCCAAAAACCCTGGCTGTTGGCCCTGAGGAAGCCCCAATGAGGCACTAAGTGACAGTGGAAAGTGACAGTGGAAATGCGACTGGCCCTGGCACGCACTAGCACACCCGCTTTTGGCCTGACAGTGGAAACACGGCTAATGAGTGTGGAAGAGGGAGCTGTACATTCACTCCCCCCACCTACAATCCCTTACAGTACTGCAACACGAACCACGACAACTCCAGCTCTCTAACCATTAGGCTACAACTGCCCCCTTTGGGCATTTGTATGGGAGAAATAACAGAGTGGAAGGTACACACACTATAGACACATAATTGTGTTAAAAAAATATTAAAATTAATTTTGCATAATAGGTCCCCTTCAAATATAATAAAACAATGCAGTAAACCAATGTGATAAACTGATTTAAGTGAAAAAAAAGAAAGAAAAGAAAACCAGATGTTGTACCTTTTAACTCTTTGATGGAAAAGAAGCTAATGTGCATCCTAAAAATCTAAACTGTTCAGGTAATAAATTATTTACACCTTTGAAGTGTCCACAATATCAACACACAGGTTAGCATAAACGGTAATCCAAAGCATAACAGGGCAATTGTCCAAATGGGTGATATCAAAATATGAGCAAAGTCACTGTCCAAAGCAAAATCTAGTTCATCCATCCTCAACACTGGATGAACAAACATATGTGATATGTGAAATCCATATGTGGTTTGAATGAGATTTATAAAAATAAAAAATAAAAATCTTTTTTTTTTTTTTTTTTTTTTTTCAAATCTGATTCAAACCACATATGAATATGTGATACCATATGTCCAGACTTTCAAAAACCCATGAGTATCACATCTGGATATCTAAAAAAAAAAAAAAAAAAAAAAAAAAAATCTGATTTTAGCTAACAGTCTGAACAAGGTTTTATCATCACCATCACCTCTGAACACTGCTCATTTGGCTTCATGCCATATTGCCTCTTCATAAAGCTACTGCAGATGACAAATGTGATTCTGCCCCGTTGGACTTGAATATGGATGGATGTTTTGTGAATAAACTGGTAATTTAAGCCCTGCCTCAGTACTGCTTTTCTCCTGATTGACTGTGTGTTTTCTGTGGATTGGCCTGGGGAGGGGGGAGTGTTTTAATTTAATGTTAATTTGTGTGTGTATATGTATGAGTGAACTGGCTGAATGTGTGACAGGCGATTGGTGTGGGATGGGAGTCGGGGGTAGTAAACATGTTAAAATGCCTTATTTATTGTGTGCCGTGTAGATTTGTGTGCTGTTTCTAATATGGAGCACTATTGATGTATTGAACTGAAAACATTGTGTGCAGATGAATTGATGCGGGGTGTTGCGCGTTGTCACATATCCTTTTCCCTCCCCCTATACCTACACCTATGCCTGCATTATGAGTTTTATTCTTTCTAATTGAAATAAAGAGAGTGTGTCCCTTTGGTAAAAATGATCGACCGCTGTGATGTATTTTGACAGACGTAGTGCATAGACTTCAACAAGGTTTATTGCAATAAACACAGGTTTATTGCAGCATCACATATTCTTATAACAGTTTCATTAACTCCAGCATCAGCTTGGCTAATCCTGTCCTTCTGTGTGTTGAGCTACAGAGTGTTGTTCTGTGCACCACCTGGTGGATATTGCATGAAGCACATAAAATGGATTTAAATTCTAAGAAGCGCACTTGCAGGATACCGCTTGTGCATTCGATTTACAAGTAGGAAGAAAAATCTTCCAGGTATTGCTCGCATACTGTTTCATGAAGACTAAAGATTTTTCTTAATATTATGGAAGTTTGCTGTTTCAAACACAGCTAGTACTTTTTTGGTTCGTGAATAATTCAGCATTTTTCAATGAATTGTTTGACTCAGTCATAAAAAAGACACCTACTGGCACAATGATGTCACCTGCAGAATGAGTGACTTTAAATCCCTCCACTGATGCACAGACTGACAGTCAGTCTGAAACAAACTATTAAAGTCAGATTTGAGGATGGCTGTACAATGTTAAACAATGATCACAAGTCATTAATAGTTCAAGAACCTCAGCAACCTTTTAACTTGTAAATCTTCAGTGATATTTGATAAATTTACACTCACCACCTCCACTGAGCAGCCGACTGACTCTGTGCATAGTGCTTTCAGGGACCACAGGAAGTTCAGCGTCAGTGGCTCAGTCTGCTCCCAACAGCTTATCAACAGGCGTACTTTGATGCTTTTTTTCAGAATCAGGGCTTCTCTGAGCATGTTGTCAATGCGTGACCAGTACCTGTTAAAGTACATAGAGTAAACATCAGTAATGCACTATACTGCTACTACTATCAATAGTGTGCTCAAACACTAGGGCTCTATATATATATAGAGAGAGAGAGACAGAGAGAGAGAGAGAGAGAGAGAGCCCTAGTGTTTCTTTAGTTCTTTGTGAGTTGTTGTATGTAATTGGTGTCTGTTTGCCTGTCATTCTGTTCTTTGTTCCCTTTGATTTTTGGCTTATAGTTTGTTCTAGTTTTCCATGAAATACCTGCACATAGATCCTTGCCTCTGCCAGTTTTCCCCAGCTTCTCCACAATGTTAGAGTTTTGGACTGGCATGTCTCTTTGACTAGTGCATCTTTGAGCATATATTTAGTATAAGTAAAATACTTAAGTACTGTTAAAATCAGACACTCTAAGACTTTTACTGAAGTTGTTTTGGAATTGGTGACTTGTAACTTGTAGTGGAGTAATTTTCACTGTAAGGTATCTGTACTTTTACTCAAGTATGGTTTTCAGGTACTCTTTACACCTCTGTTTGTTTTGTCAGTGACACATTCTCTTTTTGGGGCTCTTAAATGTGTGTAATGAACATATTTTTCCTGTCCACTGTCTTTGACGTCACAGTTTAGAATAATTACTAGTAAAGGGTTTGAGACTGTGTGTCTTTGTGATGTCATCAGTCAATTAATGAGAGTGACATGACATTTACTGTTCAGATGACTGGATTTAAAAATAATTGTGTCCCAAGTTTCCGTGAGTCACTTATTGATTAGCATGGTCTAGTTAACCTATTGGTTGGTGCAAATATCCTAGCCATGTATTCTGATAGAATACATTTCTTTGCAAGCATCATTTAAATCACAAGTATTATATGGTAATATTGATGGAAGATATTTTGGTCATTTAACAGGACTCACCTGGGTTGGCTGCGGTTGAGCATTGGTAGATAGTTGGTTATGGAGATGTAGATAAATGTCTCAGCCTCTTGAATGACTCTATTAATGGCCTCTAGGTCTTTCGTCCGGTCTTTTGGGCCGAAAACATCTGGAGAACTCTAGAACAACAAACCATAGAAAAAAACTGAATTATTTAACTGCATGTGTGCCCAAAGTAGTCAGCTTTATCAGTCATATGAAATCATATTTGCAGTGTATTTGCATACACTGAGGTCAGAAATGTCTCTAAAATCCATACGAAAACTTATGACCAACACTGGTCAGTTTCACTGCTGCTGAAGCACAAGGTTATAAAACCACCACAAACATGCATTATATGAGAGCTTACACGAACACTGCCCCTTTTATTCCCTGCGTGTCCAGCACATGACCATGAAAGCAGCAGTGATTCATCATTCGTCACTCTTTTGAAATATAACACCTCTCAGAGTCAGGTATGTGATCAAGTGTGAAGCAGATGAGTGATGATTGAAACCTTGACTGACTGCCGCTGTCATGCTGTTCCAGAAGCTGCAGTTACTGATAAACGATTCTTGTTCATTTTCTGTGAGGACTTCATTGATTGAAAATGATATTAAAGGCAATGCAACCTTTAATCAATTGAAACCTATCTGTTAATTTATAATAGCAAATCTCTCCTCTATAAATGGTGCTGAAATGCTGCATTCCTAAGCCTGTCTCTCTCCACTCTATTTATACTGTAGTGTGCCTATAGACCACATGTAGCCCCACCTCTTTTTGAAGGTAAGATCTTACAAATTAGTGACACTAGTGACATTTGTAATGACATCCGTTTCAAACATTATTGTGCACATGATAAATAAAGTAAAGTAAAGTAAATCCACTTCACCAGCAAATTACTCTTCAACAGCGATGCTATAGAGCTACTGCAAAAATGGAAGTTCAAAGATAGAATTGTTTCTCTGGTCTCTATAGTAACAAATTGTTTCTCTACAGTAACAAAGATATTAAACATCATTAGAATCAGACAAATCAAATGAAGGATCATTTCCATGAACCAGGACTTGTTTCTGCTTCCAGTAGACTCACAGGACAGTTACATGAAAAATCAAAACATTTCTTACTCAACTCACTGAAATGTATGCTTTTGCTGCAGTGTCATTCAGATGCAGTTGAAGGTTCTCATCTCTGTTGTACAAAGCGTTCAGTTTCTTGGACCATACTGACGGCAAAAATTCTTTATATTGCAGTTGCCAGTAGAGACTGAAAATCCTGTGCAGGTCCAACACTAGACAGCTGCAGTCATAAATAATGATGCCCAACTCCTTCATCTGTTAAAATAACACATCATCTCACTCACCAGACCAAAGAAATGTTACTAAACATGATGAAGGACATGCCACATCACACAACTCCAACATACAGATTAATAATCAAATGAACTAAATGGAATTAGCAAACCAACATGTAGTGAAATGAATACAAAAAAAATATATTTATAACTTTGCAGTAGTTCTTTACCGTAGATAGTGACCTCCAATCCATGCCGGCACTTCCTATGTACATGTGCTTCCTGTCCACCACCCAGAAAGAGGAGTTGAGCTGACCTTTAATGAGGGCTTTCATGTTCAGGTAATGCACCTCTGCACCTGGAGGATCAATGAATTAACAGTCAGTTATAACTCAGTCTGTTAAATAACCAATAGAAATGTTTCTCAAATCGTTCACACCAAGTGCCATCAAGTGCACGTGTTAACAGGCAATGTTCCGTATAGAGTCCAAACATGAAGGTAAAAGATTGAACTACTCAATCATGCATGCTTTCATTTGTATTTTAACAGCTGCATTTGTGTAAACTGTTGTACCACAAATAGGTAGAATAGCTAATAAGAACACTTACTGTATTTAGCACAACACTTACAATAAGTATGAGTGAGAAGAAAGAATAAATATTACAAACATTTGCAACCAATTTCTTGGCTGTTTTGCTGCTGATTGTTGCACCATTATTTGTTGTAAATTTCATGTTGAAATATACTTCTGAATGTTTCTAGCTTCCAAACCAACAGTCATTGTTTCCCATTCCAACTGTTTGTACATAAACCCTTGTTTATCACATAGTAGTTCTAGTCAAACAATCCAATAATCAGAGAGAGCTCACACAATTTTTTTTTTTTTTTAGTGAAGATTTGGGTCTTCATTAGCAACTTCCCTTTTTTGATCTCTTTGAAAGGTTGCACAAGGAGGAAATGACTTTTAAAGTGGTTCATCTCCGCACTCACCTCAAGTCAATGTTCCCCTTCAGGAACTCGGGCTGCGTCGAAACGCTTTGGGAATGGCTTCAGCGTGAACGCACTTTGAATCACATGTGTAATCAGTCCAACGGAGTGGCGAGACATCACGGTGACGTAGAGACCAGGAAGCTTAAAAGCACGTGCGGTGGAAACAGAGGCAGCTTCTGTCATTCAGTAAGCGCTCTGTGTGTGTGTGTGTGTGTTTGTGTCAGTCTATGCGTTGTGTTTTGCCAGTGCGTAACTTTCTCTACTATGGCTAAGGCGAGTAGCTGCCAGTCTGCGTTTCAGGCTGTGCATGTGCGTTGTTTGTGGGGAGTGGAGAATGCACATTCGGCTCTCGAGGGGTCTGATTGTGCATCTGCCCGCTGCGAACGCTCCGCTTCCACTGGGCACGCTTTGAGGAGTGTGTCTGTGTTTGTGATCCTTGCGGTTTTAGTCCCGCTGCTGTTGAGGCACGGCGGCGATTGAGATTGCGGGGATCGCACATGGATCTAGCAGACGGGTTGGAGACGGGCTCGCCCTTTCTCTGCCTTTACTCCCTAGATCTAGCGCTCTCTCTCAGGGTTTGGAAGCCCGCGCTGCGGTCTCTTCCCCCTTTGAGCAAGAGCTCGCTGCTGCAGCTATCTTTCTCCGAGGAGATTGATGTTGTTTGCATATGAGCAGACTGCATTTTAGATCGCTCGTTTCTCTCTGCCCTCACGGGGGTGGGGATTCACGCGATTTATGTGTGGTTTGTTCGGGAGCTGAGCATGCACAGTCAACTCGTGAGGGGGCTGGCTGTGTTCATTCATAATGTCATAAACGATGTGTACAAGTGTGTACAATTTTGAATGTTTAACTCTGCTCCCGTTGCCATTTAATTCTTAGGAATTAAATTAATATTGCTCATCTGGCTTGAGAATTTAGATGTCTATATTTATTTTGAGGGTTTGGAGACGGGGCCTCCCTATCTCCTCCCTCATCCTCTATACAGTGCTCTCTTGGGGTATGGAAGCACACTCTGCGGTTTCTCCACACCCCGCAGCCTTTCTGGGGAAGAGTGGTTCACACCTCACAACTTAAAGAGACCTTGCACTGTCTCCTCTGGTTCTCCCTCACACATCCAGCTCCTCTCAGACTGGATGCCATGGTGCGGACATGGCCGAGGCTTCGTCTGTATGCATTTCCCCAATTGCTCTGCTCCCGGGAGTTCTGGAGAGAGTGCGCCGGGACGGGGGTCCATCTTCTGCTAGTAGCCCCGTTCTGGCCAGGCCGAGTATGGTTCTCGGATCTGGTGTCTCTTCTTAATGGCTCTCCATGGGAGATTCCTGTCAGGAGGGACCTCCTCTCTCAGATGGGGGGCACCATCTTTCATCCCCGACTGGAGCTGTGGAAACTGCGGGTGTGGCCCCTGAGGGGGCACAACTCATAGCTTCCAGTTTCTCAACTGAGGTTGTTGAGACCATTCTCCAGTCCAGAGCTCCTTCCACAAGGAAACTGTACTCCTCGAAGTGAACCTTCACTTCTTGATGAGGCAACCGCCAGCTCGACCCAGTTAACTGCCCAGTTGGTTCAGTGCTGGAGCTCTTCCAGGTACGATTCTCCGCAGGGAGAACCCTCCACCCTGAAGGTTTCCATGGCGACCATAGCTGCTTACCATGCCCCTCTTGGTGGTCAGTCTTTTGGGAACTAGTGGGTCTCTCAGTCTTTCGGGAGAGACCCACTAGTTACATGTTTCCTCTGCTGTATGCTGAAGCTGAGGCCTCCAGCTGAGGCAAGTCTGACAGTTTGGGCATTCTCGTTCCCAAAGCGTTTCGACGTAGCTCGAGTTCCTGAAGGGGAACGTCTCTAGGTTACGTATGTAACTATGGTTCACGAGGGAACGAGTGCATCTCGTTGCCATACTTCCGGCATCCCTCCGAGTGCTTCCTTCTTTTTACCAGAAGCTGCCGGCTGTATCCACCACACGTGCTTTTAAGCTTCCTGGTCTCTACGTCACCCCGTCCGTGACGTCTCACCACTCCGCTGGACTGATTACACACGTGATTCAGAGTGTGTTCACGCTGAAGGCATTCCCAAAGCATTTTGACGCAGCATCTCGTTCCCTCGGGGAACCATGGTTACATTCGTAACCTAGAGATGTTCTCTTGGATGCCCTCAGTACAGCAGTGCCCTTACACATAATATGTTACTAGCCCAGTATAACTGATCTACTTTGGTGGGATCCCAAAGCACAAGAACACATGGCCCTAATACAAAGACTCTTTGAACTGTTTTTCTGTCGTGACTCCACTTTCTCCTGATTCCTTGAGTCCTGCAAGATTCCAGCAGTCTTCCTGACTCACCATACTCCTCCAGAGTCCCTGGGGTTTATTCCTAAGATTCCAGCTCATCACAATTTGGATGGTTTTATATGTCTCAAGTTTTCTATGAAGTTTATAAAGTCAACAGTATGTCCCTCCAAACCCTCAGTATTCCCTCTCTGTCTCTTTCTCCTCTTAGCCATAATTAGCTATACCAAGTCACTTCTGCCATTTCTCACTACTTCTCCCAAGCCTCCAGTAGTCCCAGTTTCCCTGCTTTGTCTCCTATCATTGCTCTCTAGTCTTCTGCTGCTGAGTATCCACTGGACTTTCTTAGTTTTTCAGGAATCCTTCCGAAGCTTATTGTTTTCAGTTATCTATCTGAGCAGATGAGGGCCAGGGAGAATCTGAGCAGTAGCTCAAGGAGGGTCTGCTGGGAACTTGGAGACGTGGATAAACCTGGAAGTGGACCTAAAAAGAGTAGGTACAAGCTGTTCCCCCACATTGGGGAAGTCTTTTTTTATTTATTGCTCTATTAAAATTTCTTGCAGGTTTACTTGGGCCACTGATTAGAGCTGGGGTGCCCAATCCTGTTCCTGGACATCTACCTGCAGACTTCAGGTTCATCTGTAACTATCAAGTGCTACTGAAGAGATGAATTAGCTGGTTCAGGTGTGTTTGAACAGGGTTGGAGTTGAACTTTCCAGGACGGTACATCTCCAGGAACAGAATTGGGCACCTTTGGATAAGAGTGTTCCCCACGAATCATTGAGTAATGTTATTAAAGTTATTGAATTCCCATGCCTTTGCGTCTTTACACTTGGTCCAAACACAGAGAGTCTTACAAGATGGTTTTGTTGGACAGTGGATGCTAAAAAAAATCATATACTTACCATTCTGAGTGAGGGCCTTGAGCTCTGAAGAATTAGTTAGTCCACTGACCACCTTCAAACTGACTGAACGAGACTGCAGACTCATCAACTGATGGAATAAGATCTGACCCTAAGGATGACAGAAGAAAGTCATATTGGGACTAATCATAGACGTAATCAGCAGATGTGTTGACACTCTGGTATGTTGGATGTTACCTGTTTGGCCTGGGGAGGTTTTGACTCATATTCAGTAGAGTTCAGTGCCCACCATGGTGACACAATCTGTACAGATCGATGTGCTTGATCCAAAAGCTCACGGAGACCAGCAGCCAGTGAAACTGTGTCCTTATATGGAATGGACAGATCTTCTGGAATATTCTCCACAAGCACAACACTGTGAAGACAAGACAATCTGTATTCAAGTGCAGGCAGGATTCACTGAGAGCGGATATTGCAAGTGTAATGATTTCCACTCTCAAATATGATAAGTAATCATTTTCTCAGGTATGGAGATTTGCAACAATAAATGCTGTTATTTGTTAGATATTTTTTGTTATTTTATTTTGCATAGGGTTATCCACTTGTTAAGCTGTGACATACTGACCAATAATACTGTTTCCAGGTCCAAACCTCTACTCAGTTTCAAGTAAGAATACTCAACAGCCATTTGTGAGCACTATTCATTTATATCACACTGTTAAGATAAGCTTTTTAAAACTCACAGTGTACACTACAGTCTCCAGGCTTACGGCGTCCCAGAAACCAATATTTTAAAGATTCTGAAAATATGACTCACTGTGTGGCCAGTTGAGAGTTTGGTTAGGATGATGATTTTTCAGTACCACTAAAGCTCACTGTGAGTATATATTAGCACTGTTAATTGTTTGCTACTTTGCTTTTGGGTTCTGAAGGAGCATGTGGACCTGGAAACAGTGACACGTGATGTCAGACTTAACCGGATGGGTGTGCATAACTGATTAATTACAATTAAGTGTACAAAAATTTCATTGTGACACCTCCTAGATTTTACTAGATTACAAAATTACATATAGTTGTGTGCATTTATCATCCTGACAGTGATTCAGCACAATAAATCTTTATCTGGCTGCAATAGACAGAATCAGATCACAAAGACATGGAATACACAGATCAATAAGAGAAACAAAACACCTTGATGACAAGACAAAGCAGGCCTACAAACACAACAGAGAACAGCATATACTAATGGAAATAATGCAAATACAATAACAGTGTGAACAATGATTATGAATACACACATACATAAATGTATGTATATTATGGTGGCTTGCCAGCATTGCCTTTAGCAAGTGTCCTGGTCACGTCGGCTTGTGAAGTGAAGAAATCAGTTGCACCCATTCCCTATTTGCCATGATCCGGAGGAGAGATCCTAGGTAAGGTGGAGCCCCTGTAAAGTGAACATTTTCTCCTAAATGACACTAATGTCTCATTTTAAAATGTTTTGAATCAAATTTAAAACAATGGTTACATGAAACAAGTTATACATTTTGTTTCCAAAAAATATTACAGAAGTGAAGTACAGATTCTCAATCCATAATAAAAACAACATTATATAAAACTCATTATCCTGGCTTTCTGACCCATAAACTTCAAGAAATGCATATTACGCATTCATCTTCTCAACTTAAGAAAGATTGCAGTCAGTAGATGCCAATGCAAACAGAATCCACAGGAGAGTTGTGGTGGTCTAGTAAGGATGTTGGCTGTTAAAGGTCCTGGGCTCAGTTCAGGATATGTGATTTACTGAGGTCCCAGTTGTGCATTACCACCATCACTCGAACTCCAACACGTAAAGCATCGTTAGTGGCTCCACAGGGATTCTGCTTCTGTCTTGTACTGAAAGTGGCCTCAGATGAGAAGCGCTTGCTAATGTTTTTTCTACTGCCACTGTAGATTTGATCATAGTTCCTATGCTGTTACACTGTCTGTATATTGAGTCTGTGTAATAGAATATCTTAAAAGGACACCTTACCCGCACTCTGTCCAACACTAAATAGCTCCAAATCAATACTCTCTCTAAATCACATCTTTACAAACCCTTATAATTAAGACCACACAAGTTAACCATTTAAAAAAATAAATGATAGCCTGTCCCCTAAAATGTTATCTTATTAGTAAACATCATTCCAACACATTTTTCAAAATATCTTCCCATTAAAGCTTTGTCATCCATGTGATGGAATGCCAGAGTGACTCTATGAACATCCTTTGGAAGAATTATGCAGGTATTTGTTCATTTAACAGATAGTTTAATCCAAAGTGACTTACAAATGAGGAACGCCACAAGCAATTTAAGAGCCAACAATATTAGCAGTTCACAACACCAAGATTCAGGTAGGATAGTACATAGAGCAGAAGAGAAAGTGAAGAAAAAGGTGTTGTTTGTTCCAGTGACAGTCCTGAACACTAATGTTTGCAGTTGCAGAAGAATGATGTGAATTTTCTGACCTCAGAGCGACTTGTTGAGTCACTGTATTGCTTTGTGATGACACAAAGAAAAAATGCTGGGTGAGAAAGTGCAAAACTTGCACATAAAAGCTTAGACAGGAAGGCAGGACCTTGAAGAACAGTGGCATTTACAAGAAGCTGACCAACTCGTTCTGGGTATTATTCATGGACAAAGACACAGCGTCAGACACAGTATGTTTGAAGATGCCATCATCTGCTTCACCAGCAGATCTAGACCATCACAGTGAACTGATCCATCTCAGCTCCTTTAGGCTTCTCGTGCTCAAAGGTATTGTGGAGAATCCTGCTCTGCAGTTTTTTCTTTTCTGAAGTTCATGTCGAACTGTGCATCATGCTAAATTGCAAGTGGGAAACATTAATTTTCTAAGATGAGGTTTTAAAAGTTAAAAGTGAACTTAAAACAAAAATGACACAGATGCATCTTGATTCCCTGTCCTTGCTTGACAACAGGATCATCAATCATCTTCAATTACACTGTGCATGATTTTGCTAAATATATATAAATTCAGATGATTGATTTTTAGCCCTTATGAAACTATCTGTTATTCAACTGCTTGTATTATTTATATTCTGCAACCCAGTTTTTTTTTTTCCAACATCTAATGCCTGTAACTCAATTATTGATTGGCAACCATGTCAAAAATATAATTGTTAATATCAACAAGCAGTATTCCAAAATTAGACAAAATTAGTGTGTTCCTGTTCCTCATTAAATATGTGCCAACAGGTATATAGATTATATTTTGTGTATTATTTACATATAATATACACGTTATAAATACATCAATTAATTATATTAGCAAATTAATATCATATAATAATAGAAAAATGTTGAGGTGCATTCAAAATTAAATGAAATATTAAAGTGGCCATACCATTCCATGCAATTAGAAGAATTAAAGACTATTTCTTAAGACTATTTACTACTGTCACGTGCTAGCACGATCCAAAGATGAAGAAGAGTGAAACATTCCAAAACAAAGTTAAATTTAATAAGCAAACTCCACACACATAACAGTGTGTACTCAAACACAAACAACTGACAAAGAACTGAGCAAACTAAGGAACTTAAATCTACACTGATAACAACTGAACAATTGTGATGATTAAATGAATATCCATGGTAACAAACAAGAGGCGGGAAACGTGAACAAAGACAAGAGGAAATAGTAACAATCAAACTAAAAGTCCATGAGAATGAAAACTAAACTGACAGTTTGTGGCAACTACATTTATAGCACAATTGAATAATTTCTCATAGTCTTTATATAAGTAAAACAAGATTCTGAGCAGCTGAGTCTTTAGCCAGCTTCAAGAAACGACTAACGACATCTTTTCCATCTACACTTGACCCTCTGACACTAGCACTCTCTATTCTATTTCTATTTCATCTACTTGTTTTCTTTTATTATATATATATATATATATATATATATATATATATATATATATATATATATATATATATATATATATATACACAGTGGGTACGGAAAGTATTCAGACCCCCTTAAATTTTTCACTCTTTGTTATATTGCAGCCATTTGCTAAAATCATTTAAGTTCATTTTTTTTCCTCATTAATGTACACACAGCACCCCATATTGACAGAAAAACACAGAATTGTTGACATTTTTGCAGATTTATTAAAAAAGAAAAACTGAAATATCACATGGTCCTAAGTATTCAGACCCTTTGCTGTGACACTCATATATTTAACTCAGGTGTAACCACTGTATGTATGTATATATATAACTCAGGTGTAACCACTGTATATATATATATATATATATATATATATATATATATATATATATATGTATATATATATATATATATATATATATATATATATATATATATATATAAAATATACACACTTGACCCTCTAAAACTAGTGTCCTCTATTCTATTTCTATTCTACCTACTTTTTATTTATTAAAAAAAAAAAAAACTTGACCCTCTAACATTAGCACTAGACTAAACGAGACTTATTGTCACAGTACTTACATAATATTGCACTTTTGTTGGTTTGATTGCTTCTATTGTCTTCATTTGTAAGTTGCTTTGGATAAAAGTGTCTTCTAAATGACCAAATGTAAATGAAAACAAGTGGCATTTAGTATTCCTAGAGTTAGCTCCTTTGAAGAGTTAGCTGTGTGCATCCTGTATCAGACATAATTTATTAATGGGACGTTCAATTGTACTGGTCTTTATTTTAATGCAGACACGATGAACTTTGCCTGCCTTGGTGTGCATCTGAGGGGGTATCGAATGCCAAGCTTAGATTGTCCTCCAAGAGTTTCCTTTTAAAGGGATAGTTTACCAGAATTAAAAATTCTGTCTTCATTTACTCATCCTCAAGTTGTTCCAAAGCCAGAAGAACACTAAAAATGCATCTCTGGAGCTGTTTGCTGGATATAGGTGCTCTTTGGTCTGATATGTACATCTCTTGCTATTAAAATCTGACAGGTAAGGGGGATCATCCAAAGGGTGTTGCCATCTTTGGGGAAAGGCATGGAGAAATATATCATCCCATGAGTATTTGTGTTTGAATAGATCTTGAAAGTTTCTCCTCACGGTGTCAACAGCTTCTTTAGTGAATGTGCCTAGCTTCATCAGGAGCGGTTTTCATTACTGCTAGCGGACCTGACTGTTGCAAAAAGATGGATTACCAACCAGTATTTTTGCAGACGTTCTCAATGTCTGTCATCAGGGTTGCTGGCAAAAACACAGGAGAACACCCAAGAGAGTGCTTGTAAGGCCTTGATAACCTTTCCCATGAATCTAGAACGGCCTTTGTAGAATGTAATAGAAAGAATGAGAGATCTTTCTTGAATCTTCTGACAAGGATGAGCGCTCTTTGCATTGCTACTGGTTGTCTTCAAAAGACATTTCACAATGGTCTTCCACATTGTATTGTTGCACTACCAGATCCTAAGTTTTAGCTATGGAAATGTACTTTTACACATGGCCTACCGAACAGGACAAGCTCCATAACAGCTGTTGAGTGGTCCATTTACCACAGATCCCAGAAAAGTCTTCACTGCTTAGGGCCCATGACAGTTAATGATTCTTCTCCATTGCTTTAGGGCTCCATTGTCTTGGGAGAGTTGACTCCTATCAGCATCAATCTGATTCAGATAAACCTCTTTCAAATACAGTCATTCATTCAAATCCTCCTGATATGCAGTGTTAAAACAGGGGTTTTGTTTTGCATGTAAACTTCAGGAAGTGGAAGGTATACATCATCATCATTGAGACTGGCAACATCAAGACCTGAAATCTCACTACTTTCTCCTGACCTATGCTTCCAAGAAGAATTTCAGTTTTTACACCTTGGTAAAATCCTTTAAGTCTTGCGAGCTGAATCTTGTCTCTGTGTGACTTTATTTTGGATTCAGGGCATGATGGATATTATGATCCCTGAATGTTAGTCCCAATGGAACTTTATGAGACTGAATTGTTGAAATGTTGTGGCAATTCTTTATTTGTGGACATTTTGGGTCATCTTTGCTCATTGCTCTGTCTCACCTGAGGTTTTTGTCTTTGCACAGTGTCTAGGATATTTAGAATATTTATAGGATATTTATCTAGGGTATAGGAACTTAATAGATAATAGCTCTGATGTTAGTGGATGTGTCCAGCTCAATCATGAACTGAATGCCTTTCACAGATTTTAGAAAATGTCTTTTCACAGAATTTAGAAAAGTTCTAAGAATTGTGCATCATTTTGCACAGTGACACCATCCTCTGGCTTAATAACAGCGCAGTATGATGCTATATTATAATATATTCATTGGCAACTAAATCTTAATTATCGATGTGCTAATTTAGAACACTTTTTGCCTCAAAGAGTCCTTTTGTGGATCCATATACAGACAGTTTTGTACCAGCATGATGTATATTGCTCTAAAAAGTGAAGTTTATCTTTGCTATTATCCTCAAAGATTCAAAGAATTTTATAATGGAATTATGTGTAATGCAGTACATTGTTTTTGGTAGCTTTTGTTGCTGCAAAGTTTCTTCAGCAATACATTTTTGTCTTTTCACTGGTCAGTGTGTGATTACTGATTTGACTTGAATGAGTTGAACTGCTTGCATGAGTCGCTGGAGGTTTGGATGCTGTAAAGCATGAGCTTGATTCCAAGTTTGAAGGATCATACATTTGAGATGTTCTTGACTTCCCTCTCAGTGAATTGTCCAGATACGCATTCATGACATCTCTAGGCACCGGAGCTGATGTTTCAAACTCATCAAGCAGGTTTAATTTGGCCATGGAAGCAGCTAGTTCAATTTGAATGTTAAGCTTTGTCTTTTTTTTTTGTTTTGTTTTGTTTTTTTGTTTTTTTTTGTTTTGTTTTTTTTGTTTTGTTTTTTTTAATTGAACTGCTGTCATTTTAGCCTTGTCCATGTCCAGGGCATGTGTCTCATGTAAAGCAGCAGCATGCTGGCTCTCTCAGCCTCAGCTACAGCTTGTGCACAAGCAGATGAAGTACTCTTAGATGATTTGCTGAAAGTGGCTGATAAACTATCTTCAGGTCTCACATCTACTTCATCTTTTGATTGAGCTGCACCTCTGTTCCCCCATTGGGCTTGTGCTACATCTGTTTGAGCACGTTTTCCAGAGATTTTGTGTTTGATGAGCTTTTATTATCCATCTATAAATCTGAACTTCTAGCTCATATCAGTCCAGCTGTTCAGCGTATTTCTCACCCTCAGGGAGCAAAGACTGTACTGAGGCATACAAATCATTAAATTCACTCAGTGAACATAAATACACATTCAGAGGCTTTTTCTGTTTTTCTTCCTAAAAGCTCGTTTACCTTCCTTGTGAAAATACCCAGTCTTGCTCTGCGAGAGCCTATTAACTTGCTTCATTTTTACAGTTAGTTTGTTTCTATTTACCACACATTTATTTACAGTTTTTCCTTTTTCAAAGAGTCAACTCCATTTGTATAAGCATTTGTATTTTGATCCATTCAAAATTAATTGAAACATTAAAGTAGCCATAACAACAACAACAACAATAATTATAAAAGAACGCATGGTATAACCTGCAATAATGCAGATTACTGGGCATAAATGCAGACCAGATATACGTTTGCATAGCTAACTGGAGGAGATATGGTGAGATCTGCACTGCTAAAAAACCTAATATTAAGATTTTCCCCCCTTTTTTAGTAAATATAAATCTGTCAATGCTGTAATTCAAAATACACATGTAAAGACACATTTTCTCAGTATACATAATTTTGTGAATAAATAAAGTTATATAATTAGGTTAAGCAAAAAAGCAGAAGAAAAAAAAACTGATTAAATTGGTGAAAAATATTTTATTTTAGGCTATTCAGACAATGAGTCTATTGTCAAGTATTAGGTGTGACAAGTGAGTTTTGCTTACCGGCAGGTACTGCTACATTTTCCTTCAGTGATATCGTCCTCGTCATCCCCCCACACGTCTACAGCAGAGAATATTAGTGCTATCAGGACAGCACAGCAGCACACAAGCGCAAAGATCACAATGCATTTGTGCTGAGACTGCAAGACACAAAAGGAAGAAGCAAAAACACTCATTCAGAGCTAGAATATGCTTTGAATATGAGCAACTGCTTTGGAGATCAAGCCCTGACTATGTGCAGAAGGAAACAATTCAGTTGAAATTTTTAAGTTTATCCATGCATGTAAAAGTGTAAAAGAGTGGTTAGTGTCCAAAACTGTGCAGTTACAGTGAAAACAGGATTTACTGGTTCACTGGTTTTTGCCTCATTAAAATTACAGTACTGTGCAAAAGTCTTCACAACATGTTCACAACATTTGTTTTAAGATGGTTAGTGTCAATAGAATATGTAGGTTTCCAAAATTCATGTAACTAATAACGGCTATTGTTTGTCTTTGTGAGTGAGTCATGACTAAGACAAAGAGAGAAGGAAAAAGAAAAAAAAAAAAAAAACAAACAGCCACACAATTTACTGCTTCAGTGTGTTTATACAGGTTTATAAAGACACAAATGTGTATAAAATATTTTAATTGAGATCAGTGCTAATCAGTACTTGTTAAATTCAAATGCACAATTGTTATTATGATCATTTTATTGAAATGAACTGGTATACTGTTACTAAAATGAACGTAAGTGGTGTATGCCAGGGCTTATAAACTATTAGGAATCATATTAAACACTGCTATGGCTGTAGCCCTTCCCAATAATTTCTCTTTTTACCACACGCCCCGTCTGACTGGAAGAGGTGGAGGTTCTGGTCTGCTTATATCTAATGATTGGAAATTTAATCCTTTACCATCTATGGGTATCAACAGCTTCTTTGAATCATATTCAGTTACTATCACCTACCCTCTTTAAATTCATTTTGGGATTTCTAAGTAACTTCTTGGAGGAGTTAGATGTGTTGCTCTCAAACTTCCCCAAGGATGGTACTCCTCTGGTTATGCTTGGAGACACCCACCTAGATAAACCTCAGGCTGCAGACTTCCACACTCTGCTTGCCTCTTTTGATCTCAAGCGAGTGTCAACTATGGCTACTCACAAATCAGGCAACCAACTTGACCTTATTTACACACGACACTGCTCCACTGATCATGTGCTGGTTACTCCACTGCACACCTCGGATCACTTCCTACTTACTCTTAACCTCAACATGATTCCTGACACAACACATACCCCTCCACATGTCACTTTTCGATGTAACTTACTCTCACTCTCACCCTCCCGGCTATCTGCTACAGTTTCATCTTCGCTTCCTCCCCCTAAACAGTTATCATCTCTTGATGCTAACAGTGCTACTGAGACTTTCTGCTCCACTCTGAGATCTTGTTTAGACACTACCTACCCCTTGTCTTCCAGGCCAGCCCATACCACAGATTCTGCCCCTTGGCTATCTAACGTTCTCCGTGAACATCGTTCTAAGCTCAGGGCTGCTGAAAGGGTGTGGCGCAAATCAAAATATCCTACTGACCTTAATGTGTATCAGTTACTCCTCTCTGACTTCTCTGCTAATGTCTCCACAGCTAAAAGGACATACTATCATAATAAAATTAACAATTCGCCTAACTCTCGCATGCTCTTTAAAACATTTTCCTCCCTCCTTTGTCCTCCTCCTCCCCCTCCTTCATCAACTCTAACAGCTGATGACTTTGCCACGTTCTTCATTAATAAAATTAAATCCATCATTGCACAATTTTCCAGACCACAATCTGTCAAGCACATCTTACCAGCAAACATACACTTGTTCACATCCTTCTCTTCACTCTCTGAGGCAGAAGTCTCCAAATTCATCCTTTCCAGTCATCCTACTACTTGTCCGCTTGATCCTATTCCATCTCATCTCCTTAAAGCCATTTTTCCTGCACTTGTACCTGCACTCACTCACATCATTAACACATCCCTTCACACTGGTGATTTTCCCTCAGCATTTAGACAGCGTTGTATAACCCCACTACTTAAGAAACCCACTCTTAACCCTTTTAGAGAACTACAGACTGGTATCCCTTCTTCCATTCAGTGCAAAAACACTTGAACGAATTGTGTTAAAGTTTTGGCATTTCTCACACAGAAAAACCTACTGGACAGCAATCAATCTGGCTTCAGAAGTTGATCTCAGTTGTTGAAGCGCTAAGACTGGCAAGAGCGGCTTCCAAATCATCACTACTTATCTTGCTGGATCTGTCCGCTGATTTTGACATGATTAATTGCCAGATCCTCCTGTCAACCCTATTGAGAAAGGGCATCTCAGGAACCGCACTCCAGTGGTTTGAGTCTTACCTCTTAGATAGGTTCTTCAAGGTATCTTGGAGGGGTAAGGTGTCCAAGTCACAACATCTAGCTACTGGGGTGCCTCAGGGCTCAGTTCTTAGACCGCTTCTCTTCTCTGTCTACATGGCATCACTAGGTTCTATCATTCAGAAACATGGCTTTTCATATCACTGCTATGCTGATGACACTCAACTCTACCTCTCATTCCATCCTGATGATCCGACGATAGCTGCTCACCTCTTAGCTTGTATAACAGACATTTCTTGCTGGATGAAGGACCATCACCTTCAACTCAACCTTGTGAAGACAGAACTACCTCTGGTTTCATCAAACCCATCACTTCATCACAATTTCTCCATCTAGCAAGTGCAGCGACCATAACACCTTCCAGGACAGGCAGGAACCTTGGAGTTGTGATTGATGATAAGCTGCATTTCTCAGACCACATTGTTAAAACTGCCCGCTCCTGCAGAATTGCTTTATACAACATTAGGAAGATCAGGCCCTTTCTTTCAGAACATGCTACACAACTCCTTGTTCAAGCTCTTGTTCTGTCCAGGCATGACTATTGTATTGCTCTCTTGGCAGGTCTTCCAGCCAGTTCTATCAAACCTTTACAATTAATCCAGAACTTGGCAGCAAGATTAGTCTTTAACGAGCTGAATGTTTGATGCTTGATGTTTGCCTACAAAACAACCACTGGCTCTGCACCCTTTAACATAAATTCACTACTTCAGACTTATGTGCCCTCTAGAAGCTTGCGTTAGCTGCACATTATATTATAGTGCCTTCCAAAGACGCAAAAAATCACTTTCACAAATTTTTATCTTAACTGCTCCCTGCTGGCGGAATGACCTGCCCAAATCAATCCGAGCAGCTGAGGTTTTTTTTTTTTTTTCAGAAGAGTTACAAAGTTGGGAAAAAGGACCATTGTACTTGGCAGATGTACAACCCCTGGGGTGAACTGAGATGGAAGTCCATTCAAATAACCGTAAATGGGTAGTGCCTGTTCTAATCATGTCTAATTTAAACACTTTCTGTTCCGCAGTGAGTTACAGATTGATGTAACAGCTAACAACCACTGGTTCAGACCTAATGAGAAACAAATATTTCCTTTTAATAGTGGCTTCCAGAAGCTGAATTATTGTGGACTTGAACAGCCGATCTCTTTATTTACAGTCATTCCGCCAACTCATGTGTAGCTATAAACAATAGAAAGCTATTAAGCCACCAGAACTGTAGGATTATTGGTGATCAACAAAGCAGGATATCGTGCAAATCTAACACTATTAAAAGTAGAGAGCCCAGATTCAACAGCTACTAATAAATAATTTACCCCTTTAACACAGCAGCCTCTGTGCTTTGAACGGCTCTAAATAAGAAGTGTAAAAGATCTCCACAGCCAGGCATTAGAGGTAAAGTGAAGTCGCCGGTTGTATCACCTTGCTATTGGTACTGAACAGATCTTTTGGGCAATGTGCATTTCTATTAATTCAATCTGAGAAAAATTTTGTTCCTGCAGCTTTGACCGCAGGCTGATAATTACTGAGAATCTCTTAACTTTTTATAGGAGATTTGCAGCTTGTCTCTCTTCCACATGTTCAGTTTTTCTACAGACTTGCCTAAGAATAGTATACTATAGCATGACTGAGGCTGAGATTCAGGGCAAAATCATTCATAATGTTCAAGCATGCAGAATTAAATTACAACCCTTATCTCCCCTGTGCCTCAATAATAGTAGATAGTGGGCAAGCTACATAAGACTCAGCAAAAGAAAAGAGTACATTTTATAATGATTAATTAGACTTATTCACTTTAAGCCTGTGTGTGTGAAACATAGCAGACTTGGGGACAGCAGAGGGATCCTTGTGCAGAGATTTATTTGTAGCAACAGGGCAAATCACAGAGTCTAAATCTGGGTAACACAGCCCAATGTCAAACACCAAGAAAACTGTCCAATCAGTCAACCAAACTCAAAAACACAAATCCAAGAGAGTAAATGATGAAACAAGTCAAATAATCAAAAAACAAGGCAAGACATCAATGAAAAAGATCACATTTGCAGACTAGGCAAACAATACTTTGTAAAGTACAAATGCATATTACAGTGTGTGTGGGTAAGGGTTTGGTCTATATTATGAGGGTTAGACTTGTTTCCTCATAATGTAGATTGTACTCAGGTTTTAGGTCTGTGTACCTGCATTATGAGGACATCCAGTAACATTTTAAAAAATGTAAAAATGCAAAAGGTTTTCTGTGAGGCTTATGTTTAGAGTTAGGGGACAGAAAATATAAAATATCATTAGCTCAGTTTAAATATCATTACACCTTTGTAAGTTTCTCATAAATCCATGTAACACAATGCTTTGATGATAAAATGTAAAATGATTTTATCTTTATTTCTGACATATCTGCTCTGCATGTTAAGCATGTTCATACTAAATAATATATACAACCAGAGCATCATGTGCTTCATTGAGGGACAAGCTTGGTAGAAGAAGACCGTCTGCCTCAAAGCAGGTTATTGACTATAGGCTGGAAGCTTGTGATCAATAAGTCAATTAAAGCTGCATTAGGCCAGACATGGGATCCAGTGCTTGAGCTGAACTTTGTTGCAAGGCCACCAACTCCAGAGCACATATCACAAAATCACCACTGTGGAACACAATGTGCAAAATGTCACGCTGTCATGAGAGGAAACCGTGTAGCACAGATTTTAGTGGTTTTTCTTTCCTATGTTCTCCTCCTCAATCGGCTCCGCCATAGATGTCTCCTGCTCCTCTGGTGCCCCTCACCTCAACACTTCTTCCAACTCCTTGCAAATGTAATAATAATTAATATAATTGGAAAACAGTATAATGCAACTATGCCCAGTTCTCTGGGGCTGTTTGAGGATGCTGAACACCCTCAGATTAAATTATTTATAGCATACATGCAAACCACATTTCACTGCCCATAGATACACACACATACACAAATTCACAAAATGAATGCATAAACACAATTTTTAAAATCAGAATCTTAATTTCATTATGCTTCCTTTCCTCCAATATCCATGTAATGGCAAATGACATTTGATTTGCTGTGTCCTCCATCTGCAAACATGATGCACATAGGTCTGCCAGTCTCATTAACTGTTCTCCATTTGTTAGTGTGTCTCACTCAGGAAATGTATTAGCTGATTTTGAGAGACTGAGTTTTGCAGTAATCTATGAAAGACGCTGAACAAAAATCATTGATATGAGAGATGTTTAACATATGCCAACTGAAACAATGACAAAGAAGAAACTAATAATACTGTGTTTATGTTCTCAAAAGAAAATATAGAAGTGTGGGTGTGTGCATGCATCACCATTTAATGTGTTTCGTTTGTTTTAGAAACACAGGAGGAAAGAACATAAACATTTATTAATATCAGAAACCAAATGATAATCAGGATCATTCTTTGCCTTTAGCATATTTTCAGCACTACTTGGTGTGCATGTAGTTTCACACTGCTGCACTGCTCATGCAAAACAGCCACGAGGTCTTTGAGAGATGATGTGGAGTTCAGTGCTCCAGAATGCCTTGACGTCCTCCTAGTGCTCATGAAGCATGCATCTAAACAGTGTTTGAACGCATTATCATTCTTGAACAGGACAGCATTATGAGCAACTCCATTTTACAAGACAGTAAGTGTGCTTTCAGGTGTTTGTATTGTTTATTTGTAAATTGTAGACTATGCAAATAAGTGTGGGCCATACTGTGGCTAGCTCTGATGCCAACCAGTGTCAGAATTGAACTTTTCCTTTAAGGAGCAATATGTGCCCCTCAACAGTGATTTCCAGAGGCATTTTTTACCCCAGTATAAGCAGTTTTTATGATTACCTTGTATGTATATGTGTTGTTTTTTATGTCAAATATTTAAATTTAATCAGTTAAATTAATAGTAGTTAAATCAACAAATTTTTGTATTCCAAAACAATGGATAAGGATATATCAAGGCATGACATAAAATCCCTGGTGACAGTGTTATTGACATTATCCATGTGAATATTAAAATCACCCAACATAATAATTTTGTTAGATGCAGAACACAGTAAAGTTAAAAACACAGAGAACTCATTAAAAAAAAAAAAAATTTGTATTATTTCTGGGTGGATGATCGACAGTGGCTACAACAGTAGGAACAGAGCCGTTAAATTGTAAAACAATGGACTCAAATGATTCATACAATGGCACGGAGAGACTTTCCATTTTTCTATAAAGTATCCTCAGCCAGAGGCATGGCAAGTTGCAAGAAATCATGTGTCCTTGAATATAAAGCTCCGTGGAGATTCACGATGGACATACTTCTGCAGAGGATAGTAGATATTATCCTGGTGAGATTAAAGGATCAGTGGTGGTTCAGTGACACAGAATCTTAGTGAGAATCCTGCCACAGTATATTGAAATATTGCAGTCACCGGATGGCAGATAAGATAAAGTATAATGCATGTGAGAGATCGGCTGATCCACATTATTTCAACAAACTCAAGGACAGCTCCGCGAAGATGAAATCATCATCAGAAGCTGTTATCAGAAGTGCAGGATCAATCAGTCCAATACAAGTTTAAAAGTCACTAAGTTGTAAATGTTATTCTTTTTGGGTAAAAGAGTCATTTGATTCTTTTAGTCAAAACAACCAGAGTAGGCAACAGTAACCAACAATAAAACAAAACAAAACCATCAGAGAGCAGTGGAAGCAGTTCACACCAGCATTCACTCCAAGTTATCTAAACCATGGAAAAATGTTGCACAACTAGAGTAGTCAACATTTGAAGTGGATCAAAAAAGTTAATCAAAGTTGTCCTAAGAAAAGAATTGGGTATTGTTTTTGTTTTAGGACAACTTTGAAAAGTTCCTTTTCAAAGTTCCGAGTCTGTTCCTGTCTGTTGTGCTGCTGAGAGGTTTGCGATTGTAGCTCCGTGTAGCTTCGCTTTTTATTGAATCTGGTGTTATCTTTCAAGCTAATCTAACTAATTTGATAGTTCACTTTTAAAACTGCGAGTGCAGCACGTTAGCATTCGTTAGCCAGTTAGCTTGTCACTCGCGGTTCCACTCGCGTTTCTATTCGCACCTATTATTCTTTTCTTTTCTTTCTTTTTTTTCACTCCGTTTTCATTTCTCTCTCGCTCCGTTTTTCTCGAGTTCATCAAACAACAGTGGTAAGTGGTAAGTTAAGTTGGTATCATTCATCAGTCACGGTGAGTAATGGCTTCTTCTCCTGCTATTGTTGTTTGCACCGCCTGCCACATGTACAGTTTATCTGTCTCTGTCAGCAGTGAGGGATTCACATGTGATAAATGCAGGGAAATAGTTAGGCTGACAGAGAAGGTTTTAGAACTAGAGACACCCATCCAAACTTTAGTTGTGGATAGTAAGAATGTGAGGGCTGTAGATACTGCTTTGGATGTGACTAGCTCAGGGAGTCCTGTACATTGTTCGGTTCCGGTTGTGCCCGTGCAGCAGGGCAACTGGGTGACTGTGAGGCGGCCTAGTCGCAGGTCAAAACACCGCTCTTCCGTTCCGATCAAAACATCAAACAGGTTCTCCCCACTCAGTGAAGCATCCACTGAGAAACCTGATGAAAGTGCTCTAGTTATTAGTGATTCTATTATACGGAACGTGAAAATAGAGACACCAGCCACCATAGCCCAACGTTTACCGGGAGCCAGAGCACCTGACATCTTGGCAAATTTAAAAGTGTTGGCTAATGCTAAACGTAAATTCAGTAAGATTGTTATCCACGTCGGTGCTAATGATGTTCGACTTCACCAGTCGGAGATCACTAAAAATAATGTTAAAGAGGTGTGTGAACTTGCAAGTACGATGTCAGACACTGTAATATGCTCTGGTCCGCTCCCTGCTTACCGTGGTGATGAGATTCATAGCAGACTGTTGTCACTCAATGGCTGGATGTCTAAGTGGTGCCCGCAGAATAACATAGGCTTTATAGACAATTGGAAGAATTTCTGGGGCAGACCTGACCTGTTGAAAAGAGATGGTGTTCACCCCTCTTGGGGTGGTGCCGCTCTTCTCTCTAGAAATATGGCACATAGTCTTAGAGTTCGTACTTGACTAACTGGGGCCCAGGTCAGGAAGCAGACAGACTGGCTAAACCGACCGTCTGCTTGCCGCCTCACGCCACATAAGTCAGTTAATTCTCAGCACATAGAGACTCCTTCACCTAGATATCACACTATAGAGACTGTGTCTGTTACCCATTCTAGAAAATACAGAAAACATCCAAACCAAAGTAATAGTAACAATTTAATTGATGTTCAACAAATAAAAAAACAGATTTAATACAGATAAAAGCATGATAAAGCTTGGCTTATTGAATATTAGATCCCTTTCTACAAAAGCACTTTTTGTAAATGATATGATCACTGACCATAAACTAGATGTGCTTTGTTTGACAGAAACCTGGCTAAAACTAGGGATGTGCGCTGCGACTAATTTGACTGTTGTTTAAACGGAAGTTTTGTATCCGACTATTCGACTAGTCTAAAAGCCTGAAACCCCCCAAAAATGGCAAAAGAAAAAAAAAACTGTGCGTGTGTCTATATAACAGCCCACACTTGAAATCAGTGTTAATTTCGTCGACGAAGACAATGACGAAAAACATTCGTTAACAAACATTTTTTCTGTGACTAAGATGAGACGTTGACGAGCTAAAACTAATATCTGATGATAAAAACTATGATGAAATGTATGCCGCGTCTTCGTTAACAAGACGAGACGGGACTAGAATGTTATTTGAGGACTACCGGACATTCAAAATACATCCTATAGGCTAAGTTAACTGTCTTGTCTTTCAAAATGTGTGTCCTTGTCATTGGATTGCGATCGGATGAGGGGCGTTTGCATGTATAGTCTCAGTATGGCAGCCGCAGTGGAAGGACAGGCTACCAAAACGCGAACTAGTGACCTGAAACAATGGCCTCAGGTTAGAGATAGGGTGACCTGACATCCCATTTTTCCCGGGAGTCACAATTCTTTATCGATTAACTTAAAGTTAGTGAAGGCAGGAGAGGCGGAATCACGCTGATAGAAATGCTCTCTCTCTTCTTCAGTTCTCACACAGCGCGCGATCAGTTCTCAGTGCTCAAATACACACACAGCAGTCCAAATGTCCATCGTGTAGAGTATCTCACATAAATACAGTCAGTTATGGCTTAAGTGAACGTAAACAGGTGGGTGAAAATTGAATGTGTGTCAGTATTACATGCATGCCTTCCGTCTTAAAGGTACAGCATTCCTAATTAAATACCTATCTGTGTTATTAATGTTAACCAACAAAAGATGTTAAATAAATGTAAACATGTTAAGTAAACATACTGTATCTTAAAAATTAATTTAATTTGTATCTCAACCCAGAAATGAAAATTGTCATCATTTATTCCAGTTTTTCCAAATTCAATCCTTGATTCAAATTTCTCATGAGCTTAATTGATTTTGTCTAAAGAGAGAAGAATTAATGACTATTTCTGTTAGAAGACTACATATAAAATAGCTACTTAAATAAATGTTGGTAACTGCAGTTTGACTAAAAGTAATGACTAAATGTTGACAAAAATGTAATGACTTTTCGTCGACTAAAACTAGACTAAAAATATGAAAGACTCAAATGACTAAAATGTGACTAAGACTATTAAGCATTTTCGTCTCAAGACTAAGACTAAATCAAAAATGCCTGTCAAAATTAACACTGCTTGAAATACTTAATCTTTGAATCACATTGTCAAATCCCACAATGAATTCTGCTAAAAATAGGTCACAATTATGCCTTATGCTTACCTCGCGTTATCTTAATTTAATTTTAGGCGGTCGTTAAAAAGAAGAAAAAAAAAAGAGAAGAGCATACACTCAACATAAACCAGTTGTCACAGATCGACCAGGCTCCCACGCCAGCCAATCACATCGCACACCCTCACCGGAATACTAATGAAACGCACCTGTACGCACTCAACACCTCATTACCTCAAGCCATATAAGCACGCACCTCACCACAGTTTAACGTCCGGTCTCGTTTACACATAGTGAATGATGCTATCACAGCGACCTACCTGCTACTTACCTCCTTGTGTACCTACCTCCAGTGTTCCCCGTCTGCCTGCTCCAACGCTACCCTCCGGAAGTCTGCTACTCTGTCTGTGTGAGGTGTGTGCCCTCGATCTCCACTGCTTAATACTCCTGTCAAGACAAGATCTATAATCATTCTCTCATCTTCCGTCAATTGATATTCTGCTCACCATTTGCTCTGCTGAACATTAATAAACATCTGTTATTTTCCCGAGTCTCCGTCTGAGTCTGCTGTTCATAACAGAATGACGTTCTAGATCCAACCCTACTCGAGGAATTCCACTCAACCTACCCAGATCGACCAGCTCCCAGGGGAAGAGGGAGACCACCACGCCGTCGGGGTCCTCGGCCCTCTGGAGCGGGCCGTGGAGAGGGGGGTAATGTCACAGATCGACCAGGCTCCCACGCCAGCCAATCACATCGCACACCCTCACCGGAATACTAATGAAACGCACCTGTACGCACTCAACACCTCATTACCTCAAGCCATATAAGCACGCACCTCACCACAGTTTAACGTCCGGTCTCGTTTACACATAGTGAATGATGCTATCACAGCGACCTACCTGCTACTTACCTCCTTGTGTACCTACCTCCAGTGTTCCCCGTCTGCCTGCTCCAACGCTACCCTCCGGAAGTCTGCTACTCTGTCTGTGTGAGGTGTGTGCCCTCGATCTCCACTGCTTAATACTCCTGTCAAGACAAGATCTATAATCATTCTCTCATCTTCCGTCAATTGATATTCTGCTCACCATTTGCTCTGCTGAACATTAATAAACATCTGTTATTTTCCCGAGTCTCCGTCTGAGTCTGCTGTTCATAACACCAGTACATAGCTTATTTATTCGGATCGGCTGGAGCAATGCAGAAATGGAAAATCAATGAATAGACTGACAGAATTCTTCATCTTCATATAACGTTGCCAACATATTAAAACACAAGTCAAAAACAATAGGAAAGTTTATCAAGGAATAGCATTAAAACGGCTTTTAAAAGTGTACTTCATGTAGGCTATATCGTCTAAAAACAAAACAATGTTCGTTTCACTTACTCAGACCATGCGCATTTGTTCAGTGAATTTAACGTTAACGTGGTCTGGCGAAAGATGGGACTAGAGGCGATTCTGCACTTGAAAAAAAAAAAAAAAACGCGCTCGGCAGGAACTGAAGTCACAGGCACGCAGAGAGATAACTACAAGCAAGCAGACAGTTTCGAAAAGAGCCTGGAAATCCAGCACCACCACCGAAGTGGGTCTTCGTTTAGAGGAATAGACGCGCGGATGGGATCGCAGACAGCACCGGCAGCGGGTTGTAGTGTACATGACATGATTGACATTTGCTGGCTTTGGCTAGCCTCCAAGCTAACGCTACATGCCTGTATTGAATACGAGTACGCATCGCTCCAGTAGAGTTATTGTAAGCTAGTTTGACATTACACAGTTTGCACAAGCTTTTCCGTTTCCATCTCATTCAAAATAGTCCCACACCTTGCTGGTCTTTCGCGTGGTCATTTTGAGCTCGCCGCAACTGACATTAAGAAAACACATGCGAGGTCTGACAGTGCGTTCACACCAGACGCGACTTGCGCGAATAAATCGCGCTATTCGCGCGTAGTTGGACGCTTGAATATTTTGAGTTTACTCGCTTCATTCGCGCGTGAAATTTGCTTCATTCGCACGTGAAATTCACTTCACAACAGACGCGAATTCGCGTCATGGGAGGGGCTTATATATAGCTCGTATTGAGTAAAGAGCATTTTTTACAAGATTGTCCGACCTCCTCACTCACTTTCTTCCAAGCAAGATCCTTTTTTATTCGTTTCTATAAAAGTACGAAGATGTATCGTACAGCTCCTGGTATCCACATACAGCGCTGATGATTTTGTCCTCCATTGTTGTTTCGGATTTCTGCCTCCACTCGCTACGTCACTACTAGAGCAAGCTCCTGATTGGTTAACGCTGCGCGAATTTTCGCCAAAGTTCAGATTTTTCAACTCGCGCGTTTCGCGCGAATCACGCGTTACGCGCGTCAAACACCCGAAACGCTCAATTCGCGCCGCGTCATTCGCGCAAATCGCGTCATTCGCGCCACCTCATTTGCGCGAAACGCGCCGCCGGATGTCTATTCGCGTCTTTGCATTGACTTAACATGTAAATCACTTGCGCTTAACGCTTCATTCGCGTCTGGTGTGAACGCACCTTGAGGTAAAAATGTAGTTTCCGCCCAGATACACTTTTAAAAAAATATTTATATATTTAAATATTTTCATATGTATTCTTTGTCAAACGTATTATTTTAATTTGTAATTTAAAATGTTTTAAAATGTAACGTTAAAATGATGGTAATTTGAATGATAAAATCATGTTTTTTTTTTTCTCTCGTGTAATCGACTATTGTTTTCAGTGTCGACTAGTAGGATCTGTACCATTTAGTCGACTAGACCCGCACATCCCTAGCTAAAACCAGATGATTACATTACTTTAAACGAGTCTACACCCCCAGATTACTGTTACAAACATGAACCGCGTCCAAAAGTTAAAGGGGGAGGTGTTGCTACAATTTATTGCAATATTTTCAGTATTTCTCAGAGGTCGGGTTTCAAGTATAATTCGTTCGAAGTAATGGTAATTCATATAACATTATCCAAAGAAACAAGTGTTAATGATAAATCTCCTGTGATGTTTGTACTGGCTACTGTACACAGGCCACCAGAGCACCATACTTTATTAGACTTTATTAAAGAATTTGCTGATTTTCTATCGGAGTTAGTGCTGGCTGCAGATAAAGTCCTAATTGTTGGTGATTTTAATATCCATGTTGATAATGAAGAAGATTTGTTGGGATCAGCATTTATAGACATTCTACACTCTATTGGTGTTAAACAACACGTGTCAGGACCTACTCATTGTCGAAATCATACTCTAGATTTAATACTGTCACATGGAATTGATGTCAGTTGCATTGAAATTTTGGAGCAGAGCGATGATATCTCAGATCATTATCTAGTCTCCTGTATATTCCATATAGCTAAAGCTGTAAAGCCAA